>CM038216.1:26260315-26860315 GCA_021442155.1 Cymbidium sinense
ACATTGCCAATGGATGTTATGCATAGGCTATCCAAAGTTCCTGAGCTGACCCAGTGTACTTCAATATTATGAGTCTAAGAACCCTTGCCTACTTGAGGATCGACATCTCCAAAATCCAAAATAAAGGATGCTGAGAGGATTCAATGAATAAGGCAAGAGGGCCTTGTGGTGTTTATTTTGGATGTATGGGGGTGACACCATGCAGATCATGGGGTACTTTTGAGGTGATCGGTACAACATTGAGGTATGATGTACTCTCAAAGATAGAGGCATCACCCTACAATGGACTTAATCACATAATAAGAAAGGCATGATGGGTCCTCAAATGTAGAGATTTTTCCCTACTTTACATGGATGAATAAAAGTAGGGTTTATATTAAACGTTCTTAAGTTCCCTATGGCCTCCATAGTTAATTACATCTTAGGAAATAAATTTCCTAAGAATACTCTTAATTAAAGCAGATAATTATCATCTCCAAAGATTTCAAGGTTAGACTATCAAAAGATTGGTTGCATTTGGAAAATCAATTGGGAAAGTTCAAGAAGAAGACTTATTTTTGGAATCCAAATGAAATAAGTAGGAAATGCTCATGATACTAGGAAGCCTAGTGAGCATTCCAATCTATCTGGTTGGGCTTTATAATTTTGAAGTTGAGGAGATTTATATGTTTTGAGTTGAAATTTAATTAGATTACTAGGGCTTATAATCCACCAACACAAGGTTGGGAATTCCTAAGAGGTGAGGATTTATGCTCAGAAATAAGTAGCTACATCTAAATCTAGGGATAGCAGCTAAAGCAACCTAAATCTAAGTGTATATAAGGGTTTACCTCCACAAGAGAGAATAAATTGTCTAACTTCTAGACTTAAACCGAGTGGTCGCAAGCTAACTCTCCTATATTTTAAAACCATGTTCAATTCATGAATTGCAAGATAGCTAGAATTTAATTAGAAAGAGACTAAAGTCCTAAACACACTTCCTAAGAGACTAAACCATGAGTGGTATGAGCTTATGACTTAATCTATAGATGCAAAATCTTTTCAAATTTTATTTCATTTTAGATAATCATTTTGACAAAGGCTTTAGGATTTCTTATGCCTAAATGCATGATTAAATATGTTATGGTTCAAATCAGCTAGAAGAAGGTGTTCTCCACCACAAGAGATGCCCTCAAGTCAAGCATTCCTTTATGCAAAGATGGAGATCCTTCATGTTCAAGAGAGAAAGAATATGCATGCATGATGTGAAACATACAACCATATAAGCTAAGCTAAATCTTTTAATTATCTTATTTATGATTTAGGATTATGATGAGGTTATGAGTTGTTTAAAATTTAGTTATGAGTGATTAGTTGAGTAGAAAAGTTATTTTTATCCTAAGAGCCTAATCATATCCAAGCCACATATTGAAGCATCAATCATTTAAGAAACCATGAAAATCATGCCATCCTAATGCATAATGTAAACATAAAATCAAACAATTATATAAACTATCATAAAAGAATAAAAGGCTAGTGCAATCGGGTACCACGTACAACCCGAAGAGAGAAAAGATGGAGAATCTACCCTTATACAATCTAGAATATGAAAAATAATTATAATTGTATTAAATATGGGGTCTTCTATCTTCATATCTCCATTTGATTTGGTTCCTTCTTTGATTTGGATGGTACTTGCAGAAGGCATGTGGCACCCCAAGATAAAGCCTTCTGGCCACTACTCATCCTAATCCCCCATAGCACTAATCCTAATTCCTATTGCAAAAATTACATTTATGTGGGAAAAGTAAATCTTATTACACCTGTAAAATAGAGATTAGCTAAATATACATATAATCCCAAGCAGTTGTATTTATAATTTGGACTTAGCACCCTACACATGGGTAACTAAGCCCACCTGTCCTAACTTAGATTATGCTTAAGGATTTAAGTAACCTGCAAAAGAGCATTCACATTTATTTTAAGCATCCCTTAAGCATAATCCCCTAAAAAACATGATTAGCTAATATTGTCCATCGTCTACAAAGCATACACCCTAACATCTAATCTAATACATCATAAAACAAAACATACATCACATCATACATTGTCCTAACTTAGAGCTGGGTGACTTAATTAATGTGTGTGTATTAAGGCTTATGTGGTAAGTCTTGTTAGGCTTTAGTGTTGTATTTTCTAAGTGTAGAAGGATTCAATTTAACATGAATGGTTGATTTCACTAAGTAAGTTTAATTGATTTGAGAATTTTAATTTGTGTTTTCTTTGTTTCATTTGATTACACTTAGCAACTAAGTGTTATAAAGAGAGGAAAAGAGGATTACCCTCTTTCATCCCTACCTTAAGTCACTTTCTAAAGTATATTAATTTGATTTAGTTCTCTTTAGTGAATGGCTTATTAAATGATTTAATTAATCCTAAGTTTAGAGGTTCCTTTAAATAATCTATTCAAAATGAAAGGCATCTTAAGATTAATTTAATTGAATTACTACCACAAAGACATATATTAAATCATTCCTTTCCATCACTTGTAATATGATTTAATCTTAAGTGTATATATACCTGAAACATATTTTAGCACACTTAAATGATGAATGTATGTGTTTATTTTGAATTTATATTTTATTTAATTGAATTATTTAAACATATTAATTTAAAACTTTATCCAAATTTTTATACAAAATAGGACATAAGAATGACATTAAATAGGCATGTGCCGTTGTTAAACCTGGGTAAGTGAGATAATCAAATGACCTCCTTGGAGCTAGCTAAAGCCTCGCATTCTCAAGATGTCCAAACTATATATCCATTTGCATTCGAACATATGTAAATTCATATACATGAACATAGAAAGTAAGCTCCAAATCATATGGCTAATTAATTCAACCACTTCATCAATTATGAATGCATGCAATTTTCATGTAAAATAGGATTTTAATTCACTAATCACATATACATATACATGTACAAAGATATAGGCAAGTACATGTCATTGTTAAACTAGGGAAGTAAGGTAATCAAATGACCTCCTTGGGGATAACTAAAGTCTCATATTCTTATGATGTCCAGATTATATACTTGCTTTTCTTGGACACACATGGATGTATACATAAATGATGGACAGAAAACCATGCAAAGATTGTATATTTTTATTGAATCATTTATATATATGAATTAAAGCTCTATCTAAATTCTAATGTTGAAATACATAAGAATGAAATCAAATGGGTATGTGTCATTGTTAAACAAGGAAAGTGAGGTAATCAAATGACCTCCTTGGGGCTAGCTAAAGTCTCATGTCTCAGGATGTTTAGACTATATACCCATTATCATTCAATCTTATATAAATCAACACATGAATAGAGGAAAGAGAACTCAACATTCATACACTTAAGCTATAAGCATGCATTTCTTATGTATTTATAACTCATCATAATACATATTATTATTCATTTATAAGCTTTTGAAAAATACATTTGGAATTTAGTGATAATAACCACACATATATTAAATTAAAACTACATGCAAGCTTACATAAAGGAAATCCATTTTATTTTAATTAATTTTGAAAAGATGGATGCATGAATTCAAAAGACATACCAAATTTTACATGATTGGAAAGAGGATAATTAAATATAAGCATGTGATTCATTCAACCAACTAGTTCTTAAAGATAATCAAATCAAATAAGATTATTTAAAGCAAACCAAAGAATTTTTATTAATTAAGTTTTTGATTTGATTTAATTTAAAGAGGAGAAGAGAACTCATCACTTGCTATTTTAAACCCATTCCCACATTAGTGATTTGATTTAATTTAAAATATATAATTAAGTTTTATGGGTTAATTAAGTTGAACCCTTAATTAGATGAATTAATTACCTTACCATGTAAACCTTAAAGTAACTAAATAATTATGAGCCAACATGATATGCATGGAAAATAAACTTACAATGATCCTAGGAAATAAAAGAGGCCTAAAAGGCTCATGATTAATAGTTAATTAACAGACTTAATTAATTACTCATGGTTTTCACATACATATAATTTCATTAAACTCCTTTAGGTTATTAAACACCTAGAGATCTACCCCATGATTTAATTAATTAAGGTGTGATGTGATTATGATTTCAATTTGATTAAGTGATTTAATTAATTAGTTAAATCTTAATTAATTTCATTTTAAAAAAGGGTGAAATTAACTTAGGGAAAGGGGTCCCAACCCTATTCCTTAGTTCACTTACTGTTGAACAATGATTAATAAACTTAATTAACCAATTTGTTATTGTTCATGGGATCAATTAATCATTAATTATCTTAAAAGAGTAGTTAAGGTTTAATTAGTCAATTTTCTTAATTAAGTGAGAAATAATTCCCAAAAAATCATGGAAGGTATAGGTCATCTAATTAAACTAAACCAAAAAATTTGGGATTAATTTCTCAAGTAATTAAGGAGTATTAAGCTAATTAATTTGTAGTTAAATTTTAATTAAACCTTAATTACTTGAGAAATTAGTTAAGATCATTTTTAATTAATTCTCCTTTGAAATACCTTTAAAATAAGTATTTATTTGCATTTTTTTATCTATGATTTTTTTTATTGTTAGAAGTTTTAGCCATTAAAAAATGATTAATTAAGCCTAATTAAAGCCTAATCCTGTTGGTGCCATTTGGGGTGCTGGCGTGCTTTCCATGTGGTTGGGGTTATTTAAAACTTATCCAACTCGGCTCCTTCCTAGTTTGTGGCCACCATCCATCTAAGATTGCGGATTCAATTAATAATAAGATTAAATCAGTGAATCATCCTTCCATCGAAAATAGAATGGATAGTGTGTGATCTAACATCGATGAGTGAGAGAGAATGGAGTCTCCACCATTGCTGACTTGATCAAACTTATGAGTTCATATCAACTCCAAAAGGATCCCACCCCAACATCAAATGGATCTTCAAAACTCTCCCATTTTGGTTTTTGGAAGCATACCTCAAAAAATAGTTTTGGAAGCCCACCAGTGATGAAAGCCCACGAAATGATTTGGAATTCTCTTTACCAAGTCCCTTTTTCAAGCTTGGAAGATGATTATTCTTTTCGCCTGTTGCAAAGTTAATTTTAGTTTGAAGGAGAAATGGGGAAGTTAGGTTGAAAATGGGAGTGTCCTATTTCAGGATGGACAAATATGGCATTTTTTAATCAAGGAACGAGCTTGGGAGCTTAGGGAATGGCTCTAGCAACTCGTCTTGGGTTGCTAGGGATCTAACAAATTATTTTTATGTGTTTGAGTGGAAACAAGGGGGTGTATACCCCCCTTCATCCTGATCCACTAGAGGGATCAGGTTTGGCTTTTAGTGGCTGTCCAACCATCTTAGGGAGTCGTGGGTGGTAGGGAGGAGGTGAGTTGGCTAGGTTTAGTTGGTTGAAGGTGTGGAGGTGGCTACCAAGGAGAAATCATGGGTGTCCTATGGGTTTCAAAGGTTCTAATGAGGAGGTGAGGGATTTCACCTCCCATGGGTCATAGCCAACCACCCTTGGGTTGGAGTGTCCTAGTGCCTAGGTGGACCATTGGGAGAGTACCAAGTGGCTAATGAAATGACCACTTGGGTGATTTATCTCATGTGATGCCCTTGACCTAAGGGTATAATGATCATTTGGAATTGATTTGATTTGGAAAGATTTTGAAATGAGCCAAAGTGGGTTTAGCCCAAATTTCAAGTCAATTGGAATTGATTTGGTTAGGTTTGACTCAATTTGACTCATTTAGGTCAAATTAGGTTGGGTCAAGTTGACCAATTGGTCAAATTTAGTCAAACCAAGGGTTGAGTCAAGTTCATATGATCATTTGGAATGTTTAGGTCCAATTGGTTTGGTTTAGTTTGGCTTAGATTTGATTTTGGCTCATTTGAATTCATTTGGGTCAAATGGGTTAAGTTGACCAATTTGATTACCAAATTAGGGTTGGGTGTTGGTTTGGGTTTAGTTGACCAATTGAAGATGATTGTAGGCTTTGGTTTCAATTAATTTAAATTTAGTTTTGATTTAGGCCAACTTGAGCCTTTAGGTTAATTTGGGCTAAGTAGGTCAATTGGGTTCAATCATGGCTTTGGTCATGTTCAATAATCAATTTGGAATGAACTTGAGCCATTAGTTGCAATCAATTTGGTTTATATTTTGATTTGACCTAATTTGATCTTTTAGGTCAATTTGGGTCAACTTGGGTCAAAAATGCCAATTGGGTTTGGTTTGAGTCAATTGAAGGTCAAGTCATATTCAAATATTGATTTTAACTTGGTATGAATCATTGATTTCAAGGGATTTAGCTTAGTTTGAAATTTGGCTAGTTTGGGTTTGTATGGGTTATGGGGTTGAGTTGGTCAAATGACTAAGTTGACTTGGTTTGACCTAATTTCTGACAATTGATCAACCTAAGGTGATCAACAATCATGATGGGAGGTTTTCATGGGCTTGGTTTAATCTAATTTGGGTAAGTTTAGAACTTGGCTCAAATTTGTCCACTTTGGGTCAAATTTGGGTTTAGTTGGCTTGATTTTTGTTGAGTTTGATTTAGTTATATATGGATTTGGGATTGATATATAAATTCAATTTTGCAATTGGCTTAGGTTCAAATGGGTTTTGGTTCATTTGAACATTTCAAGTCAAAAGGGTTAAGTTGGGTTTGACTTGGGTTTATTTTGGTTTGGCTTGATGATTGTAGATTTCATTTATATTTGTGAATATGATTGAAGGTATGATTGATTCAAAGGAAAATCAATTGAATTTGGGTTTTGGAATGAAGTCATTTGGCTAAGTCTATAGAGTTGAGTCATGTGGCTTAGGTTTGGATTTTGATTTGGTTTATAGTTTTGATAATTTAAATGTATATTTCATTTATATTTGTAAATATGATTGATTTGTGAGAAAATCAATTGAGTTTGACTTGATTTGGATTAAAATTTATAAGTCCATTAGGTCATATGGCTTAGGAAGGATTTTGATTTAATTTGATTTAATTTGATTTAGTTTTGATCATTTGAATGTAGATTTGATGTATATTTAGGAAGATGATTGAAGATATAAATTGATTATGAGAAAATCAATTGATATTGGATTGATTTGGATTAAGATTTGGCTAAGTCCATGGGATAGGTCATATGGCTTAGGAAGGGTTTCAAGTTTGGATTTGATCATGGGCTTCAATCATTTGGTTTTTAAATTAGAGTTTAGATTTGAATTTGATGTTTGAATTAAACTTGAGGTTTGGTTTGAGAAGGTGAACTTGGATTGGATTTGGGTTGTAGGTGGTGGATTATCATAATCCCTAAGGCATAAAATCCTATGGTTAACCCAAGTCTTTAAGCTTATGTTAAGTGTTTACCTAATTGTTAGAAGTGTCTTATGAGGGAAGTCTTAGTGTTTATAAGACTTCTAAGTTTAATATGGAAAGATTGAATTTGCACTCCAAAAGTGAGGTCAATAGGCCTTAGGCTCTATAGTGTTGCCCTTGGAGATAGATGATTGGAAGATCAAAGCCAAGTTTCACATTATAGACTAATACATCTTTGAGCTTGGAGACCATGGATACATGAGAACAACATAGTTTCAACCTCTACATCATGAAGTTGTGAAAGGTGGGATCATCTACTATGTCAAGGAGATCTCAAGCAATTTACGTTCACGGTTGACATATATGAGGATATACTACCTCCCTCAAAATCAACAAGTCAATTCCTGAACTTGGCCAAAGTTTAAAAATAAAAGAAAAAAGAAAAGAAAAGGAAAAAAGAAAGAGAAAAAGAAAGAAAAGAAAAGAGAAAATGAAAAAGAAAATAAAAGGGAGTAGAAATAGACTTCGAGGAGGAAGTGGAGCCTGACATTAAATTCCACCCATAGTTCGTTACTCCATTCAAACATATGGGTAGGATGACTTGACCACCACCAAGCAGAGGAAGAGGCCATTTCAGAGGCAGTCCTATGGGTGGAAAACCTCCTTATTGGCCACCCAATAGAAGATATATCCTATCTACCAATAGTACACGTGCTATCCATATAGACTTAAAATCTAGTTCATAGGATGAGTCTTATATGGTTAGCACACCAATCTTGTGGTAGATTCCCTTGAGGTGACACTTGAGAAAGATAGTGATGAAGGAGGCTCCAAAGCAAAACATAAGTGTATCCAAGTCTATATGTGAAATAGTTAGGCATCAATTGGGAACCATAGCTCTAACCACTTTCCTCTCAAAAGGTGAGGGTTTGGTAGTTAAGGAAGCCCCTAAGTCATCCATGAAGACTGAAGAGGTTCTTTCTAGGAGCATCATCTTCAAGTCAAGAAGTTGATGTAGAACTTGAGGATGATTCATATAGATTTTATAGAATTACCTTTTGATTGGTACTTGCCTTGTCATTATTTAGCAAAGAAAGGTTAATCACACATACTTGGTCAAAGCACGTCAACTACTTCAAAAGAATATGGAAGAACAAATGCAAAAGCTCTTAATCAAGACCAAGACTAGGATTTGATACAATGGGTCTAATAAAACATGAAGATTACTGCTTAGTCATCACCAATAATTTGGAATCTGATAGGTTCATTTCAAATCATATTAACTCATATGAGGAGCTGTGCTTAGAAACATTAGATGAGCTAGATGATTTTGAAGTCAAAGATGCATCGCCAAAGTTCGAAGAAGAGATCAAGCAAACCATCAATGAGCTCAAGAAAATGAACTTAGGAACTGAAGAATATTCATGCCCGACAAACATCAGTTCTTTGTTGAATGAAATAGAAACTAATGACTTAGTTAGGATATTGACAGAGTTTAAGGATTGGTTTACATGGAGTTATGAAGAGATGCACGGATTGGCTCACGGTCCATAAACTAGCAATAGAGCTCGCTAACCCAAATGAGCAAGCTCCTAGGCATTATGCAATTTGACATAGAACAACAAGTCATTTATGAAGTCAAGAAACTGATCGATGCTGGCTTCATTTGGGAAGAAAAAAAACCCTTGGTTAGCCAACATGTCCAGTCAAGAAAAGAATGGACAAATTTACATATGCTTCAATTTTATGGATTTAAATAAGGCATGTCCAAAAGATGAATTTCCACTACCAATGCCAAAGTTGATGGTGGACCATCATCTCATACAGTCTTCTCTTTCATGGATGGCTCATATGGATATAACCAAATAAAGATGACACCTGAAGATGAAAGAAATACTACTTTTAGAACCCCGATCGAATCTATTGCTATGATGCCTTTCGTAAAATGTTGGTGTTGCATACCATCGAAGCTATGACTCAAATCTTGATGAACTCATTCATCATCAAATTGAGTGCTCGATGATCTCATGAGTCAAAAGTAGAGAAAGGAAGACCATCTCTTTGACTTGAGAGTAGTTATCGAATAGTTAAGATAATTTAACCTCAAGATGAACCCCCTGAAGTGTGCATTCAGAGTAGCTTTAGGGAAATTCCTTGGGTTTTTTTTCCTACACCAGGTAATTGAAATCGATTTGGAGAAGATCAAGGCAATATTAGAAATGACACTCCCAAAAAGTTTAACTCAACTCAGATCATTCCAAGGGCGGTTGGAGTATCTAAGATGCTTTATAACCAACTTATCGAAAACCATTCTTATCAAAAGGATGCCAAGTTTAAGTGGGATGACAAGTGTGAGCTTGCCTTTGAAGAAATCAAGCATTACTTGATGATGTCATCAGTTCTAGCACCCCCTATCAAGGGAAATATATTTGTACTTTACACTACTGTGTTAGACAACTCCCTTGGTGCTTTGTTTGCCCAAGCTAATGACAAAGGGAATGAAACCGCACTCTACTACCTTAGTTGTTGTCTAATCCCTGCTGAGGTTAATTATCCAACCATTGAGAAGTATTGCTTTTAATCTTTGCATCCCAAAAGCTACAACACTACATGCTTCCTCATAAAGTGAACTTAATCTCTAGGATCAATCATCTATGTCTCATGTTATTTGGATGTTTGGCATGATGATTCATGATCCTCTCGTAGTTTGAAATTACTTTCATACCCCTCCGTGCAATGAATGGACAAGTGCTAATAGATTTCTTAGCACCCACTTTTTGTTGAATCTTCACTTAGTGATGATCTCCCCGATGAATAAATCATGAACTTAGGGGTATGGTATTCACCACTAAGATTTACTTTGATGGCTTCCTATCAAAGAAAATAAGAATCATAATTTACTATTCCAGGAAAGGTAGGGGTAGGAATAGTTCTTTTAACTTTGGATCATGATGTGATGAGATTCTCATATCATCTCCAATCCTTGCCAACAATGAAGTGAATATGAGGCTTTGATTTTAGTAGTTAAGAACATCAACATATTAAATTCTTATACTTATCAACCAAATTTCTAGGTATATGGTTATAAATCTAAAGCTCTCTACCATAAGTACACCATGAACTTATTGGCCCAAATTTACCATTTATAAGATTCTTTTAGGAGAGAATACATGCATATGCTTTGCCAAGCTTGCCAAGAGTTGGCATGTTGAAGAATGAGTGCATATCAATAAAGGTCCAAAAGCAGTCTTATCCCTTATTGATATTGAACTCATCAAAAAGTACTCTCTTAAAGGGGAGGTTTCCATTATCAAGAAGGATGAGGAGTTAGATTGGAGGCAGCCATTCATGGATTACCTAAATAAACAAAAACTACCTCAAGAGAAGTCCCAAGCCCATCACATGAAGCAGCGAGCACTTTCCTACACTTTTGTCGATGGTGTCTTATATCAGCAGTCTTTCGATCAGATGTGGTTACATTATTTAGTCATGCATGAAGATGAAATCCAGTGATGATGTGGTTATTTAGATCATGGTACACTCGATTATGTGGAGCCAAATAATCGGTCGAAGATGAAATCCAAGATCAAGATCAAAACTAGGATACTCACCTCGATGATTAAATATTGCATGGATACGCTGATGCCACCAATGTCAAATACATAGTGTGGTCCTACACCAACCACCCAACATCTACATCCTACATGGCCTCATTATCATTCAAGAGTTGGGGTACCAACATAGTGGGGCGATTGATGCTCTTTCCAAGGGTCATCGATTCATCTTAGGCACTCTTCTACTTTTCCAAAATGGGTGAAGGAGATTCCACTTACGAGGTCTGACGATGTGCTCTAATTTTTTTAAGAACCATATCTTATATAGATTCAGACTGCCTTGACAAATTATATATAATAATGGTATTGGATTCAAGAGCACCAAGATCAATAACTTTGCACAGAGATATAACATAGATTGGAGATATTCTATCATCAACTACCCAAGGGTAAATGGCTTAGTAGAAGCCTTCATCAAAACTCTCATCCAAATACTAAAGAAGACACTCGACAATAATAAGTGAGAGTAAGTAGAAGTTGTGTGGGGCTACCGCATATAGAACTCCAACTTAGTCTACTCCTTTCTCTTTAGTGTATGGGTCCGAAGTTCTACCATTAGAAGTCCAACTCCCATCACTAAGGATAGTTGTGGGTAGCAAGATCACAACAAAGAAGAATGCCAAGTTAAGGTTAGAATGGCCCAAAGGTTTGGAGGAGAGATGCCCGCGGGCATGCCAAAATCTAGAGTTGTATAAAGCTAAAATGATTCAATTTTACAATAAGTTGGTTATCCTAGAGCTATTCAAGTAAGAGAGCTTATTTTAGTTCAAAGGAGGAAGTGTTGTTGTTAAGATGGAAGGCAAGTTTGAACCCTAATTGGTAAGGCCTTTTTGCCATGGAGAAGGACTACCAAGGAGGATCTTATCAGCTTATTAATCATAAGGAAGAGTGCCCAATGCTTCCAACCAATAGGCTCTACTTACAGAAATATTATAAATCAAGTTTGAAAATAATTATCATCAATGAAAATTCCATTTCAAATTCAATCTCTATCATGTTGAAAGTATTCTTGTTTGTGAATCCACCATGTGTTTAGGGTAGGTGTAAGAAAATCCTATCCTTCATCAAAATAGCACAAACACAAACTACACACAAACATATAAAACAAACACATATCTTTTGTCTCGGGCTACACTGAGTTGAGAAAATGCCCACAGCGGCACTGACTGAGTAGCTACTTTAGGTCAAATTGATGTGCTACTCTGCTAGTGTATCACCCTAGTAGTCTTCTTGCTTTGGAGGATGTAAGTCTGCTATGCTTTCCTTCCTTATTTTCACTAATGAGCACCATGTTAGTTTGGTAGAATTACTATTGGTGACAAACTACCTCATGTTGGCTTCATTTAAGAAAATGTGAGTCTCGCTTTTTTCATCTTGATTTCATGCAGTATATTTGAGGTTTAGGATAAGTCCCCTAGCTCCTTCTCTCAATGCTTCAAGTCTCAGTTCTTCCTTAGGCTCCCAGTAGTCACTCTAGGTCAAATAGCATCTATTCCACCAATGATTGATTATCCTGATGATCAGTTGCTTAAAATTGCTTGCTTTCTTTCCGTTTCACCTGCACCTTAGGTTGGTTGGTTCTCACTATCTGATGGATACACCACTCATGCTTTGGTGGATACACCTTAGGTTGGTTGGTTCTCACACCTTAGGATACACCAATCATGGCGATGTAAGTCTATGCTTTTCCCTTGAGTTGGCCTATTTTTCTTTTAGAGCTCAGGATAACACTCCCAACAACACCTCCTTGTGGGCACTATATTTGGATCACATCCTTTGCGACCCCATTTAGACACTAGATATTGGATTGGATAGTTCTCCTTTCTAGTAACCACCACTATGGTTGGAATGTGGATGCGATTCTCCTGGTCTAGTAAATCAGATGATAGGGCCAACTTTTCTCTTCTCAGGTCCACAAATGTCCACATATAAATAAAAATATATATTCACTTTGGATTAGGATGACACCCTAGCATATTTTTTCCAAGTAGTCATCCTATCTTTAGAGCGTGCCAACAAAACTCCTTATAGGGAATTTACTCTTGAGTTGATCTTCTTAGTAGTCGCCAAGTTAGGTTGATTTGTGCTACCTCACCCAGGTTGTTCGCTTTAGAAGATGTATGTCTACTATGCCTTCTTCCTAGCACAACCATTGCATATAGAAAGGCAACCCCTTAGGTTGGCTAGCTCTAGTAGTAGATTATCCCTTTGAATTTGTAAATAGATAGGACAAGTCATATAGCCCTAAGTGGGTCCATTGCACATGGTCCATAAATTAAATCTATCAAATTTAGCTCATCCCGTGGATATTCCCTCAATTCAAAATCAAACTAAACCAAACAAACCATATCAAATCCATGAACTAAGATAAAATTAATCGATTGCTTTTGAGTTGACATAAGTCGGCATTCATTCAGTGGTCTTTTGTTATTGTTGACATTTTAGAAGAGGTCAATTTAGCAATAAAATGATATCAAGTTCAAATAGGGATTTCTACTTCAAAATTCAAAGTCACTTGCTTAGTAACTTAGGAAATACATTTTTGAGCTAAATCCAATTTACTTGGTTTGATGAAAAACCAAATAAAACATCCAAAATAAATTAAATAAAGTTAACTAATGCAAATAAAATGAAAATTCAAAGTCAAACCTAAAGTCAACTCTAGTCGTTGACTTAGTGAAACTTGGTCAAAAAGTCAACCCACTAAATTTGACTAAATTAAATCATCAAAAATATTTTAAATAATCAAATGAATATGTATGATCACATAATAAAAGAATTTGAGTCCATGAATATTAGATATTAAATCCCTTAAATTAAAATAATCTAAATAAGCCACATTGAACTCAAATTCAAAAAAAATCGTAACTTTAAATTGATTGTCCTAAACCTTATGGGGATGGTGATGGACAGAACCTAAATCCTTATTGGGTGTAGTTAGGTCAAATGGGTCATTTGACCCATAAGAAATTATGTTTAATTCACTTAACCCAATTTGGGTAAAGTGAGTTAAGCAAGACAAAAGAAATAAAGAAAATATCAAATCACTTCCAACCAAATCACATGGGATGGGGGTAACACTTCCTTAAACCCTTATAATGAAGGTTTACATCCCAAATCAAGCTACTTAGATTTCTTATTGCATAAAATCAAAAACTAATACAAGTAAAAGAATTGGAGAAGTCAAATTCCTTCTCCCTTCATCCCACCTCTTCACATAGGACAGCTATGGGATGGAGAAGGAGTGCACTATCTAGCTTCCCAAGGTCCTTCATTAGCAAAACTGACCAAGGAATAGCTAGGAAAGAAAGAATAACTTTATATAGGAGAGAACTTCCCAAGGAGATTTGAACACCCACACACCTTCACACATCAAAACCGAACCAAAACATAATTTCCCCCTCCCCCCAAGTGTCGTTAATCACTAAAAACCATTAAAATTGAAAAGAGCATTCAAGGGTTGGCTTAAGGAGCAATCCTTAAGGAATTAACCTAATTCCTTTGGCAAGCAAGCTCGGTTCAAGCATACGAAGCTCTAGGATCAATTACAAGGTCAATCGTCCAATGAATCAAGGTATGTCATTATTGACTTCAAGCTTTTCCTTCAAAAATTTGGTTGTGGTTAGTTTAATAGGAAACATGATCTTCAATTAGATCGAACCATGTTGAAATGTAGGATATTCATCCACAATCATGTAGCACTTTAAATCAGGCGATTTCATGGTCTATATCAAAAGTTATTAGTATTAGTCCTCCTCAACCTACAATAGGAGATTGTCACGTGATCTATGTATTTGATCCAGTTATGGGCAAGATTGATTTCACCCTTTAAAAATCGCAGGATAAATCTGCAACTTTGACGGTCGTTTTGATCATCGCCATCGGCGCGGGTGACACCACACCAACCACACATGATGTGGCGGGATGGGCCATGCGGTGGACAATACGGCGGGGATGCCACAGTGTCACCGCAACAACTTAAAAAAATTAGGATTAGTTATTTAATTTTAATTAATTAAAAATAAAAAACTTCAAAAAAATTTTAAAATAAAAAAAATAGAAAATTATAAATAAAACCTTTATGGATTCATCTTGATGAGTGGAATCCATAGAAATTAAAATTCCCAATTTTTATTGGGTAATTTTCCCTTAATTTGGGTTTAATTGAAAAAAATTAAACTCTAATTACTCTCAAATTAATAATCCAATTAATTTGAAAATTTGCAAAAATGAAATTAAGCATAAAACATACCTTAGGTAAATTTTTGGGGATTTAATTCTATTTAGGAAATTGTAATTTTATGAGCTTAACCTTTAAATTAATTAAATTAATTACCATTTAATGAAATAATTAGAAAACTTTAATATAATAATCTTAAGTCAACACAATGACATTAATGAACACGTAATACTACTAAACCTAATAAAACCTATATGAACCTAATAGATCAATTAGCTTAATAAGATAATTAAATAAATTAAATAATTCAATTAAATAACATGAATTCAATTAAATCATGATGAATCAACCAGTTAACCAAAAATTATGAATAAACCCTCATTAGAAAGGTAGTTCAGTGAAGAATAATTAAAAAATAAAATTCCTTAATTAATCTTAATAAATTAGGCTTAATTTAGATTTTAATAAAATAATTAAAACCATAATTACACCCTAATTACATGTCTAAGCAAGCTAAAACTTTAGGATACAAAATTGTCATGTAACCCTACTTACCAGAATTATTTCAATTCCAAATGATCTCTGGATTAGGAGTTTTCAAATTTATAAATCCCTAGGTCAATGTTAATCAAATATTAAAGGAAATTAATTAACCTATTAAATAAAGTGGTAATTCAAACTAATCTCCATCAAACATTAAAAAACTATTCAAAACTTCTAAATATCCTAAGTCAATTAAAGAGATCAAATTCAATCTTAGGTTAATGAAATAAAACCTTAAGTTAATAAAACTATTAATTAACTTAAACCTTAACTTTGAATCAATAAAATTTAATGAAACCACTCATCTCCAATAAATTTAAATAATGAATAAAACTTAGGTTAATTAAATAGATCAAATAATTAACTAAGTGCTTTAGGTTAAGCATAATCCATGAACAAACCTAAGGTACTAATTCATATTAATGAACTTAAACCTTAAGCTTACAAATTCATAATTTAATAACTTAAGTTAAATTGAATAAAATCAAACTCTTTAAATTAACATAAGCCAAATCAAATGAAACCCATAGTTTAATTCAAAATGGAACAAATCAAACAAATTAAAACAAAGCAATTCAAACAAATGAAATAACATAAAAATAATCCAAACATAAATAACATCAAAAGGATTAATTAAAATACTTAAGGATCTTAGACTTTTGGAAATTTCATTAGGATTTAGATGTGGAATAAAGTGAGTTTCACCTAAAAATGAAATTCATTATATTTCATTCTTGAAAACCTATACAACTTTAATAAAATAAAATGGAATAAAAAATGGAAATCATTAAACCATTTGAATTGAGAACCAACTAATGGTAAAAAATTAAACAAATTCAAACTTCAAATTTAAACTTGAACTTAAAGGAGCCTAGCAAAGCCTTGTCACATAAACCCCTCTTTTACACACACTAGATTACTTAGATCATGGACTCTAGATCTAGGATTAGATCATTCTATGATTTTCTTTAAATCTCGTGATATGTTGTGTTGTGCTTCACATGTCTGTGGTATTGCTTTAAGATGTTTAGGCTTGTTTGTTCATTAGACTGGATGTTAGATTCTTTCTAGATTTAACACTATTTTCTAGGGAGTTAAAGGGATCATGTGATAAATAAATCATAAAATTATTGTTTGCTTGTGCTAAAAATCCCAAAACATAGTCCATGGATGGGCACAATCAACTAATGCTAAGCCCGTATGTTTGTAAAATATAAACTGCTTTGTGTGTTGTATGTATTTCTTAACATCTATTTTGCAGGGCTTAGGATTTTTGTTTTTGAATTTTAAATGTAAAATTGATCTTAGAATTAAGTTAAGATCTATAGGATCTTTGATTAGCAAGAGTGGACCCAACCAGGAGATGGTGCGGTGGTCCCCTATGGAGCCTAATGGATGTCCCTAAAGAAGGAGACTTTCCTGGAAAGAAGACCCATAGATCTAAACTTGTAGTTCTAGGTAGTTGTAAGGCGAACTCACGCCATTTTTCTTTCTTCGGGTGTACAGTCTACCATTATCTTTTTTTTTCTTATATAATTTAATTTGCTAGATTTATTTTGGGTGCACAATAGAAACAACATGCTTTTCTTAGGTTTCTTTTGTATGTTTATGTTGAATGGATGTAGGCTCATAGGATAAACTAAATTTTCTACCCAATTAAATCAATCAAACATAAAAAATAAATATAACTCATAATCTTCATATAAAAGCCTAGTATTAAAGCAAGATAAAATTTGTAGCAACCCCTTAGTGGATGTTTTAATATCATAAATCATATTATTTCACTCTTGATTAATGAAGGACTTCCATCCTTTCCAGAGAACTGGCTTGACCTTTGAGAGCCTATGATGGAAGTACACCTTCTATTCCGATTTGGCTCATAATCTTTTCTAATTACATGCATTAGGCATAAATTGTATTCTTATGACCTAAATAATCGAGTAAAAAATTATAAAAATCTAAAAAAATATGCATTAGTTAGGTACATCTTCATACCCTACATAATCTTAGGGATTAGGGAGTAAGTCTAGTTCATAGATTTCTTTCTAAAATTGAAACATCCCACCCATCTTGCATTCATATGACTTAGCCTCATTATTTTAAAATGTGCTTAGGTGGTGTTAAAGCCTTCTCTAGCAGGTTGTAAGTCCGTAAAGGATAGGTTAGTTCCTTCAAGTGAGGAGAATGACCAATGATTCCAAGGATAGAATTAGGTCAAGCATCTAACATGTGTCAAGAAGCATGTATACTAGGTTCCAAGCATCCTTCTAGAATAAGTCTTCAACCTAGGCATTTTGTAGCCTTGTGCTAGAATCTAAGCCCTAGATTTCTAAGAAAATGATAACTTGAAATCCATAATTAAATCCCAAATTTGAATCCCAATCATAGGATAGATGAAATTTCTACTAGAAATTTCCATTTGACTCTTAAAAAAAACTCTCTCCAATTTGGACCTCTCCCAATTGAATTTTCAAAAATTATTCCTTTGAAAGCTACCTTAGTAGTCTTTAGGAATAACCACGTGTTTCTTTAATCGAGAGTATTCTTAGAAGAGACCCTTCTTAAGATGTAATTAACTATAGGGGCTTGCCTTTATAAGGAACCATGATCCCGTGGATAAAATAGACCATGTTCTACTTTTCCATGTAGTTCAAGGAAAATACTGTACATGAAAGACCCATTAGCCTTAGGAGTCTTTATTGAAATGATCAAATCCATCGGAGAGCATGTTTATCTTTTGAGATAATATGTTTATTCCTATATTTGATCATCTAAACTAAATATTCCTAAACTCTATGTGGTGTCATTTCTTTTCCCTATTCCAGAGAAAACACCAACATATTTTCTAGTGACTCCACTAGGGATTGGTTCCTCTCTCCATCTTTAGAAATATTGGTTATTCCTATATATCGATAGTGTACTAGTGTAAATGTCATGACTTCCTCTTTCTATTGGATACTTCTCCATTTCAACCTTGGTTGAATTTATCCAACATCTAGAAACAAAATAAAGGAAATAAAAGAGAGAGAGAGAGAGAGAGAGAGAGAGAGAGAGAAAATATATATTATTGGCTAAAATATCCTTATAGGTCAAAACCTAATTTGACCATATATTTTAAATTTTTTTGATAAAATTAATTTTGTTTTAAAATAGGAAAATGGTCAACCAGTTGATCTTCATAGCCACTTCTGCCATTAGCTTTTATGTTGATAGTAGCTGCTTACTTGATGGCTCCATCATCAAATTTGGGACTGGATTTGAAAACCTCAACATTACTACCAATGGAGTGAATCATGCTCCTGTTGTTGAGGCAACTCTAAAAATTAAGCAACCTATTCTGGAATTTTCTAGTGTTTCTGATCCTGTTGGGGATAGGATGCTTACTAGCCAGACTATTGAAAGGGTCCAGTAGGACCTATTCAAAAGAAATAAAAAATTCCCACTTCAAAGGCATTTCCTGCTCTAGTTCCCTTTAGCATCTTTGAAGTAGGTTCCACCTCTAAAACATTTGAAATGACCAAAAGTCAGAAGAAAAATTGAGGGAGGAGACTCAAGGAGGATAGCTCTTGGGAGAGGAGGCGAGAGATATGCTAGACATGGAGCTAGCTATGAAAAGAGATGGATATACTCTTCCTGACACTTCCCCACTCTTAGGTGGAAGTAGATTCTACCCTTTGTTTGCTGCCATAGAGGAAGAGGATGTGATGAGGATTGATAGTTCTCCACCCCGTCCTTTCATCTATCTTAAAAAAAGTAAATTAAGTGTAAATAGGGAATCCCAAGGTCAACTTCACCAAACCTTACACAAGATTTCTTTTCTTCCTACACTAAAGAAGATCTATTGAGAGCCATGAAGCATCAGGCTTCTCAAAATTTATCTAGAGAACTATCAAGAAGACCTCCCACTTTCTATCATCAAAAAGAAGGGAGGGCGGTCATGTTTAATAGAAGGAATCCTTCTTACCCTATGCCTATAGTATCAGGGTGATATTCTCATCTCATGCACTCACTTACATGGTATAGAGATCCCAAGGTCAAAAATAGGATCTATCCTAAGAAAAAAATAAAAAAGTGTTTATATTAGGAAAGTCCCTTCTATTTTTGAGCCTAGGATTCCTTCACCACCCTTACCTTCTTCACCTTTAGAGAGATATTTTGTTAGACATAGTTTAGATGAGCCTTTATTCTCATCACCAGTGCCTCAGGTTGAAGTACATTCATTAGATGTTCCCAGTAAGGGAATGGATTCTTCTCATCCATCTCCTTATGTCAGGGAAATTACTGATGACAGTCACTTAGGCTTCAGAGCCTTCATTGAGAGTATCCCTACATCCTAGAGGAATATGAATGAATCAATTGAATTAAGGCCAATGGAAATGGGTGAACCAACATATGTTATCTTAGATAGTAATGGTGTTCCACTCTCTTTATCCAAAGTGGAGGAGGAAGACATCATTAAAGAAGATGAAGAAAATGAAAAATTAAAAACAAGCTCTGAATATTTTGATCCTGAGCAAGATGACCTGTTGGATGATGACTTAGGTGTCAATAGCACATATCTATATGGCTAACACCAGATCATCTAAAAAAGAGTAGAAAGAGACACAAGACACCTCGCTTAGCTTCAAACCAGCCTTATCCTTGCCTTCAAAAAAAGGATGAGTAATTGATTCTATGAGTAAGAAGATGGAGGAGATGATTGCTACCATGCAATCACTCCAAAGTATGATTCCATCTCCTTCTCGATCGATTGAGCCTTTAGATTCATTCCCCACGATGATTTGAGGTTAAGTTTAAGAGTAATGGCAGGAATCAAAACCTACTAGTACCTTCCACACGAACTAAAGACATTGGTACAATAGTGAAGGAAACATTTGCACAAACTCGGGGCACAACCCTAACTCCAAAAGGTAGACCATACCTTGGGGAGTTTGATTCCATTCCTTATCCAATGGGTTTTGTGTCCCCATCTTTTAAAGTATTTGATGGGACTATAAATCTCAAGCAGCAATTGGCTCACTCAAGTGTAATGCTGAGAGAGAGTGATGCTTTTTATTTAGATAGTTCATTAGCAGCTTGAGCAAAGTTGCTTTCGACTAGTATGTGATTTTCCAAATGATTCGGCACACTTTCACCAAATTGGAAGAGATGTTTGTGAAGAGATTCATGTGTTCAACATCATGTTATCAGGAGACCTAGTCATAGCAATCGTAAGGAGAATCTCTGTAGATTATATCCTAAGATGGAGAATCCTCAAAATAAATGCCTGAAGCTACAAGAGCATATTGTAGAGATCCTCCTTAGGAACATGACCCTATAGCCTTCCGCTCAAAGGCTTTACTATTAAAACATTTGAGAAACTTTTAAATAAAGCCTCTAGTTTACAAGAGGAAGCTCTAGGATGTCATTCTTAAAAGACCAATCAGTCATCTAAGCCAAGAAGCCTTTGAAAAAAAAGAGTAGGTAATGTCTCTATAGTGGATGAGGGAAAGCCCCTATGCAAGTACACAGAAGCTTCATCTTATGAACCACCATAGTAGAAGTCAACATTTCTTAGGAATCATCCAAGCTCTTTCTAAAGGATGAACTTATTTATTCCTTTTAAGAAAGAGGCAATGAAAAATTTTAAAATTTGATAAAAGCTAGACTTTAAACCCCCCAAAGAAATGTGGGAAAGGTAAATAATACCAATTGTTGCCCATATCATCAGATGTTGGGGCACCATTGAGGATTGCTTTTCTTTTAAAGACTGGCTTGAAAGAAAATTTAAGAAGGGATTGGTGACTATTCTAAAGGAGTACCTAATGGACCTGGAGAAGGGTCCATTATAGTAGTTCTTCTTCTTCTTCATTTCAAAATGAATGGGATATAGCTTTATCTTGTTCTAAAAAAACATATGATGAAAATTTTAAAACTTGTCATGCAATCAATTAGACTGGAGATCACCGTTGATCTACCGAGTCTAGAGTATGAGTTCAACCTCACCAGCTCAACAATTTTCAACTACACGAAGATCAAAAGTGTGGTGAGGGAGGGACATATGTATCTAGTGATAGAACTTTGTATGATAAAGATGGAAAGGTACCATATAAGCCTTTATCTTTATGTACTTATCTCAAAAATGAATAAAAAATCTATCTCGATGACATTTCTTACATTCATGCTATTTCGATGAAAATGAGAATGAAAATATTGAAAAATTAATTATCAAAAAGAAGAATCTCATGATGTTGGTCAAAACTTACATGGAAGATTTTCATGGTGACCCACTTATCATAGATATAGATCAAAAAAGGATGGTCAAAATGAGGAACAAGTTGATTCAAACCCCGGAGATATTGCAAATAAATCTAGTGGAAGAGTCTTACCGCCTTGTTTACCTCCTACTCCTCAACAAAAGCAAATCATGGATGAAAGCACAAGTTCAAATTCTTACTTAAAGAAATACAAATAAAGGTTCCCAAAGTAGATTATAATGTTCTAGCCCATCTTAGGAAGCTCCTGCTAGATTAAGTTTACATGACACTCTCATTCTTTCAAAAGAAATGAGAGAGTCAGTATTACTTGATCCGAGATATACCCGACTCAACTAGCTACTTCCTTAGAAGAGGCTTGTTACTTTAAGGAGATTGTGGGTTACTTTCTCGGTGAGGATCTACTTTTGGGAACTAGTGACCATAACCGTCCTCTCTATATTGTTGTAAAAATTGAAAATACAAGATTGTCAAGAGTTCTAATAGATCTTGGTGCATCTATCAACATCATGAACTCAAGAACATTGGCATTCTTAAAATTGATAATACTTAAGAGATAAGAAGGGATTTAACAAATAGGTGAAAAAGCTTTAAGTTCAATCACTCTATTATTAGAAATAGAAGAATTGAAAATTGAGCCTGAATTTCATATTATAGATTTAGAAACTTCCTTTAATACTCTCTTAGGCAAACCATGGATCCATGAGTATAGAATGGTTCCATCTTCACTCTAGCAGTTTATTAAGTACACTAGGGATGGAGTGGAATATGTTATCAAAAGAGATATACAACCATTCGCTATCCATGAGATTGAGCTTTATGAAGATGTTATTTATTACATGCCTAAGAAACCTAGAGTTGATTCTATGAAATCCATCATTATTGAAGCACAAAATACAATAATCAAGAAAGATGAAAAAAAAAAAGAAAAGGAGGAAAAAGAAAAAGAAATAGAAAAAGAACCTCCAATAATTCATATTGATTTGGAATCCAGCTCAGATGAAATCTCATCATAGAAATGCTTCAATAAAGTTTGAGATTTCCTTAGAATCAGACACTGATGAGGAAGAAATGAAAACATTAAAGGAAGAGTCTCAGCTATCCACATATGAAAAATATTAAAAATACGTGGATACTTTAACTTTGACTTTTCTAAATCAAAATAAAATATCTCAATTAGAGGTCAAAGTAGCCCCTAACTTGTCAGGAGAAGTGGAGAGGTCAGTAAAATTTTATTCTATACCCGATCCTCCAAGCTCAGAAAGAGATGTAAAGCTTGAAGAACTATCTTTCAATGAAATAAAAGAACTTCTTTTTGATTGGTATTTGACTTGTGTAAAGAATTCTGTGAAACATGGTTCTATCACAAATATTTTGCCCTAAGATAAAGCCCAATGCATGGAGAGCTTATGGAATCAAAAACATAGTAATTTCCACTATAAAGCTGCCATTGGGTTTCATACTGTTGGATCATTTGACGATATAGAGCATTATATAATGATAAGTAACCATCAAATAGATCAACTCTTTGATGTCTCTTCTACTCTTCTAGGAGACTCATTCATAAAACTATAGGAATCCAAAGATGATTCACTTTAGAATGCACCTCTGAATATGAGGAAGAGATAAAATCTACTATAGATGAATTAAAGGAGGTTAACCTAGAACTCCCGAGAACCCAAAATTGACTTTTATTAGCTCTTTGGGTCCAAGATTCTAAGAAGAGTTAATCACTTTACTCTTTGAGTATGATTGCTTGCTGAGTTATGATGAAATGCTAGGTTTATCCCAAGATGTGTTTACATAAACTAGGAATTAAACTTGATTATCCTAGTGAAGAAGGCTTCTAGTGGATCTAGAAGTAGAATAAGTGATCATTGAAATAAAGAAACTAATTGAAGATGGCTTAATACGAGAAGAACAATACCGATTGGGTAGCTAGATAGTTCCGAAAAGAAGAATGGTCAAATAGCATACTTTTAGAGACTTAAATAAAGCTTGTCCCAAAGATGAGTTCCCTCTGCCTATACCCAAACTCATGGTCTACATAGCTTCCTCACATGAGATCTTTTCATTTATGGATGGATCATCGGTTATAATCAAATTAAGATGTCCCCAAAAAAGATGAAAATCATACATGGTAACTCCAATAGGATTTTCTTACACATGCCATTCGATCTCAAAATGGGAGCTACTTATCAAAGAGCTATGACTAGAATATTTGATGAGTTGATTCATAATCAAGTTGAATGTTATATTGATGATCTAGTCATTAAAAGAAAAATAAAATAAGATCATTTTTATGATTTACAGATCATTTTTCAACGATTGGGCCACTATAACTTAAAGATGAATCCTCTAAAGTATGCCTTTGGAGTGACTTCAGGGAAATTCTTAGGGTTCGTAGTGTTGCATCATGGGATAGAAATAGACCTATAAAAAATAAAAGTTATTTTAGAAATGCCACCACCTAGAAATCTTACATAAAGATCATTAGGGAAGGCTTGCATACCTAAGGAGATTCATATCAAATTTATCTGGAAGGTGTCAACCCTTTGTAATATTATTGAAGAAAGATTCCAAATTTATTTGGGATGAAAAATGTCAAGGTTCCTTCGAAAACCTAAAGGAATATTTAGTGAATCCTCCTATTTTGGCTTCCTTGGTTCCAAGAAATCCATTAATCCTCTATACTGCGGCTATGGATGAATCTCTTGGGGCTTTATTAGCCCAAACAAATGAAGAAGGGAAGGAAAATGCCCTTTATTATCTAAGTCCCAGGCTTATCCCAACAAAAAAGAATTATCTTCCTATTGAGAAACATTGTTTAACCTTAGTCTTTGCCACTCAAAAACTGAGACATTATATGCTTTCTTATAAGGTTAACCTGATTTCAAGGGTGAATCCTTTGCAATATCTCATGACCCGTCCAATGTTGTATGGGCATTTAGCACGATGGTCAATGATTTTATTACAATTTGAGATCACTTATATTCTTATTCATGCTGTAAAAGGACAAATAGTGGCAAATTTCTTGGCTGCACACCTATGCTTTTAGGGTCTCCTTTAAATGATGATCTCCATGAACAGATCATAACATTAGAAGGTGAACCTAGTGCCACCTGGGAATTATACTTTGATGGTGCATCATCATCAAGAAGACATAAAGAATCAAATTCATCTATCCCAAGGGAGGATCATTAATCATTATAACCCAAAAAGGAATGATGAGATATATATTTTCGAGCATTGTACAAATAATGAAGCTGAATACGAAGCTCTTATTACTGGTTTAAGGTTGGCAATCCTTACGAAAATTAAAAATATAAATTTTTTTGGGGATTCCCAACTAGTTATAAACCAAGTAAGCAAAAAAAATCATAAGCTTTTGCATCCACAATTATCAATTATATATAATGAAATTACTTGAAAAGATTTCATATGTAATGTTATGTAGAATATCTTGCCAAGAGAATACAATATGGTGCCAAAATTAAAATCATATGCCTTGAAAAGAATCAATTATAGAAGTTCAAAATCAATAGGTTTTGTCTCCTATAGATTTAAACTACATTAATAGGCAAGAAGAAATGCAAAGGATAGCCACTCTTATTGAAGGTCAAATAGAATGTGAATGGAGGCAACCATTTATTGACTATTTAAGTAAAGGGAGGCTTCGAGAAAATAAATCATTAGCAAATCAAATAAAGAAATGTGCTTTATCTTATGCATTAATTAATAATACTTTATATCATAGGTCATTCGACCAAATGTGGCTCCATTGTTTAGACAAATCAGAAATGCATAAGGTTGTGATTAAGATACACTCTGGATTATGTGGAGCACAACAATCTGGGCCCAAAATGAAATTAAAAATCAAGAGACTTGAGAATTATTCGCCATCGATACTAAATGACTGCATGAAGGTTGCACATTGTTGTCATCAGTGTCAAGTTCATGGTGTGGTATTACATCAACCACCCAATGCACTACACCCTACAGTTGCCTCCTGGTCATTTGAGAGTTGGGATACTTACATCATAGGGCCTATTGATCCCCTTCAAGAGGACATCATTTTATTTTAGCTGCAATAGATTATTCTTCCAAATGGGCTGAAGTGGTATCACTGAAAGAGGTTAAATCATATCATGTGTTGATATTTTCTTAGGAAAATGTCATATATCGATTTGGCATTCCTCGTCGAATCATATCTGACAATGGTTCATCCTTTACGTCAACAAAAATAAATCACTTTGTGGTTAGACATAAAATTGATTGGAGATGCTCGACCATCTATTATCCTAGGGTGAATGGATAGGCTGAGGCATTTAATAAAACATTGGTAAGAATTCTGAAAAAGATACTAGATGAAAAGAAGCACTAATGGCATGGAAATTTAGTTGAAGCCGTATGGGCCTATCGGACCACATATACACCAACTTCAGCCTTCACCATATGCTTTAGTTTTGGGGTGGTTCTTCCATTAAGTGCAACTACCTTCATTAAGAATATAAGTATGGGCAGATCAAAATCATAAGATTCACTTGGAAGAGCTAGATAATCTTGAAGGAAAATGATTGAAAGCTCAACAAGACCTTGAACTGTACCAATCAATGCATGGTTCGCACATGATAGATTGGTTCATCCTAGAACTTTCCAAGTAGGAGATTTGGTCTTGGTTCTTAGATGACCAATCCTAGCTCATCAAAGAATCGAACAAATTTGAGCCAACATGGGAAGGACCATTTGTAGTGGAAAAGCTTATGAAGGAGGTTCTTACCAACTTATTACGATGGTGAACATCCAATACCACCTATTAATGGATGTTACCTAAACAAATATGTGTAACCTATAACTTATTGCCTAATAATGATCAATAAAATATTTCTCTTTATTACTTTTGCTTCAACTTGTATCATTTATCTGAAATGTTGGAAACTCATTTATAAATGTACTTAGAAATGGAAGTAAACATTCCATCACCCTTTCATCAAGTTTGACTAATCAAGGATTAAGTCCATGAGACTCTTTCTTATTAGTCAAAACTTTTGAGGATTAGAATTAAGTCACTTTGACCCTCTTTTCCTCATTCAAATCACCTATAGGTTGGGAGCAAGCCCTTTGTGGCACCTTTCCTATACATGACTTGAGATGGGAGAAAACCCTCTATGGAACCTTTATCATGTCCTTCTGGGTTTGGATTAACCCTTCTTGGCACCATTCCTACTTATGTGTACATGATTGGATCAAGCCATCAAGGCCCCTTTCATTCTACACAAGCAATTTAGATTGGATCAAGTCTTTATGATCCCTTTCTAATAGCCATAAAGATATAAGTCCCTAATCAGCATTTTTTCTAATCATCTAAGTGTAAGTCCCCAGTTGGCATCCTACTTTTGTGTACATGTTGAATCAAGCCATCAAGGCCACTTTCATGTTACACAGGAAATTTAGATTGGATCAAGTCTTTCTGACCTCTTTCTAATAACCAAAAAGATATAAGTCCCTAGTCGGCATTCTTTCTAATCATCTAGGAGTAAGTCCTCAGTCAGCATACTACTTTTGTGTATATGATTAGATCAAGTCATCATGGCCCCTATCATATTACACAGGAAATTTAGATTGGATCATGTCTTTATGACCCCTTTCTAATAGCCAGAAAGATATAAGTCCCTAGTCGGCATTCTTTCTAATCATTTAGGAGTAAGACCCCAGTCAACATCCTACTTTTGGGTACATGATTGGATCAAGCCATCAAGACCCATTTCATTTTACACAGGAAATTTATATTAGATCAAGTCTTTATGACCCCTTTCTATTAGCTAGAAAGTTATAAGTCCCCAGTCAGCATTCTTTCTAATCATCTTGGAGTAAGTCCCCAGTCGGCATCCTACTTTTATGTATATGATTAAATCAAGCCATTAAGGCCCCTTTCATGTTACACAAATGAGTTAGATTAGATTAAGTATTTTTGAGCCCTTTCTAATAGCTAGAAAGATATAAGTCCTCTAGTCGACATTCTTTCTAATCATCTAGGAGTAAGTCCCCTTGTCGGCATCCTACATAGGTGTAAGTCCCCTAGTTCACTTCCTATTCAAATTTCTAAGAAATGGAATCAAGCCATTGAAAGTCTCATTTTTTTGGACTACTCGAATAGGATCAAGTTCATATGACACTTGTTTAGTAGTCAAAGTGCTGCAAATTAGGATCAAGCATTTCAAGCCTCTTCTCCCCAACATAGCTTTTGAGGATGGGATCATGTCTTTAAAGACCCCTCTCCTCTCTTTAGCTAGCAAGTATGGATCATGCCCTTAACAACCCCATCTTATTAGCTAATACATGGATCACCACTATTCTCAAGTAAGAGTAAGTCCCTTGAAGGCATCTTCCTTGAGCAAAGTAAAAGCATTAGGGTTAGACCATTCTTTGGGTCCACTCCTAATAGCATTCCTCTTCATCCTAGGACTTAATGAAGTTAAGTTTCTAAGAATGAATCACACCTTCAAAGCAAAGATAGTCATACATATACCTATCTTTCACAATCAAAATCAAAGCAAAATTTTAAAACAAAAAATACAAAATCATGAATTGGAACCCTAAGTTTATACTTGCATGTTGATCAATTAACACCAATATGTGCGCTTATTCAATTAACTAATCACATATTGGGGTTCATTTGTTGACCTCATTTTTTGAAGAGGTCATTTTAGCAATAAAATGATATGAAGTACAAATAAGGATTTCCTACATCAAAATTCAAAGGCACTATGCTTAGTAACTTAGGAAATACATTTTTGAGCTAAATTCAATTTACTTTGTTTGATGCAAAACCAAATCAAGCATCCAACATAAATTAAATCAATTGAATTAATACAAATAAAATTAAAATTCAAAGTCAAACCTAAAGCCAACTCTAGTCAACCTAGATTTGACTTAAGTGGGCCCACTTGGTCAAAAAGTCAACCCACTAAATTTGACTAAATTAAATCATCAAAAATATTTTAAATAATAAAATGAATATGAATGATCACAATAACAAAAGAATTTGAGTCCATGAAGGCCTAGATTAGGTAAATCAAATCCTGTAAATCAAAATAACCTAAATAAGCCACATTGAACTCAAATTCAAGAAAAATTAAAATAACTTTAAATTGATTGTCATAAACCATATGGGGATGGTAATGGGACATAACCTAACTCCCTAATGGGTGTAGTTAGGTCAAATAGGCAATTTTACCCATAAGAAATTATGTTTAATTCAATTAACCCAATTTGGGTAAAGTGAGTTAAGCAAGACAAAAGAAATAAAAGAAATATCAAACAACATCCAACCAAATCACATGGGATGAGGGTAACACTTCCTTAAACCCTTCTAATGAAAGTTTACATCCCTAATCAAGCTAATTAGACTTCTCTTGCATTATGGCATAAAATCCAAATAAGGAAAACTAATACAAGCAAAAGAGTTGGAGAAGTCAAATTCCTTCTCCCTTCTTCCCACCTCTTCACATAGGATAGTTGTGGATGGAGAAGGAGTGCACTAGCTAGCTTCCAAGGTCCTTGATTAGCAAAACTGACAAAAGAATAGCTAGGAAAGAGAAATATAGCTTTTGGCCAGATAGGAAAACCCACAGAGAGATTTCCCAAAGGAGATCTGAACACACACACACCTTCACACATTAAAACTGAACCAAAATGAAATTTCCCCCTCCCCCAAAGTGCCCTTAATCACTACAAACCATCAAAACTAAAAAGAGCATTCAAGGGCTGGCCTAGGGAGAAATTATTAAGGAATTAACCTAATTCCTTTGGCAAGCAAGCTCGGTTTAAGCATACGAAGCTCTAAGATTAATTGCAAGGTCAATCGTCCAACGAATCAAGGTATGCCATTGTTGATCTTTAGCTTTTTCTTCAAAAATTTTGTTGTGTTTGGTTTATAGGAAACATGATATTCAACATGATTGAGCCATATAAAAATGTAGGATATTCATCCACAATCTTGTAGCACTTTAAATCATGCGATTTCATGGTCTATATCAAAAGTTATTAGTAAAAAACCTTCAAAAATTCCTCAGAATCAAAGGAGATGATCTGCTTCGATCCATGTATTTGGATCGGACAGCCCAGATTTAGGTGGACATGATTGATTTCACCCTTTAGGAACCGCTAGATCGATCTGGACCATCCAATCTTTAATCAGACGGTTCGTAAGTGATCCCATCGCTCTTTATGCGACGGTGTGACACCATAATAACTCACATCATGGATGCATGATGCAAGCGCATGTCACGCATCATGCAAAACTCCCTACTTAAAATCCATTAGGATTAGTTATTTAACGAATTTAATTAATTAAAAAATGCAAAAAACTTCAAAAAATCATATAAAATCAAAGAAAAATTAGAAAATTACAAATCAAAGCTCTATGGATTGGACTAGATGAGAGGAATCCATAGAAATTAAAATCCCAAATTTTTATTGGTAATTTTCCCTTAATTTGGGTTTAATTAAAAAACATTAAACCCTAATTACTCTCAAATTAATAGTCCAATTAATTTGAAACTTTGAGGAAATGAAATTTAGCATAAAACATACCTTAGGTAAATTTTTGGGGATTGAATTCTCTAAATTAACTGTAAATTCTAATTTCATGTGCTTAACCTTTAAATTAATTAAATTAATTACCATTTAATAAAATAATGAGAAAACTTTAATCTAATAACCTTAAATCAACATAATGAACATTAATGAACATCAAAAAACTAATTAAACCTAATTAAACCTAAATGAACCTAATAGATCACTAATTAACTTAATTAGATAATTAAATAAATTAAATAATTCAATTAAATAACATGCACTAAATTAAATCATGATAAATCAACCAGTTAACCAAAAATTATGAATTAACCATCATAGGAAAGGTATTTCAGTGAAGAATAAGTGAAAAATAAAATCCTTAATGAATCTTAATAAATTAGGCTTAATTTATATTTTAATAAAATAATTAAAACCTTAATTACACCCTAATTACATTTCTAATAAAGCTGAAGCTTTAGGGATACAAAATTGGCATGCAACCCTACTTACCAAAAATATTTTAAGTCTAAATGATCTCTAGATTAGGAGATTTCAAATTTAGAAATCCCTACATCAATGTTAATCAAATATTGGGTTAAGGAAATTAATTAACCTATTAAATAAAGTGGTAATTCAAACTAATCATCAATATTAAAAACTATTCAAAACTCTAAATATCCTAAGTCAATTAAAGCAATCAAATTTAATCTTACGTTAATGAAATAAAACCTTAACCTTTGAATCAATAAAATTTAATGAAACCACTCATCTCCAATAAATTTAAATAATGAACCTAAAACCTTAAATTAAATCGATCAAATAATTAACCGAAGTGCTTTAGGTTAAGCATAATCCATGAACAAACCTGAGGTACTAATTCATTTTAATGAACTTAAACCTTAAGCTTACAAATTTTAATAACTTAAGTTAAATTGAATAAAATCAAACTCTTTAAATTAAAACAAATAAAATCAAATGAAACATAGTTTAATTCAAAATAAAACAAATTAAATAAATTAAATCAAATAAAGCAATTCAAACAAATGAAATAACATAAAACTAATCCAAACATAAATAACATCAAAAGGATTAATTAAAATACTTATGGATCTTAGTTATACTTTTGAAAATTTCATTAGGATTTAGGATGTGGAATAAAGTGAGTTTCACCTACAAATGAAGTTCATTATATTTCTGATTCTTGAAAACATATACAACTTTAATAAAATAAAATGGAATAAAAAATAGAAATTAAATCATGAAACCATTTGAATTGAAACCAACTAATGGTAAAAATTAAACAAATTCAAACATCAAATATAAAATTGAACTTAAAGGAGCCTAGTAAAGCCTTGCCACACAAACCCCACTTTTACACACACTAAATTACTTAGATCACAGACTCTAGATCTAGGATTAGGTCATTCTGTGATTTTCTTTTAAATCACTTGTGATATGTTGTGTTGTGCTTCACATGTCTATGTGGTGTATTGCTTTAGATTGGATGTCTAGGCTTGTTTGTTCGTTAGACTGGATGTTAGGGCATTCTTTCTAGATTTAACATTATTTTGTACAGCGGACTGTGTTAAAGGGATCGCTATGATAAATAAATCATAAAATTATTGTTTTCTTGCAAGTGTTGAAAATCCCTTAATATAGTCCATAGGATAAGTGGGCTTGGCAAGCAACTAATGCTAAGCCCGTATGTTTGTAAAATATAAACTGCTTTGTGTGATGTGTGTATTTCCTAACATCTATTTTGCAAGGCTTAGGATTTCTTTTTTTGAATTTTAACTGTAAATTTGAGCTTAAAATTAGGTTAGGATCTATGGGGTCTAGGATTTGCAAGAGTTGAACCAACTAGAAGATGGTGCAGGGTCCCCTGTGGAGCTCGATTGATGTCCCTAAAGAAGGAGACTTTCATGGAAAGAAGACCCATAGATCTAAACTTGTAGTTCTAGGTTGAGTTGTAAGGGAGGTAGAACTCGCCCATTTTCTTTCTTTTTCTGGTGTAGAAGATTCTACGCATTGGCCTTTTTCTTATATAATTTAATTTGGCTTGATTTATTTTGGGTGCACAATAGAAAAAACATGCTTTTCTTAGGTTTCTTTTTGTGCTATGTTTATGTTATGATGAACGGCTAGACGTAGGCTGATAAGATAAACTAATTTTTTTACCCAATTAAGTCAATCAAAACATAAAAATAAATATAACTCATAATCTTCATATAAAATCCTAGGTATTAAAGCAAGATAAAATTGGTAGCAAACCCTTAGCAGGATGTTTTAATATCATGCATAAATCATATTATTTCACTCTTGATTAATGAAGGACTTTCATCCCCGAGAGAACTGGCTTGACCTTTGAGAGCCTATGATGGAAGTACACCTTATATTTAGATTTGGCCCATAATCTTTTTCTAATTACATGACTTAGGAATAAATTATATTCCTATGACCAAAATGAATCTTGAGTCAAAAATTTTAAAAATCTGAGAAATATGCATTAGTTAGGTACATCTTCATACCCTACATAATCTTACGAATTTGGAAGTAAGTCTAGGTTCATAGATTTCATTACTAAAATTGTAACAACTCAGCCATGTTGCATTCATATGGCTTAGCCTCATTATTTAAAAATGTGCTTAGGTGGTGTTATAGCCTCTCTAGGTTGTAAGTCCAGAAGAGTCAGGGATAGGTTAGTTACCTCAAGTGAGGAGAATGGCCAATGATTCCCAAAGATAGAATTAGGCCGAGCATCTAACATGTGTTAGAAGCACCTATAGACTAGGTTCTAAAGCATCCTTTTGTGAATAATTCTTCATCCCTAAGCATTTCTGCAGTCTTGTGCTACTAGAATCTAAGCCCTAGATTTCTAAGAAAATGATAACTTGAAATCTAAACTAAAATCCAAAATTTGAAGCCCAATCATAGGATTGATGAAATGTCTACTGGGCATCCCAATATCAATAGACATTTCTTACTCTTTTCCATTTGACTCTTAAAAATAACTCTCTCTAATTTGGACCTCCCAATTGAATTTTCAAAATTATTCCTTTGAAAGCTACCTTAGTAGTCTTTAGAATAACCACTGTTTCTTTAATTGAGAGTATTCTTAGGAAGAGACCCATCCTATGATGTAATTAACTATAGGGGCTTGCTTTTACCGGGAACCTTGATCCTAGAATAAAATAGACCCTGTTCTATTTTTCCATGTAGTTTAGGCGAAAATACTCTAATACATGAAAGACCCATTAACCTCAGGAGTCTTTTATTAAGATGATCGAATCCATTACAAGAGAGCATGTTTATCTTTCGAGATAATTTGTTTATTTCTTAATGCCATATTTGATCATCTAAATAAAATATTCCTAAACTCTATATGGTGTCATTTCTTTTCTCTATTCTAGAGAAAACACCAACATTTGTGTATCCAACAGGTCACCCTAGTTATTGTTCCTCACTTTAGATGATGTAAATCTACTATGCCTTCTTCCTAGCACAGTCATTTTACACCGAAAGGCAACCCCTTTGGTTGGTTAGCTCTACCCCACAGTCGAAAGACTATCCCTTTTGATTTGTAAACCCGAGGTAGGTCAAGCATGATATAACCTCTTCCTAGTGGGTCAATCGCACATTGACAGGGTCCATACATTAACTCAAATTAAATTAAACCCAATCTGATTTTCCCTAGTGGAGTTAAATCACACCCTTCTCCCCAATGGAGTGCAAAATCATATATATAAGTCAAGCAAACAAATCAAAGTCAAAACCAACCTCCCTAGTGGAGCCAAATTAAAATAACTCCCTAGTAGAGTCTAAATCAAAGAAATCCAACCAAACTCTTATTCCCAGTGGATACATCCCCAAACAAATCTTTGAAATCAAACACAAATCCCAATCCCTAGTGGATAGCCTGAACCTGCTTCCATAGTGGAAGGTTCATATACCCGATCCCCAATGGACTCGAGCCCATATCTCTAGTAGATATGCCTCCACATCAATTAAAACAAAACAAATAAAGTTAATTCGATCTTAATCCCTAGTGGATTATAGATTCTTATCCCCAGTGAATCTTCTTTCCATAAATCATATAATCAAATCAAATTCAAACCTTATCCCCAGCAAACTTTCTTCTTCTATGCCCTCGACATAGACCCCACACATGTCATGTCCAATGCATGTGTGATCCCTTAGCAGATCTCCCTCCATGTCCTTGACATGGAATTCTCATCAAATCTTATTTCTTCTCTTATGCACACCTTTAATACTTCGACCAAAAGGTTAACAATGTATTCATTCAAATTACATCATCTTAACATTGTAATCAACATTTGATGATTTGTGATGGTGCAAGCTCAAATTAACTATACAATGCCATGCTAAACATATTATAGTGTGAATTAACACACTATACTATATTATAATATATGATGTTTTATTATAATTTGCTATAATATAATATATTGTCTAACATTACACCTCATTAGAATCACTTAAAAGGAACAAATAACAAAATTTTCTTGAAATATAAATAATGTTCATTTTGGATGTAAAATTGTTAATTTTCTATTAGAAATGGCACAAAATAGCATAATTTTCATTTTGCTTCTTGGTGTGTGCTGTGAATTTGGCCAAATTCTTCCATATGAACCTTCAAATTAACATTTTTGTGAGGTTAGACCCAATGTATTATAAAAAAGTAAAATATACTAAAATGTAAAATAACATTTAGTAGCACACCACCACATTCATATATATGTGAACTTATATTGTTATGTACATTATATTTTAATATGATTTCATATAATATATTATCTTACATTACAACTTAAAATGAATCACTTAAAGCAAAAAATTTATAAAATTTTCTTGATAAATTTATATTTATTTAGGATGCAAAATTCCATTCTTTTGATTAAATGACACTCCATAGCACACCCCAAATGATGTTCCCTAAAGCTTACTTTAAATTTGGCTAAATCCCATCATCTCAGCCTATAAATTAATATTTTTATGAATTATACCAGTACAAATTCTACTACATCATACTATAATAAACTAAAATATGCTAAACAATAAGTAGTAATACACAATAGTATGATATAATGCATGATGCTACACTATGTTATGGCATCCTATATTATAATATACTATAACATATTATATTATATTATATTGCATATCACATTAAAAGGGATTACTTAAGATAAAAAAATCATAAAATTAGCCTAAATAATAAAAAACTATGTACTTTAGTCGTATCACTTACATATTTTAAATTTAAATAATATATTATGATGCCATGCTCTTCCTATTATGAATTTAGCCAAATTCCACCATTTTAAAGTCTAAATCAATATTTTTATAGATAATGCTAGTGTAGGCTCGACTGCATGATTGTAAAATACTAAAAAAATTTAAAATGTGCAGAATAATATATTATGGTATATGATGTTATACTAAGCTACAACATATAATATTTATTTTGAACATAAAATCTTAGTTTTTAGATTACAAATGTCATACCACACCTTTGGTACTACAACCTAATTTCCACTTCAAATTTATCAAATTTCATTATCTAATTTATTAAATCAATATTTTTTTATTTATATTAATATAGACTATACAATACCATAATATACTAAAATATTTTAAAACATCTTATAACATCCAAAACACATCACTACATGCTCAAATATATAACATTATAATATTATAATATATGGTAATATAATATTATTTAGGTTAGTTTAGGGTATTCAAATCTATAATAGTTATTGAAAAGACTCTTGAAGACATTTTCTTTAGTTACCATAACTATGTTAGGATTAGGGCATTCTTTAGATCTACTTTTAATGGCATCTTTATTCAAAGTTTAGTGTTAGTTTTAGATTTAGAGATTAGGGTTTGGGGTTATGGTTTTGTGTTTAGGGTTTAGGGTTTAGGGTTTAGGGGTTTTAGGGTTTAGGTTTAAGGTTTTAGGGTTTAGGGTAGGGTTTAGGTTTAGGGTTTTTTAGTGTTTAGGGTTTAGGATTTTGTGGTTTAGGGTTTAGGGTTTAGGGAGTAGGTTTTAGGGTTAGCTTAGGGTCTTTTAAAAAAAAAATGCAACTTTAAGTTTATTTAGTTTTTTTATTTATTTTATTTTATTTTATTTATGTTTATTTTTATTTCATTTTAGTTCAGTTTATTTATTTTAGTTTATAGTTTAATTCATTTTAGTTTATTTTTAGGTTTAAGTTTATTTTAGTTGAGTTTTATTTTATTTTATTTTTAGGTTTAGGCTTTATTTTTTATTTTAGGTTTAGGTTTTATATTATTTTGTGGTTTAAGTTTAGGTTTTATTTTAAGTTTATTTTTAGGTTTAATTTTTAGTTTAGGTTTAGGTTTATTTCTAGTTTATTTTATTTTATTTTATTTAGGTTTAGGTTTAGGATTAGATTACTTTTAGCTTTGGTTTATTTATTTTCATTTAGTTTTTTCTTAGTGTAGGTTTATTTTATTTTATTTTAGGTTTAGTTTTTTTTATTTTTAGGGTTTAGGTTTTATTTTTATTTTATTTAAGTTTATTTTTTAGGTTTATTTATTTAGTTTTTATTTTATTTTATTTTAGGTTTATTTTTTGTTTATTTTCTATTTTACATTTAGTTTTTATTTTGTTAGGTATTTTATTCTTAGGCTTATCTTATTTTTTAGTTTACTTTACATTATTATTTATTTTAATTAATTTTTAGGTTTAGCTTTAGGTTTTTATTTTTATTTTTTATTTTATTTTATTTGGGTTTTGGTTTTTTTATTTATTTTATTTTTTGGTTTTATTTAGTTTAAGTTTAGTTATTTAGGTTTAGGTTTAGGGTTTAGGGTTAGGATTTAGTGTTTTAAGATTTAGGTTTAGTGTTTAGGGTTTTGTTTAGGTTTAGGGTTTGTGGTTTGGTTAGGGTTTAGGGTTAGTTTAGGGTTTAGGGTTTAGGGTTTAGGGTTTAGGCTTTTTTAAAAAAAAAACTAAGTAAACTGTTAGGTTTAGGTTAATTTAATTTATTTTATATTTATTTTAATTTATTTTTTTATCTTTATTTAGGTTTATTTTTAATTTTTTTATAGTTTAGTTTATTTATTTTAGTTAAGTTTATATTTTAGTTCACTTTTTAGGTTTAGGTTTTTTAGTTTTGTTATTTATTTTTTTTAGTTTAGTTTAGGTTTTATTTTATTTTTTATTAAGTTTTATTTTAAGTTTATTTTAGATTTTCTTTTTTAGTTTACAGTTTTAAATTTATTTTATTTTATTTAGTTTTATTTTAGGTTTAATTTATTTTAGGTTTAGGTTTAGGTTTTATTTATTTAGTTTATTTATTTTAGTATAAGTTTAGGTTTATTTTTTTAGGTTTATGTATCTTTTATTTAGTTTATGGTTTATATTTTATTTATTTTATAAGTTTTATTTTTTTAGATTTATTTTAGGTTTGTTTTATTTAGTTATTTTATTTGATTTTATTTTACATTTAGTTTTATTTTATTTAGGTTTTTATTTTTTGTTATTTTTATTTTTTTACATTAGTGTAGGTTTTTTTATTTTTTATTTTAGTTTAGCTTTTATTTTTTTATTTTATTTTATTTTAGGTCAGTTTAGGTTTAGTTTAGGTTTTAAGCTTATTTATTTTATTTTTAGGTTTTTATTTAGTTTTAGGTTTAGATTTTTTCTTTTTTAGTGTTTTGGATTTTGTCTCCAGGTCAGGTCTCAGGGGAGGCTTTGAGGTTTAGGGTTTAGGGTTTAGGATTTAGTTGTGGCTCAGGAGGGTTGGTTTATTTTTGGTTTAGGTCAGCCTAGTGTTTTAGTTCTAGTTTAGGGTTTAGGGCTTTTTATGCTTTTTGCAGGTTCACGTTTTTTAATTTTAATGTTTAGGGTAGGGTTAGGTATTTTTGTTTATATTTTTTAATATTTTTCTTAAATTAAGTAAACTTGTAATTTTAAATTAATTTAATTTATTTTTTATTTTATTATAATTTATTTTATTTTTAATTTTGATTTAGGATTTTATTTTTTATTTTATCATTTATTTATTTTAGGTTTATTTATTTTAGTTTAAGTTTTTTTAATTTAGTTTCTTTTTTAGGTTTAAGTTTAGGTTTAGGTTTATTTTTTAGTATTATTTTTTTTTATTTTATGTTTTAGGATTAGATTTTATTTTTTAATTTTAGGTTTAGGTTTAGGTTTTTATTTTTTTTTTTGGTTTATATTTTAGGTTTTTTTAGGTTTTATTTTTTAATTTAGCTTTATGTTTATTTTTAATTTATTTTATTTTATTTAGCTTAGGTTTAGGTTTAGGTTTAGGTTTATTTTATTTCAGGTTTAGGTTTAGGTTTTATTTATTATAGTTTTGTTTATCTTAGTTTATGTTTATTTTATTTTTTTACTTTAAGGTGTAAGTTTTTTTTTATGTTTACATTTTATTTTTAGGTTTAGTTTCTTAGGTTTAACTTTTATTTAGTTTTTATTTTATTTTATTTTAGATTTATTTTATTTTTTTATAGTTTTTTTATTTAAGTTTTTTTATTTTTATTTAGTTTAGATTTTATTTATTTTATTTTAGTTTAGTTTTTATTTTTTATTTTATTATCCGTTTAGATTTAGGTTTAGGTATAAGTTTTAGTTTATGTTTTTATTTCATTTTTCTTCAAGTTTATTTATTTATTTTATTTTTTAGCTTTATTTAATAAAGTATAAGTTGGTTTTGTGTGTTTAGGGGGTTTAGGTAGTTATTTTAGGGTTTAGGTTTAGGGTTATAGATTTTACTGCCTTTTATTTAGTGTTTTAGAGTTTAGAGTTTTAGGGTTGTTGGTTTAAGATTCTTTTGCTTTGTTTGTTAAACTAAACTATTTAAGTTTATTTAGTTTATATACTATTTATTTTAGTTTATTTTATTTTTTATTTTTATTTTCTTTTATTTAGTTTAGTTTATTTATTTTAGGTTTATTTAGGTTAGCTTATTTTTTAGGTTGAGGTTAAGGTTTAGGTTTATTATTAAGTTTAGTTTTATTTTTATTATTTTTTTAAATTTTAGTTTTTTTTAGTTTAGTTTAGGTTTTATTTTATTTTATAGGTTTACATTTTAGTTTTAATTTTAGGTTTGTATTTAGGTATATTTTTTTTAGTTTAGGTTTAGGATTATTTATTCTGTTTATTTAGTTTTAGGTTTAGGTTTAGGTTTAGTTTTATTTATTTTAGTTTAGTTTATTTATGCACAAGTTTAATTTTGTTTATTGGTTTAGGTATTTTTTTAGTTTAGGGTTTATGTTTTATTTTATTATTTTTATATTTTAGGTTTATTTTAGGTTTAATTTTATGAGTTTTATTTTATTTTATTATACATTTAGTTTTATTTTATTTAGGTTTATTTTAGTTTATTTTTTTTATTTTAGTATTTTATTTTAATTTTATGTTATCTTTAGTTTAGTTTATGTTTAGGTTTATTTTAGGTTTTTTTTTTTTTTTATTTAGGTTTAGGTTATTTTATTTATTTTGTTTTATATTAGTTTAGTTTAGGTTTAGGTTTTATTTTAGGGTTTTAGGTGTGGTTTAGGGTAGGTGTGGTAGGGTTTGGGTTTAGGTTGTAGGTTTAGTGGTGGTTTAGGGTTTAGGGTTTGGGGTTTGTAGGTAGGTTTAAGCCTAAAGTTTAGGGTTTAGGATTTATGATTAGGGTTTTTTATTAATTTATTAATTTTTATTTTTTAAATTAAGTAAACTTCTAGTTTTATGTTTATTTATTTATATTTTATTTATTTACTTATTTTATTTTTAATTATGATTTAACTTTATTTATTTTAGTTTAGGGATTTTTATTTTAGTTTATTTCTTAGGTGTAAGTTTATTTTTTAGTTTAGTTTTATTTTTATTTTATTTTTTAGGTTTTAGTTTTATTTTTATTTTTAGGTTTAGGTTTACTTTTATGTATTAATTTCTTAGGTTTTTATTTTAGGTTTATTTTTAGGTTTTATTTCTTAGTTTAGGTTTAGGTTTATTTTTAATATTTTTTTATGGTTTTGTTTAGGTTTTGGTTTAAATTTTATTTTAGGTTTTATTTACATTTTATTTATTTATTTTAGTGTAGGTTTTGGTTTATTTTATTTTATTTTTATTTTAGTTTAGTTTTTTTATTTAGGGTTTGGTTTTATTTTATTTTTTAAGGTTTTTTCAAGGTTTTATTTTCATTTTAGGTTATTTATTTAGTTTTATTTTATTTTATTTTATTTTAGGTTTATTTTATTCTTATTTTACATTTAGTTTTATTTTATTAAAATTATTTATTTATACACTTTATTTTTTTTAGTTTAGGTTTTAACCATATTATCTTTAGTTTATTTTATTTTGATCTTTATTTTATTTTTATTTTACTTTTTTTATTATATTAGGTTTTATCTATTTAGGTTTTTTTAGGTTTAGGGCTCAGGGTTTAGTGGTTTAGTTTAGGGTGGAGTGGCATTTTGTATTGGGGTCAGCTCAGGGTCAGGGCTCAGGGCTCAGGATTTAAGGCCTGGGCTCAGCCTCAGTTTTTTGAGTGGTCTGGCCTTTGGCTCAGCAGTTAGGGTTTAAGGTGGTTTTAGCTCTGGGTTTAGTGGTCAGGGTCAGTAGGGCGTGGCTATGGCCAGTTTAGGCCTATAGCTCAGTTTAGGTCTTGTTTAGAGCCTGTGGTGGTATGATCAGGGTCATATAGGGTCCATGCTAGGTTTAGGTTTTAAGGTTAGGGTCTGAGGCTTTAGGGCCTAGGTTGTAGGCCTGGGGTAGGACCCCAAGGATGGCCTTTTTTAATTATTTTAAAAGTTTTCAAATTTTTTTAAATAAACAACCTGTAAGTAGGTATTTTAGCTAATTTTTTATTTTAGTCTTTTTATGTTTATTTAAAATTTTATTTAGTCCATTTTATTTATTTTATTTATTTTATCTTTAGTTTTATTTAATTTATTTTAGGTGTATTTTATTTTTTATTTTTAATTTTTATTTTAGGTTTAGGTTTTATTTTTATTAAGTGGTTTTATTTATTTTCTAGGTTTTAGGTTTTATATTGCTTAGGTTTTCTTTTTTAGTTTAGGTTTAGGTTATTTTTAGTATATTTTACTTTTTTTTTAGTTTAGGTTTAGGTTCATGTTTAGTTTATTTTATGTTTAGGTTTAGGTTTATTTATTTTAGTCTAGGTTTAGGTTTATTTTATTTTTATTTTAGGTTTTGTAGTTTTTTTTAGTTTAGAGTTTAAGTTTAATTTTTTATTTATTTTTAAGTTTTATTTTTACATTTATTATTTAGGTTTTGGTTTTTATTTAGTTTTTTTCTCATTTTAGGTTTACTTTTTTATATATGGTTTAGTTTTTGTTTTATTTAGGTTTTTTATTTTTTAGTTTAGTTTTATTTATTTATGTATATATATATATTTATATAAGGTTTAGGTTTATGTTTCAGTTTATGTTTCTGTTCTATTTTATTTTTTATTTTATTTTCATTTAGGGTTTAGGGTTTATGGTGTAGGATTTGGCATCGTAGATTTTAGCATTTTGGTTTTTGGGTTTAAGGTTTTGGGTTTAGAGTTTAGTGTTTATTTATTTTATTTGTTTTTATTATTTTTCCATTATTTTTATTTTTTTAAATTAAGTAAATTTGTGGGTTTGAGTTTATTTAATTTATTTTTTATTTATTTTAGTTTATTTTATTTATTATTTTAATTTAGGTTTATTTTTATTTTTATTTATTCTAGTTTGCTTATTTTAGGTTTATTTATTTATAGTTTATTTGCTAGGTTTAGGTTTAGGTTTAGGTCTATTTTTTAGTTTAATTTTATTTTTATTTTATCTTTTAGATTTAGGTTTTATTTTTTATTTTTAGGTTTAGGTTTTAGGTTTTTATTTTAGGTTTATTTTTAGGTATTATTTTTTGGTTTAGGTTTAGGTTTTTTTTTAGTTTATTTTGTATTATTTAGTTTAGGGTTTATGTTTAATTTATTTTAGGTTTAGGTTTATTTTTCTTTTATTTATTTTAGGTTTTATTTTTTATTTATTTTTAGGTTTAGGTTTTAATTTAGTTCTTAATTTATTTTATTTTAGGCTTATTTTATTTTTACTTTACAATTAGTTTTTATTTTATTTAGGTTTATTTTATTTTTCAATTTAGTTTAGGTTTATATTTATTTTGATTTATTTTAATTTTAATTTTTTTTATTTTATTTTATTTTTACGTTTAAGTTTAGTGTTAGGTTTTAATTTGTTTTTAATTTATTTTGGTTTAGGTTTTCTTATTTATTTTATTTTTAGGTTTTATTTAGTTTAGGTTTAGGTTTTTTGGTTTTTAGGGTTTAGGATTTTGGGTTTAGGGTTTAGGGTTTAGGGTTTAGGGTTTAGGGTTTAAGGTTGTAGGTTTTAGGGTTTTAGGGTTTAGGGTTTATGGTTTATGGTTTTAGCATTTTGGGTTTTAGGTTTAAGGTTTAGGGTTTAGGGTTTAGGGTTTAGGGTTTAGGGTTTAAAGTTTAAGGTTTAGGGTTTAGGGTTAAAAGTTTAAGGTTTAGGGTATAGGGTTAGCTTTATGGTTTAGGGTTTAAGGTTAGGGTTTTTTAATTTTTAATTTTTACTATTTTCAAAATTAGGTAAACTGGTTAGTTTAGGTTTATTTAGTTAATAATTTTTTATTTTTTATTTTGATTTAGGTTTATTTTTATTTTTATTTTATTTTATTTATTTATTTTAATTTAGGTTTTTTATTTTAGTTTTTTTTTAGGTTTATGTTTAGGGTTAGGTTTCTTATTTAGTTAATTTTTATTTTTGTTTTATATTTTAGGTTTCAGTTTTACATTTTAATTTTTAGGTTTAAGTTTAGTTTTTTATTTTACTTTTTTTAGTTTAGTTTTAGGTTTTTATTTTAGGTTTATTTTTAGGTTTTATTTTTTAATTTAGGTTTTTTTTATTTAGTTTAGGTTTAGGTTTAGGTTTAATTTATTTTATTTTTAAATTTCAATTTTATTTATTTTAGTTTAGTTTATTTTACTTTAAGTTTAAGTTTAATTTATATTTATTTTAGGTTTAGGTTTTTGTTTAGTTTAGGGTTTAGGTTTTATTTTTTATTTATTTTTAGGTTTATTATTTAGGTTAACATTTTTGTTAACTTTTTATTTTATTTTATTTTATTTTTATATTATTTTTATTTTTGGTTTAATTTTTATTTTGCTTAGATTTTTTATTTGTTAGTTTCATTTAGGGTTTTATTTATTTTATTTTAGTTTTGTTTTTATTTTTTATTTTATTTTCTTTTTTAGGTTTAGGTTTAGGTTTAGTTATAGGTTTAGGTTTTAGTGTATGTTTTTATTTTATTTTATTTTGGTTCAGGTTTTTTATTTATTTTATTTTTAGGTTTTATATTTTATTTTTATTTTAGGTTTGGGGTTTATGTTTTGGGGTTGTAGATTTTAGGGTTTAGGGTTTAGGGTTTAGGGTTTAGGGTTCATGGTTTGGGGTTTTAAAGTTTATGGTTTAGGGTTTAAGATTTTAGGGTTTAGCATTTAGGGTTTACGGTTGTTTATTTAGTTCATTTAGTTTATTTTTTATTTATTTTAGTTTAATTTATTTCTTTTATTTACCTTTATTTTTATTTTTATTTAGTTTAGTTTATTTATTTTATGTTTACTTATTTTAGTTCATTTTTTCAATTTAGGTTTAGGTTTAAGATTACTTTTTAGTTTAATTTTGATTTATTTTATTTTTTAAGTTTTAGGTTTTTATTTTATGTTTATTTTTAGGTTTTACTTTTTAGTTTAGGTTTAGGTTTATTTTTAGTATATTTTATTTTAGTTAGTTTAGGTTTAGGTTTTTATTTATATTTAATTTATCTTTATTTTAGTCTTTGTTTTAATTTTAATTATGTTTTTTATTTTTTAGTTTATTTTAGGTTTTTATTTATTTTACCTTAATTTAGTTTTTATATTTTATTTTATTTTATTTTTAGGTTTAAGTTTTAGTTTATGTTTTTGTTTTATTTTTTTCATTTTATTTTGGTTTAGATTTTATTATTTATTTTATTTTATAGATTTTATTTACTTTATGTTTAGATTTTTAGCTTTTCATGGTTTAGGGTTTAGGGTTTAGGATTTAGGGTTTAGGGTTTAGGGTTTTAGAGTTTAGGTTTTAGGTTTTAGGTTTTAGGGATTAGAATTTAGGGTTGTAGGTTTATGGTTTAGGGTTTCTTTTTTATTTTTTAAGTTAAGTAAATAAAGATGTTTCATTTTATTTTGTTTATTATTTATTTATTTTTTTGTATTTTATTTTTTAATTTTATTTAATTTTTTATTTATTTATTTTATTTATTTTTAGGATTAGGTTTAAGCTTAGGTTTATTTTTTAGTTTAATTTTATTTTTATTTTATATTTTAGGTTAGGTTTTATTTTTTATTTTTAGGTTTAGGTTTAGATTTTTATTTTATTTTTTAGGTTTATGTTTTAGGTTTTTATTTAATGTTTATTTTAGGTTTTATATTTTTGTTTAGGTTTATGTTTATTTTTAGTTTATTTATTTTACTTAGTTTAGGTTTAGGTTTAGTTTATTTTATGTTTAAGTCTAGGTTTTATTTATTTTAATTTAGTTTATCATAAATTAGGTTAATTTTATTTATATTTTAGGTTTAAATTTTTTTTTAGTTTAGGGTTTAGGTTTAATTTATTATTTATTTTTAAGTATATTTTTTAGGTTTATGTTTTTATTTTATTTTATTTTAGGTTTAATTTGTTTTTATTTTATGTTTATTTTTTATTTTATTAAGGTTTTTTCTTTTTTTAATTTGGTTTAGGTTTATTTATTTTATTTTAGTCTAGATTTTTTTTTTTAGGTTTAGGTTTAGATTTAGAATTTAGTGTATGTTTTTATATTATTTTATTTTTGTTTAGGTTTATTTATTTATTTTATTTTTTAGGTTTTATTTAGTTTAGTTTTAGGTTTTTAGCTTTTTTAGGTTTAGGCTTTAGGGTTTAGGTTTTAGGTTCTTATTTCAAGTTTATTATTTCAGTCTAGGTTTCAGTTTATTTTTAGTTTATTTATTTTATTTAGTTTAGGGTTTAGGTTTAGTTTATTTTAGGTTTAGTTTTAGGTTTTATTTATTTTAGTTTAGTTTATTTTAGTTTAAGTTGAAGTTTATTTTATTTTATTTTTATTTTAGGTTTATTTTTTATTTTTAGTTCAGTTTTTGGGTTTTATTTTTTATTTATTTTTAGGTTTATATCTTATCTTTTGGTTTTTATTTATTTTTTATTTAATTTAATTTTAGGTTTTTTATTTTACATTAAGTTTTATTTTATTTAGTATTCTTAGGTTATTTTATTTTAAATTTAGTTTTGGTTTTTATTTATTATATATTAGTACAATTTTATTTTACTTATTTATTTTATTTTATTTTATTTTTTAGGTTTAGGTTTTACTTTAGGCTTTTTTATTTATTTTATTTTTAGGTTTTATTTACTTTTGGTTTAGATTTTTAGGTTTTCAGGGTTTAGGGTTGTAAGTTTCGGGTTCAGGGTTAGGGTTAGTTTTAGGGTTTAATGTTTAGGATTTAGGGTTTAGGGTCTTTTTTAAAAAAATTAAGTAAATTAGTAGATTTAGGTTTATTTAGTTTACTTTTTTTTTGTGGGGGGGGTTTATGATTTAGGGTTTAGGGTTAGGGTTAGTTCAGGGTTTAGTAATTAAGGTTTATTATTTAGGGTTTAAGGTTTTAGGGTTTAGAGTTTATGTTAGGCTTTAGGGTTTATGATTTAGGGTTAGTTTAGGGTTTAGGGTTTAGGGTTGTAGGTTTAGAGTTTAGGGTTAAGTGTTTATTCAATGGCTTGGGCTTTAGGGTTTAGGGTTTTTTTATTAAGTAAACGAGTAGGTTTAGGTTTATTTAGTTTATTTAATTTTTGTTTATTTATTTTAGTTTATTTTATTTTTTATTTTTATTTAAGTTTTTTTATTTTTATTTAGATTAGTTTATTTATTTTAGGTTTATTGTTTAGTTTAGTTTTTATTTAGTTATTTTTTTTGGTTTAGTTTAGGTTTAATTTTATTTTTTAGTTTAGTATTATTTTATTTTATTTTTTAGATTTAGTTTTTTATTTTTATTTTTTTTGGTAGGTTTTATTATATTTTTTTAGGTTTAAGTTTTAGGTTTTTTTTTAGTTTAGGTTTAGGTTTATTTTTAGTTTAGTTTTTATTTTTATTTTTGATTTTATTTTTGATTTTTAGGTTTAGGTTTAGGTCTTCATTTTATTTTTTAGGTTTAGTTTTTTAGGTTTTAGGTTTATTTTTTTTTATTTTAGTTTATGTTTAGGTTTATTTTAGTTTATTTTATTTTATTTAGTTTAGGTTTATATTTAGGTTTTATTTATTTTAGTTTTGTTTATTTTAGTTTAGGTTTATGCTTATTTTATTTTTTATTTTAGGTTTAGTTTATTTTTATTTTATTTTTTTAGTTTAGGTTTTTAGTTTTATTATTTATTTATTTTTAGGTTTTATTTTTAGGCTTATTATTTTCATTTAGGTTTTTATTTAGTTTTTATTTTATTTTATTTTAGATTTATTTTATTTTTATTTAAGATTAATTTTATTATATTTAGGTTTTTAATTTTTAGTTTAGTTTAGGTTTTTATTTATTTTATTTTAGTTTAATTTTTATTTTTTATTTTATTTTCGTTTTAGATTTTGGTTTAGGTTTCAGTTTATGTCTTTATTTTATTTTATTATTTTATTTTATTTTAGTTTTTTATTTTAATTTGGTTTAGGTTTTTTATTTATTTAGTTTTTAGATTTTATTTAGTTTAGGTTTAGGTTATTAGGTTTTTAGGTTTTTGTGGTTTAGGGTTTAGGATGTAGATTTTAGGGTTTTGGGTTTTAGGGTTTAGGGTTTAGGGTTTAGGGTTTAGGGTTTAGTGTTTTAGGATTTAGTGTTTAGGGTTTAGGATTGAAAGTTTAGATATACGAGTTTTTTTTTAATTTATTTTTATTTTTTTAGTTTTATTTTTTAAAATTAAGTAAATTGATAGGTTTAGGTTTATTTAGTCTTTTTAAATTTTTTTATTTTAGTTTTTTTTTTTTTATTTTAATTTAGGTTTATTTTTATTTTTATTTAGTTTAGTTTATTTATTTTAGGTTTATTTATTTTAGTTTATTTTTTAGGATTAGGATTAAGTTTAGATTTATTTATTTATTTAATTTTATGTTTATTTTATTTTTTAGATTTAGGTTTTATTTTTTATTTTTAGGTTTAGGATTTGGTTTTTATTTTATTTTTTTAAGTTTAGGTTTTAGCTTTTTTTTAGGTTTATTTTTAGGTATTACTTTTTAGTTTAGGTTTAGGTTTATTTTTAGTTTATTTTGTTTTTTTTTACTTTAGGTTTAGGTTTAGGTTTAGGGCATCCCCTGGAAGAAATGCGTTGTATGGCTTGAATACAGTGAAAAATGTGCAGCCATGAGTGGTGCGGTGTTAAATAAGCAAGGGTTCCCACATTATGGACGGATGCAGGCAAAGAAGTTAGTCCATGAAACTAGAATTAGGTTAGGATCTTGGAATATAGGTACACTTACAGGTAAATTAATAGAATAAATAGATATTATGGTTCATAGAAAGATAAATATTTTATGTGTTCAAGAAACTAAATGGGTTGGGGAGAAAGCCAAGGAGATTGATAGTTTAGGTTTTAAACTTTAGTATTCAGGTAAAAGTCAAACTAGAAATGGTGTAGGTGTGATTATAGATAAAAGTTTGAAGGATAATGTTATAAATATTAATAGATATGGAGATAGAATTATAACTTTAAAGATTATTGTTGATACTAAGATTATCAATGTTATAAGTGTCTATGCTTCTCAAGTAGATTTGGAGGTAAGAACAAAAGATAAATTTTGGAATGAATTAGAGGGATTAATACAAAAGATACCTCTTGAATAAAAAGTATTTATTGGAGGAGATTTAAATGGACATGTTGGTAGAGTGGTAGAAGATTTTAATAGTATTCATGGTGGTTATGGATTTGGAGTGACTAATGAAGAAGGTAAGACTATATTAGATTTTGCTTTAGCTTATGATTTTGTAGTTGCTAACACTTTATTTAAGAAAAGAGATGAACATATTATTACTTATAAAAATGGATCTAGTAAAACATAAATTGATTATTTTCTGATAAGAAAAATAGATCGTTTAGATTGTAAAGATTGTAAGGTCATTCCAAGTGAAAATCTAAGTACCCAACATCGATTGTTAGTTTTAGATTTTAAGATGAAAGCTTGTAAGAGAAAAAATAAACCAAATTATTGTCCTAGAATTAGATGGGGACACTTAAAGAACACAAATAAAAAAAATTTTAAGAGCAAGCTACAAGAGATTAGAATTTGGGATGTTCATGAGGAAGCTAACATTATGTGGGAAAAAAATAGCAAGTGAAATTAAGCAAGTTGCTAAAGATGTTCTTGGAGAATCAAAAGGAAAAGCTTCTTTTAATAAGAATAGTTGGTGGTGGAGTCAGAGTGTGCAAGAAAAGATAAAAAATAAGAAGTATTGTTATAAAACTTGGTTTAGATGTTAAAACTCAGAGAATTGGGAAAGCTATAAAGTGGCCTGTATAGATTCTAAGAAAGCAATATATGTTACAAAAAATTTAACTTTTAGTGATTTATACAATAGATTAGATACCAAAGAAGGTGAAAGATGTATGTATAAGTTAGCCAACCAAAGAGATAGGAGAAGTAAAAAACATAGTTCAAGTGAGGTGTATTAAGGATGAAAATAATAAAATGCTTTTTTTAGAAAAGGATATTGAAAATAGGTAGATGAGGTATTTTGATAAACTTTTCAATGAAGGATCTAAAAGTAGATGATTTTAGCAACCTTAATACCTAAAAAATAGATAATTTCATTTTATCATCATATTAGTAAATCAGAAGTTAGTGAAGCTTTAAATAAAATAAAATGTGGAAAAGCAGTAGGACGAGATAATATTCCAATAGTAGCGTGGAAATGTTTAGGAGATCAAGGAATTTCTTGGCTCACAAATCTTTTTAATGTCATTTTAAAGACTAAAAAAATGTCAGATGAGTGGAGAAAGAGTTTGTTGGTTCTTATATTTAAGAATAAAAGTGATGCACAAGAGTGTGCAAATTATAAAGGAATTAAGTTAATGTGCCATACATTAAAATTATGGGAGAGAGTAATTGAGCATAGGTTACGATGTGATAAGTTTCTCCTGTCAGTTTGGTTTCATGCCATGTAGATCTACTATGGATGCTATACATTTGTTAAGGGGTTTGATGGAGAAGCATAGGGAAAGTAAGGAGGATCTACATATGATATTTATTGATTTAGGGAAAGCTTATGATAAAGTTTCAAGAGATGTTCTTTGGAGAGTTCTAGAATAGAGAGAAGTTAATATTGGTTATATTCAAGTCATTAAGGATATGTATACTAGAGTTGTTATTTGTGTCCAAACACAAGGAGGATTGACAAAATATTTTCCTATTTCAGTTGGATTACATCAAGGATCAACTTTAAGCCCTTATCTCTTTACTTTAGTTATGGATGTTCTTACTAGGCATTTACAAGAAGATGTACCTTGGTGTATGCTTTTTGCTGATGACATTCTTCTTGTTGATAAGACTAGAGAGGGAGTCCAATAGAAACTTGAATTATGGAGGTCAACTCTAGAGTCTAAAGGATTTTCATTTAAGTAGATCTAATATATAGAGTGTAATTTTAGTTGTAGAAGTTCTAGTGGTAATGTTTTTTGACATTAGGTGAACAAGTCATTAATAAGAGTGAGTGTTTAGATATTTAGGCTCTATTGTTCAAAATGATGGTGAAATAGATGGAGATGTTATTAGTAGAATTCAAGTTGGATGGTTGAAGTGGAGGAATGCATCTGGCCTATTATGTGATAGAAAAGTTCCACTTAAACTTAAGGGAAAGTTTTATAAGATGGTGGTAAGACCTGCAATGACTTATGGTGCAGAATGTTGGCCAATAAAAGAGAAGCATAAGACTAAGTTAAGTGTTATAGAGATGAGGATGCTTAGGTGGATGAGTGGCTTTACTCTTAGAGATAGAATGCAAAATGAGTATATTCAGGAAAAAAGTTGGAGTAGCTCCAGTGGTAGATAAGATTAGGAGAGTCGCCTTAGATGGTTTGGCCACATAAAGCGTCGATTAATCCATGATGATTAGGAGAGTAGATGCATTAGATTTTCCTTATGTTAAGAAAGGTATTGGTAGACCTAAAAGACTTGGTTAAGATGTATAAAAAATGATCTTAGTATACTTGATTTAAATGAGAATTTGACACATAATAGGACACAATGGAGATGAAGGATTCATGTAGCCGAGCCCACCTAGTGGGATTAAGGCTTGTTGTTGTTGTTGTTGTTGTTGTTATTGTAGGTTTAGGTTTAGGTTTAGTTTATTTTCAGCTTAGCTTTAGGTTTTATTTATTTTTGTTTTGTTTGTGTTAGTTTAGATTTATTTTATTTTTATTTTAAGTTTAGGTTTTTCTTAGTTTAGGGTTTACGTTTTATTTTTTATTTATGTTTACATTTTATTTTAAAGTTTATGTTTTAGGTTTAGGTTTTATTTAGATTTTATTATATTTTTATTTAATGTTTAGTTTTTAATTTATTAAAGTTTTTCTTTTTAGTTTAATTTAGGTTTTTATGTATTTTATTTTTGTTGCATTTTTATTTTTTATTTTAATTTCTTTTTAGGTTTAGGTTTAGGATTAGGTTTTAGTTGATATTTTTATTATGTATTTTTTCATTTTATTTTGATTTAAGTTATTTTATTTATTTAATTTTTACATTTTATTTAGTTTAGGTTTCGGTTTATAGCTTTTTAGGGTTTAGGTTTTAGGGTTTTGGTCTTAGGTTTTTATTTTAAGTTTAATTTTAGGTATTATTTTTTAGTTTAGGTTCAGGTTTATTTTATTTTTAGTTTAGTTTATTTTAGTTTAGGTTTAGTTTTATTTTATTTTATTTATTTTGGTTTAAGTTTTTTTTAGTTTAGGGTTTAGGTTTTATTTTTGTTTTATTTTAGGTTTATTTTTTAGGTTTAGGTTTTTATTTAGTTTTTATTTTATGTTATTTTAGGTTTATTTTATTTTAATTTTATGTTTAGTTTTTATTTTATTCAGGTGTATTTTAGTTTTTAGTTTAGTTTAGGTTTTTATTTATTTTCTTTTAGTTTATGTTTTATTTCATTTTACTTTTAGGATTAGGTTTAGGTTTAGGATTTAGTTTATGTTTTATTTTATTTTATTTATTTTATTTTATTTTATTTAGGTTTATGTTTTTTTTATTTGTTTTATTTTTAGGTTTTATTTTGTTTAGGTTTAAGTATTTTGGTTTTTAGGGTTTAGGGTTTAGGGTATGGGGTTTATGATTTAGGGTTTAGGGTTGAGGGTTTGGTGTTGAGGGTTTAAGGTTTAGGGTTATAAGTTTTGGGTTTTGGCTTTAGGGTTTAGGGTATAAGGTTTAGGGTTTTAGGGTTTAGGGTTTAGGGTTTAGGGATTAGGGTTTTAGGGCTTAGGATTTAGAGTTTAGGGTTGTAAGTTTAGGGTTTATAGTTTAGGGTTTGGGGTTAGTTTTAGGGTTTAGGGCCTAGGGTTAGGGTTTTTTATTTATTTTAATTAAATTAAGTAAACTGGTTAGTTTAAGTTTATTTAGTTTATTTTTTATTTATTTTTGTTAACTTTATTTTTATTTTTATTTAGGCTTATTTTATTTTTATTTAGTTTAGTTTATTTGTTTTGGGTTTATTTTTTTTAGTTTAGGTTTTTTATTTTAGTTTATTTTTTAGGTTTAGGTTTAGGTTTATGTTTCTTTTTTAGTTTAGTTTTATCTTTACTTTACATTTTAGGTTTCAATTTTATTTTTTTATTTTTAAGATTAGGTTTAGGGTTTTTTTATTTAGGTTTTAGGTTTTATTTTAGGTTTATTTTTAGGTTTTATTTTTTAGTTTAGGTTTATGTTTAGGTTATATTTATTTTAAGTTTAGGTTTAGGCTTTATTTATTTTAGTTTAGTTAATTTTAGTTTAGGTTTAGGTTTATTTCAATTTTATTTTATGTTTAGGCATTTTTTTAGTTTATGGTTTAGGTTTTATTTTTTATTTATTTTTAGGTTCATTGTTTAGGTTTACATTTTTATTTAGATTTTTTTTTTATTTTAGGTTTATTTTATTTTTATTTAGGTTTAATTTTTTATTATATTTAGGTTTTTTATTTTTAGTTTAGTTTATGGTTTGATTTAGTTTATTTTTGTTTTTTTTTTTTTATTCTATTTTCTTTTTAGGTTTAGGTTTAGGTTTAGGTTTTAGTTTAGGTTTTATTTTCTTTTAGTTTTTATTTTATTTTGGTTTAGGTTTTTTATTTATTGTATTTTTAGAATTTATTTAGTTTAGGTTTAGGTTTTAAGATTTTAGGGTTTAAAGGTTAGGGTTTAGGGTTTGAGGTTTAAGGTTTAGGGTTTAGGGTTTGGTGTTTAGGGTTTAGGGTTTAGGGTTTAGAGTTTTACAGTTTAGTGTTAAGGGTTTAAGGTTTAGGGTATAGGGTTTATGGTTTTAGGGTTTAGCATTTAGGGTTTAGGGTTTAGTGTTGTAGGTTAAGTGTTTAGGGTTTTTTTTAAAAAAAAATTTAATTAAGTAAATCGGTAGGTTTTTGTTTTTTTAATTTCTTCAATTTATTTTTTATTTATTTTAATTTATTTTATTTTATATTTTTATTTTGGTTTATTTTTATTTTTATTTAGTTTAGTTTATTTATTTTAGTTTATTTTTTAGGTTTAGGTTTAGGTTAAGGTTTATTTTGTATTTTTAGGTCTAGGTTTAGGTTTTTATTTTATCTCTTTAGGTTTAAGTTTAGGTTTTAGGTTTTTATTTTGGGTTTATTTTTAGGTTTAATTTTTTAGTTTAGGTTTAAATTTATTTTTAGTTTATTTTATTTTAGTTAGTTTAGGTTTAGGTTTAGGTTTAGGTTTAGTTTATTTTAGGTTTAGGTTTAGGTTTTTATTTAGTTTTTATTTTATTTTATCTTTAGGTTTTATTTATTTTTATTTTATTTTTAGTTTTTTTTTATTTAGGTTTTTTACTTTTTAGTTTAGTTTATGTTTTTATTTATTTTATTTTTGTATAGTTTTTATTTTTTATTTTATTTTCTTTTTAGGTTTAGGTTTGGGTTTAGGTTTTAGTTTATGTTTTTATTTTATTTTATTTTTTCATTTTATTTTTCTTTAGGTTTTTTATTTATTTTATTTTTAGGATTTATTTAGTTTAGGTTCAGGTTTTTAGCTTTTTAGGGTTAAGGGTTTAGAGTTTAGGTTTTAGGTTTTTTTTTGGTTTATTTTTGGTTTTATTTTTTAGTTTAGGTTTAGGTTTATTTTTAATATATTTTATTTTATTTAGTTTTTGGTTTTGGTTTAGTTTATTTTAGGCTTAGGTTTATGTTTTATTTATTTTAGTTTAGTTAGTTTTAGTTTAGGTTTAAGTTTATTTTATTTTTTTATTTTATTTATATTTTAGTTTTAGTTTTTATTTTTAGTTTAGGGTTTAGGTTTTATTTTTTATTTATTTTTATGTTTATTTTTTAGGTTTAGATTTTTTATTTAGTTATTATTTTATTTTATTTTAGATCTATTTTATTTTTATTTTATTTAAGTTTTCTATTCTTACTTTATTTTATTTTTCAATTTACTTTAGGTTTTTATTTATTTTATATTACTTAATTTTTATTTATTTTTTTCTTTTTTTAGGTTTAGGTTTAGGTTTTAGTTTAGGTTTTTTATTGTTTTTTATTTTTAGGTTTAGGTTTTTAGGGCTTAAGGTTTAGGGTTTAGGGTTTAGGTTTTAGGGTTTAGTGTTGTAGGGTTTAGGGTTTTATGTTTACAGTTTAGAGCTTAAGGTTTAGGGTTTATGGTTTTAGGCTTTAGGGTTTAGGGATAGGGTTTAGGGTTTAGGGTTTAGGGTTTAGGGTTGTAGGTTTGTGGTTCAAGGTTTAGTGTTTAGGTTTAGGGTTTAAGATTTAGGGTTTAGGTTTTAGGGTTTAGGGTTTAGGGTTTAAGGGTTTTTTTTAAATGAAGTAAATGAGTAGATTTAGGTTTATTTAGTTTATTTTTAATTTATTTTAGTTTATTTTATTTTTTATTTTTTTGACATTTTTTTATTTAGTTTAGTTTATTTATTTTAGTATATGTTTTTTATTACAATTTATTTTGTTTAAGTTTATTTTTTGTTTAGTTTTATTTTTATTTTATTTTTTAGATTTAGGTTTTATTTTTTATTTTTAAGTTTAGGTTTAGGTTTTTATTTTATTTTTTTAGGTTTTGGTTTTAGGTTTATCTTTAGGTTTTATTTTTGCTAGGTTAGTATTATTTTAAATTTATTTTATTTTATTTAGTTTAGGGTTTATGTTTAGTTTCTTTTATGTTTAGGTTTAGGTTTAGGTTTTATTTATTTTAGTTTAGTTTTAGATTTAGTTAATTTTATTTTTATTTTAGGTTTAGTTTAGGGTTTGGGTTTTACTTTTTATTTATTTTTAGGTTTTAGGTTTATTTTTTAGGTTTAGATTTTTATTTAGTTTTTATTTTATTTTTTTAGGCATATTTTATTTTATTTTATGTTAAGTTTTTATTTTATTTAGGTTTTTCATTCTTTTGTTTATTTTATCTATTAATTTAGTTTAGGGTTTTCTTTATTTTATTTTTGTTTTCTATTTTCATATTTTATTTTATTTTATTTTAGGTTTAGGTTTAGCTTTTAGTTTATGTTTATTTATTTTAGGTTTCATTTCACTCTTCAGTCTTGGTCTAGGTTTCTTTGGGGTTTGCTACCATCGCTTGTGGTCTTTATGGTTTGTGTGGTTGGGGTTTCAGGGTCATGTGCCTAGTGGTCAGGCTCCAGGCTGTGGTTTAGGGGTAGTTTTAGTTTTTTAGGATTTAGGGTTTAGGATTTAGAGTTTAGGTTTTTGGGTTTAGGTTTATTTTAAAAAAATTAAGTAAATAGTATGTTTACATTTTTTATTTATTTTAGTTTATTTTATTTTATTATTTTATTTATGTTTATTTTTTATTTTTATTTAGTTAGTTTATTTATTTTAGGTTTATTTTTTAGTTTAGTTACTTTATTTTAGTTTATTATTTTGTTCAGTCAAGGTTTATCTTTATTTTAATTTATTTTATTTTTATTTTATTTTGGTTAAGGCTTCATTTTCATTTTAGGTTTATGTTTAGGTTTTATTTTATTTTTTTTAGCAATAGGTTTTAGGCTTTTATTTTAGGCTTTATTTTTTTATTTATTTATTTATTTAGTAATTTATGTTTAGTTTATTTTAGGTTTAGTTTAGGTTTTATTTATTTTAGTTTAGTTTATTTTTAGTAGTTTATGTTTATTTTATTTTGCTTATTTTAGGTTTATTTTTTTAGATTAGGGCTTAGGTTTTATTTTTTATTTATTTTTGGTTTTATTTTTAGGTTGATTTTTTAGGTTTATTTGAGTTAGTTATAGGGTTTATGTTTTACGATTTAGAATTTAGGGTTTAAGATTAAGGATTTAGGGTTTTTTGAAAAAACATTAAGCAAACTGATAGTTTAGGTTTATTTAATTTACTTAGTTTATTTTAGTTATTTTAGTTTAAGTTTAGTGTTTATGCTTTAAGGTTTAGGGTTTATAGATTTTGTATTTTAGGATTTGTGGTTTGGGCCTAGGGTTTGTGGTTATTTGGTTTGTGGGGTTAGTTTAGGGTTTAGTGGCTCAGTTCAAGGTTTAGGGTTTAGGTTTTATTTTATGGTTTAGGGTTTAAGATTTAGGGTTTTTATTTAAGAAAGTAAACCGATAGGTTTAGATTTATTTAATTTGTTTTGTGTATTTTTTATTTATTTTAGTTTATTTTATTTCTTAATAATATTTAGGTTTACTTTTTATTATTATTTAGTTTAGTTTATCTTAGGTTTAATTCTTTTAAAGGTTGTTTTCATTTAGTTTGTTTTTGGCATAGCCTAGGTTTAAGTTTTTTTTTAGTTTATTTCTTTATTTTATTTTTAGCTCATGTTTTAGTTTTATTCTAAGTTTAGGTTTAGGTTTTATTTTTATCTAAAGTGCAGGTCTTGTTTTTCTTCCAGTGTTTAGGTTTTTATTTATCTTTACATTTAGTCATTATTAGGTTTAGTATTATGTCCCGTTAGGCTATATTTATCTTAGTTTAGTTTATGTTTATTTTATCTTCTTTATTTTAGCACATTTTAGTTTAGTTTTAGCTCATGTCTTATTAATTTGGTTTATCTTTAAGCCCATCTCTTTTTTGTATTAGGGTTAGTTTTGTGGTAGGCCTAGGGTCTCCTAGGATCTAGGGTGTATCCCTCAAAAACCATGCAAAACCATGCCCTAGCTCATCTAGTTACCTAGCCTATCATTATCATCTAGCTCTGGGCCCAGGGCCTGTGGCCTAGGCCTTAGTCTCAGGGCCTAGGGCCCAGGGTTTTGGCTGCTACTCATGGCGCCTGGGTCATTAAGGCTCAGTGGTCAGCCTAGGGTTGTGGCCCAGGTCAGGCCGGGCGGGCTCATATTCAGGCTCAGGTCTGGAGCCCAGGGCCTGTGGCTCAGTGGTCAGATTTCTGGGCCCAGTGGCCCAGGGCCCAGGGCCTGGCTGGCAGGGCTAGGGTCTTGGCTATCTCTGAGTGGCTTGTGGGTCTTTTAGGGCGTCGTAGCGCCTAGGGCTCAGGTCAGGCCTGGCTGCAGCATCAGAGCCATATAGTTTAGCCTAGGACTCCAGGAAGTGGGGCTGTCCGTCTGGTCAGGGCTTCCAGGGCCCAGTGTGGCCTAGTTCAGGGTGGCTCAGATCTAGGATTTACTCACTGCCATCCTAGGGCCTAGCTGTTTAGGTTTAGGGTTTAAAAATCACAAACCATCAGTTTAGGTTTATTTAGTTTATTTTTATTTATCTTAGTTTATTTTATTTTATTTTTATTTAGTTTAGTTTATTTATTTTAAGTTTTATTTAGTTTAGGTTTTATTTTAATTTATTTTAGATTTAGGTTAGTTTATGTTTATCTTTAGTTTAGTTATATGTTTATTTTTAGGCTCAGTTTTATTTTATTTTAGGTTTTGGTTTTATTTTCTACGTTTAGGGTTTATTTTATTTTTATTTTAGGTTTTATTTAGTTTAGTTTAGTTTTATTTTATTTTATTTTATTTTATAGTTTAGGTTTATGTTTCTCTTTATTTTATTTTAGTTTATTTTAGTTTAGTTCTGCTTTATTTTATTTTTTTTTAGGTTTAGGTTTTATTTTATTTATTTTAGGTTTTATTTTAAATTTTTTTAGGTTTAGGTTTTTTATTTATTAATTCATTTTATTTTAAGTTTATTTATTTTATTTTATTTTATGTTTATTTTATTTTAGTTTAGTTTATTTTATTTTATTTTATTTTATTTTTTTATGGTATTTTAGGTTTAGGCTCAGTTCTAGCCTAAGTTTTAATTTATTTTATTTATTTATTTAGGTTAAAGTCTTTATTTAATTTATTTTTATCTTTGTAGTTAGTATGTATTTTGGCTCAGGCCTGTGGCTCAGAGGGGTTGTCATGGCTCAGGGTCTTGGCCTAGGGTCAGTGGGCTCAGGGCCTGTGGTCGTGGGCTCAGGTTTGCCTGGGCCTTATCAGTGTCTTGGCCTTATGGATTGTTTTGGATCCAGAGTTTAGGTCAGTAGGGCCTAGGGTAGGTTTTATTTATTTTTGCTGCCTACATTTTAGTTTTTTTATATATATTTTAGGTTTTATTTTAATTTAGTTTAAGTTTATTTTATTTATTTTATTTTATTTAGTCAGTTTAGGTTTAGTTTTAGTTTATTTTAGGTTTATGTTTAGGATTATTTATTTTAGTTTAGTTAGTTTATAGGTTTCATTATTTATTTTATTTTATTTTATTTTTTTATTTTATTTTAGATTTTTAGTTTAGGGTATTTTATTTATTTTAGTTTATTTTGGTCTTATTTTTTATTTATTTTATTTTATTTTATTTTAAGTTTAATTTTATGTTTAGTTTGTATTTTATTTAGGTTTTTTATTCTTGTTTATATAATCTTTTAGTTTAGTTTACACATTTATTTATTTTATTTTAGTTTTCTTTTTGGTTTAGGCATATGTTTTAGGTTTTATTTTATTTTATTTTATTTTCCAGTCCATTTATTTATAATCTTATTTAGGCTCATTTTGTTTTAGGTTTGTGGCTCACGTTGGGTCTTCTTTAGGGCTCAGAGCTCAGGGCCTGGGGTCACCTGGGGTTCTGTGTCAGTTTGGCTCCAAAGCTTTAAGGCTAGGTCAGGGATAAAGTAGGGCCCAGGGCTCAGTGGTCATAGAGTCTTGGCTCAGTGGCCTGATCTGGTAGTTTAGATTTAGAGAGTGGATCCTGAGCAGATAGGACTGTAAGTAGGATCAGTGTGTAGTGCCTAGGGAGGGTTTAGGGTCATGGCTCACGCCATTATTTAGATTTAGGTGGGGTGTTTTAAATCATGCAAACCCATAAACTATTTAGTTTATTTTTTATTTAATTTAGTTATTTTATTTTTTATTTTTAATTTTAATTTTAGTTAATTTTTATTTTTATTTAGTTTAGTTTATTTATTTTAGTTTAGGTTTTCTATTTTAGGTTTAGGTTTAGGTTTAAGTTTATTTTTAGATTCATTTTATTTTATTTTATTTGTTAAGTTTTATTTTATTTTTTTTAGTTTAGTTTTATTTTATTTGTCTGCCTAGTTTTTTTAGGTTTTATTTTAGGTTTATTTTGGTTTTATTTTATTTAACCTGAGTTTATTTTCAATTTAATTAATCTTTAATTAGTTTTAGTCTTTTTATTTTAGGTTTAGTTTATTTATCACTTTATTTATTAGTTTAGGGTTTTAAATTAGGTTTAGTATTTTAGTTTAGTTTATTTTATTTATTTATTTAGTTTATTTTATTTTATTTAGGTTTAAGTTTAGTTTAGGTTTAGCTGTTTAGATTTTATTTTATTTTATTTATCTTAATCCAGGATCAGGTTTTATTTATTTTATCTTTAGGTTATATTTAGCCTGCTCAGGATCTCCCCAGTGGCTCAGGGCCTGGCCCAGGGCCCAGCGCCCAGGGCCCAGGCCCAGGCCTGCAGGTCAGGGCCTGGGGCCCAGTGGCCTGTGAGCTCAGTGGCCTTTGGGTTTGGGCCCAAGGTTGGCTCAGGGCTAAGCCTGCTCTGGGCCTAGAGCCTGTGGCCTGGATCAGGAGGGTCAGGAGGGTCTCAGGCCCAGGGCCTAGTCATTTTAGTTTATCTTAATTTATAGTGGCCTGGGCCATGATTTTAATTTATTTTATTTTATCTTTAAGAGTGTTTATGCCTAGGTTTAGGTTTCTTTATTATCTTTAGGTTTAGGTTTTAGGTTTTATTTTAGGTTTATTCTCATGCTTTAATTAAGTGGTTTAATTAGTTAAATTTAGTTTATTTTATTTTATTTAGGTGTTAGTTTATTTTTTAGTTTTAGGTTTTATTTATTTTAGTTTAGTTTAGGTTTATTTTATTTTATTTTAGGTTTAGATTTTAAGGGTTTAGGTTTTATTTTATTTATTTTATGTTTTATTTTAGGTTTATTTTTGGTTTAGGTTTTATTTAGTTTTATTTTATTTTACAGTTTATTATTTAAATAAATCTAAATGTAAAATAAAAATAAAATAAACCAAAAATTAAATTAAATAAAAATCTAAACCTAAAAAATAAACCTAAAAATAAATAAAAAATAAAACCTAAACCCTAAACTAAAAAAAACCAAAACTTAAAATAAATAATATAAAATAAACCTAAACCTAACATAAAATAAACTAAACTAAAATAAATAAAACCTAAACCTAAACCTAGAATAAACTAAACCTAAACCCTAAACTAAATAAAATTAATTAAAAATAAACCTAAACTAAAATTAAAAAAATCAAACCTAAAAATAAACCTAAAATAAAAACATAAGACATAAACTTAAAAAATAAAATAAAAACCTAACCTAAACCTAAAAATAAAAAATAAAACATAAAATTAAAAAATAAAATAAAATAAAACTATACTAAAAATTAAGCATAAACCTAAAATAAAACTTAAAAAATAAACTAAAATAAAAAACCTAAATTAAAATAAATAAACCTAAAATAAATAAACTAAACTAAATAAAAAAAATAAACTAAATAAACCTAAACCTACCAATTTTCTTAATTTTTTTTAAAAAAAATACCCCCACTCCCTAAACCCTAAACCCTAAATCCTAAATCATAAACCGTAATCCCTAAACCCTAACCCTAACCCTAAACCCTAAACCCCAAACCCTAATCCCTAAACCCTAAACCTTAAATCCCTAAACCCTAAATGCTAAACCCTAAAAACCATAAACCCTAAAGCCTAAAGCCTAAAGCAACCCTAAACCCTAAGGTAACCCTAAACCCTAAACCTTAAACCCTAAACCCTCAAAACCCCTAAACAGTAAACCCTAAACCCTAAACCCTAAACCATAATCCTAAACCTAAACCCTAAACCCTAATCCTAAACCCTAAACCCTAAAACTCTAAACCTTAAACTCTAACCCTAAAACCTAAACCCTAAAAGCATAAACCCTAAAATCCTAAACTCTAAACCCTAAACCCTAAACCCTAAACCCTAACCTTAAACCCCAAACCTAGAACCTAAGCCTAAAGTAATTAAATAAATTAAAAAATAAACCAAAACCCTAAAACCTAATAAACCCAAACCGGATTAAGTGTAACCTAACTAGAACATCACCAACCAAGCATCTAGATCTAGGGGAGGAGATGGCAGAGAGGTGAGATTACGTGGTTATTGTGGGAGATCCGAGGTGCCGGTAGATATGGAAGTGGTTGCCTGAAAGGGTGGTTATGGAGGCGAGGAGCCACAAAGGTAACAAAATGGTGGTGGCAGAGGGAGAGATAGAGAATGATGGTGGATCCCGCCACATGAGAGGGGGTTTCATGGGAATGGAGAAACCAAGAACTTGATTCGATCTACTACTTATGGAACTATGTCTTTACAGTAGAGTTAGTTCAAGTTATCTAGTGTTTTTAATTTTCTCTATACATACTCTAAAGTATAAATAAATAAAATAAAAATAGAAAACTTAAATAAAATTAAAATAAAAAACTTAAATAAAATAAAAATTAAACCTAAAGTAAAAATAAAATAAAATAAAAATTAAATAAAAACTTAAACCTAAAAAATAAACCTAAAAATAAAAAAAATAAAACTTAAACCCTAAATTTATAAAAAACTAAAACTAAAATAAAAATAAAATAAACCTAAACCTAAACTAAAATAAACTAAGCAAAAATAAATAAAACCTAAACCTAAACCTAAAATAAACTAAACCTAAACCTAAACTAAAACTAAAAAAATAAAACTTAAAAAATAAATCAAAATAAAAACCTAAAACCTAAACTTAAAAAAATAAAATAAAAAACTAAACCTAAACCTAAAAATAGAAAATAAAAATATAACAAAAAAAAATAAAATAAAAATAAAAATAAACTAAAAAGTAAACCTAAACCCAAACCTAAAAAATAAATAAAAATAAAAAATCTAAACTAAAATAAATAAACCTAAAATAAATAAACTAAATTAAATAAAAATAAAAATAAACCTAAATAAAAAATAAACTAAAATAAAAACATAAACTAAATAAACTAAATAAATCTAAACCTATGAGTTTACTTAATTTAAAATAAATAAATAAATAAAAACTCTAACCCTAAACCTTGAACCCTAAACCTACAATCTTAAACCATATACCAAAAATCCTAACCCCTAAACCCTAAACCCTACACCTTATACCTCAAACCAAAAACCCTAAACCATAAAACCCTAAACCCTAAAAGCTAAACCCTAAAACCTAAACCCTAAAACCCTAAACCCTAAACCCTAAACCTTAAACCCCAAACCCTAAACCCTAAACCATAAACCCTAAAAACTTAAAAACCTAAACTTAAACTAAATAAAATGTAAAAGTAAAATAAATAAAAAAACCTAAACCTAAATAAAATAAATAAATAAAATAAAATAAAAACCTAAACTAAAACCTAAAAATAAAAAATAAAATAAAATAAACTAAAACCTAAACCTAAAATAAACAAAATAAAATAAACCTAAACCTAAACTAATATAAATTAAAGAAAAAATAAATAAAACCTAAACCTAAACCTAAAATAAATTAAACCTAAACCCTAAACTAAATAAAATAAAATAAATTAAAAATATACCTAAACCTAGAATAAGAAATAAAACCTAAAAATAAACCTAAAACCTAAACCTAAAAAAATAAAATAAAAACCTAACCTAAACCTAAAAATAAAAAATAAAACTTAAACCTAAAAAATAAAATTAAAAAAAAAACTAAACTAAAAAATAAACAAACCTAAACATAAACCAAAAAATAAACTAAAATAAAAAACCTAAACTAAAAAAAATAAACCTAAAATAAAGAAACTAAATTAAATAAAACTAAAAAAATAAAATAAACAAAAGTTAACCTAAACCTACTAGTTCACTTGATTTAAAAAAACCCTAAACCCTAAACTCTAAACCCTAAACCCTAAACCTTAAACCTAAACCCTCAACCATAAACCCTAAACCTTAAACTCTAAACCCTAAAACCTCAAACCCTAAATCCTGAACTAACCCTAAACCATAAATCCTAAAAACTAAAAACCCTTAACCCTAAAGCCTAAACCCTAAACTCTAAATTAACCCTAAACCCTAAACCCTCAAAACCATAACACAAAGCTGAAGCCACAAACTCTAAGCCACACAAACCTGAAGCCACCGAGCCATAACCACAAACCTGAAGCTGCCCCAAAATACCTGGAAGCCACAAACCTGAGCCACACAAGCCACTGCAAACCACAAGCCCTAAAACCCTAACTGAAGCCTAAACCTAACCTAAAAAACTAATAATAGATAAATAAAACATAACCACAAATAAAAACAAAAGCCTAAATAACACAAACTAAAAAATAGATAAAATAAAATTAAAATAATGTAATGAATAAATAAAACTTAAACTAAACTAAAAATAAAAAAATAAATAATAAAAAAACTAAAATAAAAAATAAAACAAATGTAAAATAAGGTAAAATAAACCTAAAATAAAATAAAATAAAATAAATAAAAATGTAAACCTAAATATAAAAAGATAAAACCTAAATAAATAAAAAAATAAAACCTAAACCTAAACTAAAAGGAAAAAATAAACCTAAAATAAAATAAAATAAACAAAGAAAGAAAATAAACCTATAAAATAAAATAAAGTAAAATAAATAAAACCTAAAACTAAACCAAAAACCTAAAATATAAAATAAAATAAACTAAAATAAACCTTCAAACTAAAGAAAATAAAATCTAAAATAAACCTAAAACCTAAACCTTAAAAAATCAAATAAAAACCTAAACCTAATTTAAAAATTAAAAATAAAACCAAAACCTTAAAATAAAATAATAATAAAACTCAACTAAAAAATAAACCTAAACCTAAAAAATATACTAAAATAAAAAACCTAAACTAAAATAAATAAACCTAAAATAAATAAACAAAGCTAAACAAATAAAAATAAACTTAAGTAAAATAAAAAATTAATCAAATCAAATAAAATAAAAATAAACTAAATAAACCTAAACCTATTGGTTTACTTAATTTTAAAACCCTAAACCCTAAATCCTAAGCTAAACTAGCGACTAAACCTTAAAATTAACCCTAAACCACAACCTATAACCCTAAACCATAAACCCTAAACCTAAAACCTATAACCATAAACCCCCAAGCCCTAAACCCCAAACCCTAAGCTAAACCCTAAACCCTAAAACCATAAACTCTAAACTAACCCTGAACCCTAATCCTTGAATAAAGATGTCATTAGGAGTACATTTAAAGAATGACTTAATCTTAACATAGTTATGGTAGCTAAAAAAACTCTCTTCAAGAGACTTTTCCTTGACTATTAGAGATTTACATACCCTAAACCCTAACCCTAAATCATATTATAAAACCATATATTATATTATAATTTAGCATCACATATTTGAGCATGTACTTATGTGTTTTTGGATGTTATAAGATGTTTTGAAATATTTTAGTATATTATAGTATTATGCCTGTCTATATTAATATAAATCATAAAATATTGATTTAATAAATCGATGATGAAATTTGTTAAATTTGAAGTGGGAATTAGGTTTTAGTACCCAAGGTGTGCTAAGCCACTTGTAGTCTAAAAAGTAAGATTTTATGTTCAAAATAAATATTGTATGTTGTAGCATAGTATAGTATCATATATTATAATATATTATTTTACACATTTTAAATTCTTTTTGTATTTTACAACCATGCAGTCAAGCCTACACTAGCATTATTTATAAAAATGTTGATTTAGACTTTAAAATGGTGGAATTTGTCCAAATTCATAATAGGTAGAGCATGGCATCATAATATATTGTTTCAATTTAAAATATTTAAGTGATATGACTAAAATATATAGTTTTTATTATTTAGACTATTTTTATGATTTTTTTATCTTAACCAATCTCTTGTGATGTGATATGCAATATAATATAATATAATATGTTATAGTGTATTATAATATAAGATTCCATAATATAGTGTAGCATCATGCATTATAGCATACTATTGTGTATTACTACTTGTTTTTAGCATATTTTAGTTTGTTATAGTATGATGTAGTAGAGTTTGTACTGATATAATTCATAAAAATACTAATTTATAGGCTTAGATGATGGGATTTGGCTAGATTTAAGGTAAGCTTTAGGGAACATCATTGGGGGTGTGTTATGGTGTGTCATTTAATCAATAGAATGGAATTTTGCATCCAAAATAAATGTTCATTTTTCAACCAAATTTTATAAATTTTTTTGCTTAAAGAGATTCATTTTAAGTGTAATGTAAGATAATATAGTATATGAAGGCATATTAAAATATAATGTACATAACAATATAACTTCACATATATATGAATGTGGTGGTGTGTTACTAAATGTTATTGTACATTTTAGTATGTTTTACTTTTGTTATAATACATTGGGTCAAAACTCACAAAAATGTTAATTTGAATGTTGAGATGGAAGAATTTGGCCAAATTCACACACACACAAAGAAGCAACACCAAAATTATGCTATTTTGTAACATTTCTAATATAAAAATAATAATTTTACATCTAAAATGAACATTATTCATATTTTGAGAAAATTTTGTTATTTGTTCCATTTAACTGCTTTTACTGAGGTGTAATGTTAGACAATATATTATATTATAGCAAATTATAATATAACATCATATATTCTAATATAATATAGTGTGCTAATTCACACTATAATATGTTTTGCATGATATTGTATAGTTAGTTTGAGCTTGAACCATCATAAATCATAAAATGTTGATTACAATGTTAAGATGATGTAATTGAATGAATGCATTGTTAGGCTTTTGGTTGAAGTATTAAAGGTGTGCATAAAATAATAAATAAGATTTGATGATAATTCCATGTCAAGGACATGGAGGGAGATCCTCAAGGGGATCACACATGCATTGGACATGACATGTGAGGGGTCTATGTCAAGGGCATAGAAAAAGAAAATATGTTGGGGATAAGGTTTGAATTTAATTTGATTATATGACTTGTGGAAAGAAGATCTGCTGGGGATAAAAATCTATAATTCATCGAGGATTAAGATCGAATTGACTTTAATTTGTTTTGTTTTAATTAATGTGGAGGCATATCTGCTAAATATATGGGCTCGAGTCGGCTAGACATCAAGTATATGAACCTTCCACTAGGGAAGCTGGTTCAAGTTATCCACTAGCGATTGGGATTTGAGTTTGATTTCATAGATTTATTTGGGCATGTATCCGCTGGGAATAAGAGTTTGGTTAGATTTCTTTGATTTTGACTCTACTAGGGGAGTTGGTTTAATTTAGCTCTAGTTGGGAGGTTGGTTTTAAATTTGATTTGTTTGCTTGACTTATTTATATATGATTTAGGCTCAAGAAGAAGGTGTGATTTAACTCCATTGGGGAAAATTAGATTGGGTTTAATTTAATTTGAGTTAATGTATGGACCCTATTGGTGTGCAATGGGAGAAGGGGCTATATCATCCTTGAACTACCTCAGGTTTACAAATCTAAAGGGATAGTCTACTAGCTGTAGGGTAGAGCTAGCTAACCTAAGGGGTTGTCTTTCACTGTGCAATGACTATGCTAGGAAGAAGGCATAATAGACTTACATCTTTTAATGTGAGGAACAACCACTGGGGGTGACCTGTTGGATGCACAATAAATTGAATCTGACCTAGGGCAACTATTAAGTGAATGTCCCTAGGGACTTATGTCAACTCAAAAGTAGTCAGGATTAATTTTATCTTAATTTCATGTGGTTTGATATGGTTTGTTTGGTTTAGTTTGATTTCAAATTGAGAGCATATCTACTGGGGATGTGAGCTAGATCAAATTCGATAGATTTAATTTATGGACCACATCAGTGTGTGGTGGTCCCAATGAGAAGGGGCTATATCAGACTTATCCTATCTCAGATTTACAAATCCAAAGGGATAGTCAACTGGTTGTTGGGTAGAGCTAGCCAACCTAAGGGGTTGCCTTTCAGTGTGTAATGGCTATGCTAGGAAGAAGGCATAGTGAACTTACATCTTCTAAAGTAGAGAACAACCGCTGTGGTGACCTGTTGGTAGCACAGCAAATTGAACCCTACTTAGGGGTACTACTGAGTGAATGCCACTAGGGACTTACATCAACTAAAGAGTAGTTAGGTGATTCCTATAGGGAGTTTTGCTGACACTGCCCTAAGGATATGATGTCTGCTTAGGAAAAGGTACCACTAAGGGTGTCCTCCAAATCCACAAGTGAATATATATATATTTTTTGTTTATATGTTTGTGTGGATCCTGTTGGTGTGTGATGGACCACACTGAGAAGGGGCTATGTTAGCCTTGACCTATCTCAGATTTACTAGACTAAGGGAGAATCTACACATCCACAAAATGGATTCTCTAACCACAATGGTGGTTACTAGGAAAGGGGAACTGTCCAATTCAATAGTAACCCGAGTAGTGTCTAATTGGGGTCGTAAAGGATGTTATCTAGATATAGCACCCATAGGGGAGGTGCTACTAGGGGTGTTATTCTAAGCCATGGAAAAGAAAGCTAATAGGTGTAAGGCCAAAAGGAGAAAGTATAGAGACTTACATTTACCATGAGTGGTGTATCTAAGGTGTGAAAACCAACCAACCTAAGGTGTATCGATGAGTGGTGTATCTATCAAGATAGTGAGAACCAACCAACCTAAGGTGCCCTTTGTGCACAATCAATTTGAAAATAAAGCATGAAGGCTTACAACTTTCCACATGGAAATGATCATCAAGATAGTCATCATGGGACATATGTTATATAACTTAGAGCAACTATTAAGTGGGAGCCAAAAAAGGACTAGACTGACTTGAAGCCGGAGGGAAGGAGCTACTAGGGGACTTAAACCTCAAATATACTCCCAGGTATGAAGGTTAATCCAAGAAGAAAGCAGACTTACATCCTCTTAAATAAAGCCATCATGAGATAGCTTGTTAGCCACGTAGTAAAGACTACCAAATGTGGTGAAATTTTATGACTAAATTTTCTAAAAGAATAAGGAAGTATACTTCCATCTTCACTCTATATGGGATAAAATGAAGATAAAAATATACTTTCTTCTTTTATGCATTTTTGACACCACGTAGATCCATAGATGTTCTTATTGAGGGTGATCGAGTATGACATTGAGGAGAGGTGTACTATCTTAAAAGATAGAAGTCACCACCCTACAATGGACCTAATCACCTCAACAAGGACTCTAAGGATAATGGGTCTACATGTGTACCAAAGATTCTTCCCTACTTTATATGGAAAAGTAAAGGTTTATTTTAAATCAAGTTTGTTAAGTTCCTGGGTAAGCCCCATAGTTAATTACATCCTAAGGAATGAGATCCCTTAGGAATACTCTCAATTAAGGTAAATGATCATTGTCTCCAAAGATTTTAGTAGGAAGGACTATCAATCGATTAGTTTATTTTAGAAGATCAATTGGGATTGATCAAAGAGAGAGATTCATTATCGAAGCCAAAGGAAGATAAGTAAGAGATGCTCACGATGATAGAAAGCTTAACCAGCCTTTCAAACTATCCTATGGTTGGGCTTTATATTTTTGAAATTTATTTAATTTTTTTAGTTGAATTTTTCATTAGAAATTTAGGGCTTATGATTCCACAACAGAAGATTGTGGAAATGCATAAGAAGTGTGGATTTATGCTTATGGCCCATAGAAAGGAGAAGCAACCTCAGAAACTAAATCTAGGGAGCTTTGGCGAGGGCCAAAAAAATGACCTAAATCAAAGGTGAGAATAGGTATTTGATTTACCTCCATAAGAGAGGATAAATCACCCAAATGCTTGGACTTACAAAAGCCTAGGGGTGGCTGCCAACTAACTCCTCCTATGATTTTAAATTCATGTAGGCAAGTCATATGCTTTATGTAAGATAGCTAGGCTATTATTTATTTTAGAAAGAGACTAAGTCCTTAAACTCACTCCCTAAGAGACTAGATCTTGTAAGGGCATGAAAAATGACCTAGATCTAATAAAAAATATATTACATATTATTTCATTTTTGGACAATCATTTGATTCAAGCTTATAGGATTCATATGCCTAATGCATGAGAAGTAAGATTATTGGCCAAAATCAATGAGAAAGGAGGAGGTGTGTTTCTACCATGGCTCTCAATGGTCAAGCCAAGTTTCTCTAGCAAAGGTGGAAGCCCTCCAATCAAGAGTGAAATAATATGCTTTTATGCATGATATAATAAAAGAAACACTCATCTAGCTAAGGGGTTGCTAATTCTTTTATCTTGATTTTAACTTAGGCTTTAAGTGAGGTTATGAGTTATTTATTTTTACTTTTGAGTTGATTAATTTGGTAAAAGATTTATTTTTTATTAAGAACCTAATTATCATCAGGCCATACATCAAGTAAGGAAGAAACTAGGAAAAGGATGCCATCTTAATGCAAAAGCTAAACAAATCATAAATCAATTTATAAAGCTAACGTAAAAGAATAAGAGGCCATTTGTGGTTGCACCACTACACAAACCCAAAAACAAATTGGGTAGCTGAGCTCTCCCCTTATACAAGCCGGATTACAAATGAATTAATTTACAATCAAGTAAGGAAATTCATGTTATGGGGTTTTCATTTCTTCTTTCTTCTTTCTTCTTTCTTCTTTCTTAATTCTTCTTTTGGTTCCTTCTTTTAGATTGGTTGGAAGGTGGTTGCTCCAAAGGATTCACATGGTACATAATATGTAATCTTATGACCAATGCTCATCCTAATCCGCATTCCAAAATCCTAATTGGAAAAATACAAGAAAAGGAAAATTAAATCTAACTAACACCTGTAAAATAGAGATTAGCTAAACAAACCATATAGATCCCAAGAATGTATATTGGACTTAGCACCCCACACATGGGTAACCAAGTCCACCTGGCCTATTGAATTATGCTTAGGGGTATGAGCACCTGCATAACAAAAGCAGTTATATTTTTATTACAATGCCCCATAAGCACAATCCCCTATAGAAAATAATGATTAGACTAAATCATCCTACCATTCATTCTATGCACTTCACCCAAACATCTAGACTAAAAAAATCACAAAACAAAAATAAACATCAAGTCATGCACTGCCCTAACCTAAAGCTAGAAGTGGTGACTTAGCCTAATGTGTGTGCTTTACAAGGTTTGTGTGGTATGCTTAGCTATGGTTTTAAGGTTTGGATTTTCTAAGTGTGAAGATGTTCAACTTAGATGGGTGGTTTCATTTAAGTGCTTAGTTGATTTGGGTTGATTTTATTTGATGCTTTGTTTAGGTTTGAGTGAATCTTATAATTAATTACTAAGCTTTAAAGAGAGGGAAAAGAGAAGAGAACTTCTCTTTCCTTCCCTACCTTAAGTAATTTCTAAAGTGGATTCATGTTTAGTTTTGTTTAGTGAATGTTTAATTATGTATTTTAATTAATCCTAAGTTTAGATCAATTCTAAACAAACCTATTCAAAAAGAAAGATATTTTAAGATTAAGTAAAGTGAACTAAATTCACAAAACACACATCACTTCATTTCTTTCCCAACATGTATCACATGCATATGGATGTATCTTAAGCATATCAATACATACAAATGAGAATTATTTAGCACACTTAATGATGAATGCTAATTGAGTTACTTAAAAAGTTTGAAGGCTTTATGAAGCATGACTTTCATTAAGTAGAAAAGAGGTTTTCTTATCCATTTTTCACATGCACAAATATATGTATAAAAGGCATAAGTGACTATGATGCCATTGTTAACCAGGGGTGTAAGGTACAAGACCTACTTAGGGCTACTAAAGCTCACAATCTCGGTTGTCCATTAATACCACTTTCCTTAAATACAAGTATATGTACAAAAGAAATGAAGGGAAAAGAAAGATGCAAAAAGTTTGTGTTGGTTGATTTATTTTTGTTTATGCAATTTATATGTGCAAGTGTAGATGCCCTTCTTTAGTAATAGTATAGGAATGAATAGGAAGGGAATTAGGCAAGTGTTATATTCTTTTGAAATGAACTATACACTTTGCCAAATCCTATTCAAAACCATACTAAAAGAAACGAGAAGGAAGACTACACTATGCATGTCTTCATACATATATCGACATGCAAGCTCATAACTAATAATAAGTAGCACACTTTAAGTTTTGGATATTTGATTTATAGATTTTAAAAATAGTTTTGAATTTAATAGTGATAATAGCCATTCATATTTTACTTTAACCAAAACATGCAATTTGACATAAAGAAAATATTTCAGTTTTGAATTTGATTTTTGAAAAGCATGAATGTATGAAATTCAAATGACATACACATTTAGTATGTTAGGAAAGAAATAAAGTGATGAAAGCATGTAAATACATCCACCCTAATTAATTCTTAAAGACAATCTTATGAAATAAGAAAGCTTAAAGTAAATCAAATTATTTTTAAAGAAGGTTTGATTTTATATTGAGTTTGATTTAATTTGAGAAATATGAGGTGAGTTTTCTATTCCTAACCCATTCCCACATATGTTGGTTATTTTAGTTTATTTTTAGGTGATTACATGATTTTTTATGTGTTACTTAGGTTAAGGTATGAATTAAGCAAGTTAATTACCTCTCATCTATACCACCTTAGCATAGCTAATCAAATAATTATGAGCTACTGAGATGACATAAAACCATGCAAGGAATTTAAATTAGCAATGCACTTAGTAATAAAAGGGCCTAATGCATTTGGCTCATGATTAATGATTAATTAAACTAAGGGGTTTAACTTAAGTAAATTCATAACCCCCCTCACACATGTGAGTTGGATTTTAATTTCCTTAATTGTACTTAGGCTATTGAACACCTAAGCATCTACCCAAGATATATTGATTTAGTTCTGGAAAGTTTTAGAATTTTATGAAATTAATTAAGGGGGTAATTAGTGAATTAACCCTTAATTAAGGTTGGATTAAGAAAGAAAAGAGGGTTTAGGGAATATCTTAAGAAAAGCATCCCAAAATTATTCCCTAAACCTCACATTCACTTAATCAAAACTTAATTAACTTAATTAGAGGGTTAAACCACTAATTATGCCCTTAATTAAGCCTAATTATATTAAGGGAGTGATTAAGGAATGAATTAGCAATTCCCCTAATTAAGCCACCAATAAATCCCAAGAAATTTAGGGGAGGTAGGAGTCATCCCACTAATTAAGCACAAGAACTTTGGTATAAATTAATGGAGTAATTAGAGGGTAATTAGCAAAATAACATTCTCATTAAAACCCAAATTCAGAGAAAAATACTATTCAAAATTCATTGAAATCATTTTTAGAATATTTATAATATCTAATGCAATTTATTTTAGTTTTTTTTATTTTTCTAGGCTTAGATATAAATTTTAGAAGTTTCCATAATTAATTAGAATATTTAGATAGCCTAATTAAGTATTTAATTCCATCGGTACCACGTGGGCCGCTAACGCGGCATGCGCTTTCGACGTGGCATGATGGGATTGGTTCTTTAACTTATCACATCATAGTATCATGTAAGCGGTGATGCTACGTGCTTTCTCCTCAGCCATCCGATCAAGGATCAAACGATTGAGATTAAAGCCGCGGTACTAAAGGGTAAATTCGTGGGTGCTATGTGTTTTAATCTTGATTGTCCGTCTGAAATGCATGGATGGATGGCCGGAGATTCATCCTTGTATTTCCCTGTGCAAGATGGCTTCCATCCACCTTTTAGGTCATGATTCGAGCTCGATTGAGCTTGGATTAAGCTAAAATTTAGCCCACACCTTCATCATACAATGGAGATCATATCCAATGACTAGTTTATCATGAAATGAAAATTTCTTTCACAAAGCTCCACACTATGGCTAGATTAAGCTCTAAAAATGGTTTACCTTACGGGAGGTGATCACCGGTGCTCGATCGACTTGGAGAAGCTTTGTCTAGTGGAGATGAAGCTTTGCTAAGAGTTTGAGGTCTTGAGATTGGGTGGTTGCTTCTAGAGGCCAACTCCACCTTGAACTCCTTACAATTTTGATCTAACTAGCACCCCTCTTGCCTTTGGAGCTTGGGAAAGAGAGCTTGGACAAGTTTGATTGGGGTCCTTGAGGGAGCTTGCAAAGGAAATTGGGTTTGTTTTAAGTGTGGAGTGAGATTGGATTTTGGCTTTCTTCCCCTATTTTAGCTTGAGAAACCAAGAAATGGGAAGTTCAAACTCTCTCTAGGAAGCTTGGGAAGAGTAGCTCTGAGTTCCTATGCTTCAATCGAATTAGGGAGAGTGTAGATTCAGTTGAATTAGGGGGAGTATATCTCCCCCTTGAAGGATCAGATGGTCAAAGCCTCCTTTCCATTTTGATCCAATTGAGCTTATGCCATGAGTTTGTTAGGCCATTTTGGATGTTCTTGCATTCGATTTGGCCTAAGGAGTGGAATGGTGAACTTCCCATGTGCTTAATTCAAGTGGTAGGAGGATCCCATGTGCTCCATTTTAAGGCATGTGGTCAGTTTTGGGTTTGGGTTGGGTTTGGCTGACCCAAACCCAATGGGTCATGTGCACTATGTCCATTAGTGATCATTTGGTCCACTAAGAGGATGTCAAGTATCCATGAGAAGGAATTGACCAAATTCCAAGTAGTTTTGATTTTGGGTTACCCTATGGACTAGGGGTAAAATGGTCATTTGACCTTGATTTCAATTTGGGAATGTTTGGCATGATGAGAAAATAGGTTTGGCCAAGTTTCATTTAATTTGGAGTTGGTTTGATGTGATTTGGCTCATGTTGGCCCATTTAGGTCAAAATGGGTCAACTTGGGTTAAGTTGACCAGTTGGTCAAATTGGGTCAAACCAAGGGTTGGTTCAAATTTATATGATCATTTGAAATGTTTTAGTGGCTTTAGTTTTGATTCAATTTGGTTTAGGTTTGAATTTGGTTCAATTGAGTTCATTTAGGTAAGATGGGTCAAGTTAACCAATTTGACCCATTTGACCTATTTGGGTTAGGTCATCGGTTTAGATTTAGTTGGTCAAATGAAATGGATTGGTATCTTTATTTCCAATCAATTTTGGTTAAGTTTGAATTTGACTCAATATGACCCTTTAGTTCAAGTTAGGTTCAAGGTCAATTGGGCTAGGTTAGGTTTAGTTGGCCAATTGAGGCTTTGGTCAAGTTAAACAATCATTTTGGGATGAACTTGACCCATTGGTTTCAATCAATTTGACTTAGATCAAGTTTTAACATATTTTGACTTTTTAGGTCAAGTTGGGTTTGGGTCAAAATTAGTGTTAGGCTCAAAAGTTGACTTGAACAAGTTCAAACCTCGATCATGAATGAGCTTAGATCATTGGTTTCAATCAATTTGGCCTATGGTGAATTTTGGCTATATTAGGTTTCATTTTGGCTAAGTGTTGACTTGGTCAACCCTTAGGTTTGACTTGGTTTGACCTAATTTAAGTGATTGATCATCTCATGATAATTGTTGATCATGATGAGAGGCTTAGGTGGGCTTAGTTGAATCCAATTTGGTTAGGATTAGAATTTGGCTCATATGGGTACTTTAGGTCACTTTGGGTCAAGTGAGCCTAACTGAGTCAAATGGCTTGGTCAAAGCTTGATTTGAGTTTGATTGAACTCACATATGGACTTATGATTGAAATATAAATCCATTTGCAAGTGGTTTGAAGTCAAATGGGTTTTAACTCATTTGATAATTTCAAGTTCAAAGGGTGAACATGAGTTTGATTTTGGCTTGCTTTTCATTTGAATTGAGATCTGGTTAAGTAATTGAAGTTTGTATTTATATTTGGATTCAAGATTGAAGGATTGATTGAATCATGAATAAAAATCAAGAGTTTGGCTTGATTTGAAGTTGATTTGGCTAAGCTCAAGAATTTGACTTGAAAGGCTTAAGTTGGATTTTTATTGAATTTGAGTTTGATTTTTGGAATTAGTTTTGCTTGTTTGAAATTATATTTCATTTATATATGTGAATACAAATGATAATATAAATGGGTTATGAGAAATTTTCATGAGTTTGAAGTGATTTGAACATGATCTAGGCTAAGTCCTTAAGAGAAAATCAAGGTGACTTAAGAAATATTTGTGAATTTGGATTTGACTTTTGGGTTTAGTTTGATTGATTTGAATTTATATTTCATTTATATATGTAAATATAAATGAGAACATAAATGGGTTATAGGAAAATTTCATGAGTTTGAATTGATTTGAAGATGATTTAGGCTAAATCAATAAGAGGGAAATAAAGGACTTAAAAAATATTTTGAACTTGGAATTGAATTTTGGATTTCAATCATAAGTTTCAATCATGGGTTTCAATCATGTGGCATTGATTTGAGTTTGGAGAAAATCAATTAAGCTTGAATTGATTTAGGTTTGATGTTGATTTGATTTGGAGTTTGACTTGAAGGAAGGAAGTGAGGAATGTGGTTCAAGCAGTAGGGTAGGCAAATTTTCCTAACACCCCTAAGGCATGACCTATTCCTGTGGTTAACTCTTTGAAGTCATTAGGTTTAGGTTGAGTATCCACCTAATCACTAGATGTGTCTTAAGATTAAGGAACCCTTAAAATCTAAGAGAAGTCCTATGTATAAGATGGAGGGGTTGAGTGCTCACCCTAAAAATGAGGTCAACAAACGGCACCCAATAGGTGTGGGGTGACTGACAAAGAACATCGCACGTATTGGTGTTGATCGAAATGATCAACAACACTAAACGATCACAAGCACTAACAGAAATGGTCTATTCCTAACCTGAGGTGTAGAAGGACTCCAGAACTTAGTAATGTGGCTCACTTATGTCGGACATAAGAGAGGGAAGGAGGAATCCACTAGGGATAGAGTATATGAACCTTCAACTAGGGAAGCAGGTTCAAGTCATCCATAAAGGGATGAGAGGTTTGATTTGATTTGAGTCTCGCTGGGGAGAATTGATTTGACTAATTGAGTTCTATTAGGGAAGAGGGTTGAATTTGTTTCAATTTATTATTAGTTTAATTGTGTTTGTCTTATATTTTTTGACTCCACCGAAGATAGACAAGTGAACTCTCCACTAGGGAAGTGAGTTCAAGTCATCCAACAAATGAAGAAAGGTTGTGAAATCCACTGAGGGATTAGAATTCTAGATCCGCTGGAGAGCTAGAAAGATTTGCATCTCACTGAGGAGAAGCAAAAGATTTTGATTTGGATTGATTGATTGTTTTCATTTTATTTTTTTATTTCAGATTTTTAAATTTGGATTTTTGAGATGGACCCTATTGGTTTACGATGGATCATACTGAGTAGGATCCATGGAGGCCTAGACCTGACTTAGGTTTACAAATCCAAAGGGGTAGTCTACCAAACATATGGTAGGACAAGCCAACCAAAGGGATCCCTTTTAGTGTGCATCAGTTGTACTAGGAAGAAAGCATAATAGACTTACATCCTCCCAAGTAGGGACTAGTTACTGGGGTAATCTATTGGCAAAGCAATAGATTAAACCCAACCTAGGCTGACTATTGAGTGAATGCTGCTGGGGGACTTAGCTCTACTCAATGATAGTCAAGATTAGTTTCATTTTAGTTTGTTTTGATGGATTTCATTGGTTTGCAATGGATCATACTAAGAAGGAGTTTATGTTAGCCAAGACCTATCTCAGATTTATTAAACCAAAGGGAGTAGCTTCCCGGTCGATGGGAGAACTATCCAACCAAAGGAGTGCCTTTTGGTTTGCAATGATCAATTCAAGGGAAGAAAGATCAGGGATTCACATCTTCCACTACAAAAGACCAGGGTGATCTTGCTTTGGGCAAATCAACCGACCTTGGGCCATGGTTTGCAAGTCATGCTATAAAGAATGCGTCATAGTCTTACATCTTCCAAAGTGGAATGATTGTTGGGGTAACCTACTTGTGGCAACATAGATTGAAACTGACCTAAGGGTGACTACGGAGTGAGTGCCGACCTGAGGATTTATCTCAACTCAGGTAGTCTAGCAATTCCTATAGGGAGTTCTATTGAAACTTCCCTAAAGACAGGATGTCTGCTTGGAAAAAGGGGCCCTTTGGGAGCTTGAAATCTTAATCCACAAGTGAATTAATTTGTTTATTTTATTTGTTTACCATGGACCCTGTTAGTTTGTGAGGGATCAAATTAAGAAGGAGCTTGTATCACCCTAAACCTATCTCAAATTTACTGAACTAAGGGAGAATCTATGCATCCGCTGACCAAGTTCTCCAACCACAATGGTGGCTACTTGAAAAGGGGGACTGTCTAAATGGGGTCGCAAAAAATGTGATCCAAATAGAGTGCCCATAGGGGATGGGGCTGCTAAGGGCTTAATCCAAAACTCTAGAAAAGACGACATGGCTAGTCATATATCAAATAGGTATTCGATGGCCAACTCAAGGAGATAGAGTGAGGACTCACATTTTCCAAGAGTGGTGTATCCATCGGGTGAGTCATTGTCAGCATAGTGACATCAACCAACCTAAGGTGCCCGTTAGTTTGCAATCATTAGCCTACGGAGAAAGCTCAAGGACTCACATCCTCCTATAACAAAACTTATTGCCGGGATAGTCTTTCTTCGGCTCATAGGTGCCATCCGACCTAGGGGGACTATTGAGTGAATGCCATTGGAGGACTTATATCGACTCAAATGCAATCAATAGAAAAGGAGACTCTGGGGACTTACCCTGAACCTCAAATATACTCAAAATGCGATGATGATAGTTCAAGAAGAAAGCTAGGGGACTCACATCTTCTTAAACAAAGTCAACATGAGGTAGCTTACTGGCTACACAGTGAAACCTACCAAACTAACAAGGTGCTCATTGGTTTGCTATGGTCAAGTGAGGAAGAAAGCACGGGGACTCACATCACCCAAATAACTTACCACTGGGGTGATAGGCTAGTGAGGTTGCATGTAGACCTGACCTAGAGCAGCTAATGAGTGAGTACTAGAGGGGGCTTGCTCCCACATCAAAATAGCTTGAGATAAAAGATATGTGTTTGTTTTTGTGCATGTGTTAAAGGGAATAGGATGCCTCTCAGGTACTCTTACACCTAACCTAGAACACGCTCGAGGATTTTGATGAAATGGTGCCATGGATGGTAGCCGGGATTCCCACTAAGAAAGGATGCCGCTTGGGTTCTCTTATACCTAACTCAATTTTGCTAATCAAAATAGGATGCCTCTTGGGTTCTCTCACACCTATTCTAATAGCGGCAAGAGATTGTATTTGATTATGTTTGTGTTGTGAAAGAGGGATAGGATGCCGCTTGGGGACACTTACACCTATCTAAACACATCATGGTGGATTCACAAGACAAGCAAACAATGCTTCGAAAGAAGAGAAGATTTTGATGAAATGGAATCAAATTTTTTCTCTTTTGTTGATAATTATTTTCAAACATGTTTTATGGGTAATATTTCTTCAAATAGAGCCCATTAATTGGAAGCATCAGGTGTCCCATTTACAATCAATAAGTTGCTAAGATCCTCGTTGGTAGGCCTTCTGAAGTGGGTTCAAACTTGCCGCCCATCTTCTGGTGGGCAGCAATTAGTCTCCTTAGGACTAACACAAGCTCTCCTATTCGGAAAGACCTAAGGCATACTAGCTTATTGTGAGCTTGAATCATTTTGTCCTTGTATAATTTGAGGTTCTAGCACGCCCATAGGCACCTCTCATCGAAACCTTAGAGCTCTTCTAACTGCAACTTTGCATTCTTCTCTATAGTGATCTTGCTACCCAATGCCATCCTTAGTGATGGGAGTTAAATTTCTAAAGTTCAGACCCATACACTAAGGAAAATGGGGTCGATTGAGTTGGGGTTCGGTATGTGGTGCGGTAGGCCCACAAGGCTCCAACCAGCTTCTCATTCCACTATCGCTTGTTATCATCAAGAGTCTTGTTTAGTATTTGGATAAGAGTTTTATTGAATGCTTCTGCTAAGCCATTTGCTCTAGGGTAGTAAATGGTGGAGTATCTTCGCTTATACTTTTCTGGCAAGTGTGATCTTGGTGCTTTTGAATGTAGTACCATTATCGGATATAATTCATCGAGGCACCCCGAACCTATATACATTATGATTCCTTAGAAATTGAAGCACATGTTGAGCTGTGACCTCTCTGAGTGGGATTACCTCCGCCCACTTGGAAAAGTAGTTGGTGGTAGCTAAGATGAACTGGTGACTCTTATAAGATGGAAGATCGATCAAACCCACAATGTTGGTACCCAACACTCAAATGGCCATCAGGCCAATGTAGGGTGTAGAATGTTGGGTGGTTGGTGGAGGACAACATCATGTACCTGACATTGATGGAATCTCTTAACTATATTTATGCAATTTGTAATTATCGAAGGCCAGTAGTATCCTAGTCTCTTGATCTTCATCTTCATCTTGGACCGAATTGGTGTGCTGTATAGACCAATGTACCATTCATGTTTGTCTAAATAACGTAACCATATTTGATCAAAGGACTGTCGATATAGGGTGCCATCAATGAGTGCAGAGGAGAGAACTCTCTATTTCACTTGATGGGCTTATGACTTTTCATGTGGTAGTTTCTCGGTGTTCAAATAGTCTATGAACGATTTCCCCAATCCAGCTCCTTGTCTTTATGGGCAACGACAACCTCCCTTTCAAGCGAAAGTCTCTCGATGAGTTTAGCATCAATAAAAGATAGGACTTGTCTATTTTAGACTCTTATTGAAATGGTCTCATCTTCCAGACATGCCAATTCTTTGGTAAGTTTGGCCAAAGCATATTCTTCTGCATTCACGGAACCTTGTAGAGATGGTGACTTGTGAATGGGCCAACTTTCATGGTATACTCATGGTAATGATGAAGTTTGTGTTCAAGAACCTTGTAGGATCCGACAATCTGATTGATGACCAACTGAGAATCCCCAAAGATGTTGATGCTCTTGACACTTATTATGATGGCTAACTCCAGACTGGCAATCAAAGCCTCATACTCAGCTTCATTGTTGGTGTAGGGGTTGGAAAGATAGTATGAGAATCTAATCACATCATGGTCTGGGATTAAGAGAACTATTCCTACTCTTGCCTTTCCTAGAAGAGTAGATCGTGGTGCTTCCCCTTTATGAAAAGAAGCTGCACCATCAAAGTACATCTCCCAATGGTGATTGTTAACCTCTCCTAAGTTCATGATTTGTTAGGAGATCATCACTGAGAATTAGTAGGGTGTGTGCTAAGAAGTATGCTTTTTTATAGGGGAGAATGTAATATCAAACTATGAGAGAATCATGGACCATCATGCCAAACATCCAAATAGTGTTGGCCGTGTCATGAGATACACGGATTGGTCGAGATCAAGTTCACCTATGATAAAGCATGTAGTAATAAACTTTTAAGAGGCAAAGATCAAAGTTAGGTAATGTTTCAATAGGTGGATAGTTTGCTTCAGAATAACACAAAGGCGAGGTAGAGAATGCTCTCACCATTCGTCATTGGATTAAATAGAGCATCGAGAGTAGTCCAATGTAGTAGTGTAGAGAATGAGTGGCCTGCCCAAGATAGGGGATGCTAGAACTGGTGGCTTCACCAAATACTGCTTGATGTCTTCAAAGGCATGCTAACACTTATCATCCCACTTGAACTTGGCATCCTTTTTGACAAGTGCTGAAAAGGGTTTGCATCTCCCTGATAGGTTAGAAATAAAGTGTCTTAGATATGCTAGCCATCCTTGGAAAGATCTGAGTTAAGTTAAACTCTTTAGAGGTGGCATTTCTAAGAAAGATTTAATATTTTCTAGATCTATTTCTATTCCCCAATGTCAAACAACAAACCCAAGAAATTTCCCTGAAGCTACTCCAAATGCACACTTTAGGGGTTTCATTTTTAGGTTATATTCTCTTAATCGTTCAAAAACTTCTCTCAAGTCAAAGACGTGGTCTTCCTTTTCTCTGCTCTTGATTACTAGATCATCAACATAGCACTCTACCTGATGATGGATGAGTTCATTGAAGATCTGATTCATGGCCCGTTGGTATGTAGCACCAATTTTTTAAGGACGAAAGGCATGACCCTATAACAAAATATTCGATCGGGTTCAAAAAGTAGTGTTTCTTTCATCTTCATGAGACATCTTGATTTGGTTGTAGCCAGATGACCCATCCATGAAAGAGAAAACTACATGAGATGAAGTGATGTCCACCATTAGTTCTGGTATAGGAAGAGGAAACTCATTCTTATGACATGCCTTATTTAAGTCCTTGAAATCGACATATATGAAAGTTTTACCATTCTTCTTCATAACAGGTATGACACTCGCTAACCATGCAGGATATTTTTCTTCCCTGATGAAACCAGCATCAATTAGTTTCTTGAATTCAGAAATTACCTGTTGTTCAATTTATAATCACATGGGTCTAGGAGCTTGCTTGATAGAGTTAGATAGATCTATTGCTTTTTATGCTACGTCGAAGATAATGGGCATTTCTTCATAACTTCATGTGAAGTAGTCTTTAAACTCAGTCAATAGCCTAACTAAGTCAGTGGTTTCTTCTTCATTTACCAAAGAATTGATGTACGTCGGGCATGGATTTTCTTCTATCCTAAGGTTGATCTCCTTAAGCTTGTCAATTACTGAATGGATCTCCTCTTCAAATTTTGGTAGTGCATCTTTGATATGGAGATCATCTGGATCATCTGAGATTTCTAAACACACATTCTCATGAGAGTTGGCATTTTGTGAAAAGATCTATCAGACTCCAAATGATTGGTAACAACTAAGCAATAATCATCTTCATCGATTGGACCGACCATACCGAATCTTATTCCTACTTTTTATTGTGCCTCCCTACCTATATTGTTCCATAGCTTTTAAAAGTACTCTGACCTATGCTTGGACCATGTGTGAGGAACCAAACCTTTATGTATAACATTATGAACACAAGGTGAGTAAAAGTCAAATGGTAATTCCATTAATTCTTTAAATGAATCCTCCTCAAGTTCTACATCAACTTCAAGACTTGAGGATGATGATCCAAAAAAGAATCTCTTTAGCTTCATATCACTGGAAGACTTAGGGGCTTCCTTAACTACTAAACCTTCAACTTTTTGAGATGAAAGTGAGGTTAGAGCTAAGGTTCCTAGCTGTTGCCTAATAGTTTTACATAAACCTGATTCAAATACTTTGCTTAGTATGGAGGCCCGATCTTCATCTCTGTCTGGATCGAAAGTCACCTCCATGGAACCTACTGAGAGGGGTTGACTGGTATACTAATCACATTTGACACATCCTTCGAGATGGATTCCATGTCTATGTGAATAGTAAGGGTACTCCTATGAACTGGAACATAACCCTTATTGGCTAATGACCAACCAGGGGGTTTTCCAACTCTAGAACTGCTTCTATTTCTACCTCTACCTCTGCATAGTGGAAGTTGAGTCATCCTACCAACATGTCCATATGATGGAATGAACTGTGGGTGGAATGTGATATGCAGATCTATTTCTTCTTCAATTCCCCTTTCTTGTTCACTTGGATTTTCATTTTTCTTTTCTTTTTTTTTTACCTTTCCTTTTTCTTCATTTTCTTTTTCTTTTGAATCTGAGTTTTGTCCAAGTTCACGAGAAAGGGTGTTTTGAGGAAGATAGTAGGTTGCATCCTCATTAATGGCTTTTCATCTCAACTTCTCTAACTAAAAATGGCTTTTCATCTCCATTGACATGGTATTCCATCCCACCCTTTCTGAATTTGATGCACTAATGGAGGGAGGATGGAATTATCTTGTTCTGATGTATCCAAGGCCTACCGAGCAAAGTAGTGAATGAAGTATTTGAATTAATGATGTAAAACTTGGCTTCAGTCTTTCATTCACCTATCTCCAAAGGTAACACTATGGTACCTAAAGCCCGTTCAACTTGTTCATTGAATCCTCTCAACATTATCTGATATCCTCAGAGTGTGTAGATGTTGATCCTCAAATAGGCAAGGGTTTTTAGACTCATAATGTTCATCGATGCATCTGGATCGATGAAAACTCTGACAAGTCTGAATCTGCCCATGCCAATTGTGATGTAGAGGGGACGGTTGAGCTCCAAGTCCCCAAGAAGAAAGAAGAAGGTCTTCATCTGTGAAAGTGATCCCCTGGGCTTCTTTTGTGTAATGTGCCTCCTCACCAATAGCGATCAGCTGAGCTAAGCATATCTCAATATCAAGGAGAGCTTTGATTAATGATTCCCTCATCTCTTTGCATAAGACAAGTGCATCATATGCTTATGGAAACTTTCTTAGATGAGAGACACAGGCTCACCTTATTATCCTCCATAAGAATATCCATCGGAGCATTCTATGGAGGGGCTTCTCAATCCTCTATAACAATGACTTGTTTCCCTGTATCTTAAGGTGCCACCTTAGGAGGTAGAGCCTTGCCATTATGGAGGTTGACTTTGGTGATCTCTTGCGGTAGGGCAATGGAAGGTTCTACTTGCACATCAAGATCACTTACTACTTCTCCTATGAGACCCTCAAAATCAGATGATTCCAAGTCTATCTCAAGAGGTGAACCCGTAGATTTTAGAGTAGAAAAGTCCAACTGTGAATCAGAAAGAGGAAGATCAAAATTGTTATAGTTATTTTGACTTGAAGAGTTATTATCAAGAATAGTAGTAGACAACCCATCAAAAGTGACACAGATGTAATTCAAGCTAGCTTTATTCTTCAATTTCTTGGATTTGATAGGAGGTACAAAGTAGAAATCGAGTAATGTAAGAGGGGTGAGGGGTTTGATGCCCTCATCCGCCGATACAAGATGTCTACTAGAAGAGGAAGATAGCAATGGTAGATTGAGGTTTGGACTCGATCTGGTATGTTCTCGGGCTATCGTGAGTACATGCTTGCCGATGCTCAGCTCCTTCTTGAGTTGGCTCTGGAAACTTGCAAATCTTCCTTGATGTTGGAGGTTTGAGCTGACTCAGGCACCAGCTAGGAAAGTTTCTTGATCTTCTGAATAATATTTTTAGCTGACTCAGGCACCTCCTGCTGCTTGCTTCCCCTTATCCCCTATTGTTATTGCCCCGGGCTTCTTTTGGTATACTTCTACGGCTTTGCTTTGGGCAATTGGTCTTGAAATGGCAACTATTTGGCCTCTCCTTATAGACTAGCCACCTTTTTGATTAACTTCTCAAAGGTTTTGATGGTGAAGTCCTTAAGCCTGAAGGCAATCAGGCCATGGATATTCTTTAGAAGAATCTTAATGGCATGCTGTTTAGATAGCTTTGGCTCACATTTCATTGTCAGGTTACACCATCTGAGAATGTAGTGAAAAAGGGACTCACCTGGGTGTTATTGTGCTACAATGAGATCATCAACAGTAACCCTTTGCTGAGCTTTAACAAACCTCTTGATAAAGAGTTGCTCCAACTTAGTAAATGTCTTCACTGAACCATTGGGAAGTTCAATCTACCAATCGAAAGCTATCCCTACTAGGCTATTAATGAAGAGGAGGAATAGCAAAGTGTTGCTGCCACGAGCGTTGCAACAACTGGCCCTGAAGTGTGCAATATACTACCTCAGGTTTCCACTGCCATCAGAACAGTTGAAGGAAGGTGACATGAAACCCTTTGGATATTGGATTGCATTAAATTTCTTTGGGTAGGGTCTACCATTTGGAACTGATAATCTTCCCCGGGCTTGAGCCAACACTTCCTTCACCTGCTGCTCAACCATTGACTTGATATCTTTCTTCTATATGGAGGTACTTTCCACTACCTTCCTATACATGCTAGTGCTACCTTGCTCTAATGGAGGTAAAGTCTTGGATGGGTCCAAGACATGCACCAACTCTAGCTGACTAGTCTCAGCTATAGTAAGATGAACTATTGGGGCTTGTTTCTGAAGTACTAAGACTATTACTAATAAGTCCTCAAGCTACCTCACCATCGTATCTATTTGTTCATCTTTCTAATTTAATTGATATCAGAGGTGTTGGGCTGATTGGGTTGTGTCTTCCTGCTCAACCTCATCACCTTCCATAGCCTGCTGCTCTCTAAGGAGGGATCCCCTGGTATCTACCATGCAAAGCCCCACTGAGTCTCCCAACAAATCATCTTCATTGAGATCAAAGTTGATCTTCTCCTCAGAGTAGTCATATCCTAGGATCTCCTTCTTTTCCATGAAATAGTGAGCTACTTTATCATCTAAAGATCAATCTGTTAGAATTAGCACAAATGCTTTTGACTGACCGGTGATGGGATCCACATCATGAACTGTGAGGCACCGGACCTCCCCTGCTATTGGAGAATCAATCCAATAAGGACTGTACTCGCTAGAAGAAATGCACTCCCGGCTATCACTGACTATGAAAGGGGTGACACTCCTAGGAGGCTCTACTATCATGGGTGCAACTGGACTATCATCTTTTCCCTCTACAACTGCTGCAACCATCTCTATGTCCTACTGAATTGATGGTGTTGGTGAAGGGTCAACCACTATGCTTCGGGGTCACCATTCTTTCTGCATCATAATTGTGGCAGAAGGTCAAGAAGGAGAGCTCATCCTCATGACAGTAGGCAGTGTATATGGAATGGGATCATTTTTGCCATAGATGGATCACCAACGGGGCCCTCTTCTTCCAAGATGTGGCCTTCATGGCCTTCAGCGGAACTAGAGAAGCTGCAATATGAATGAGTGATGGTGGACGAGAGGTAGAGTAGTGTGGTGGACACACCATCGACTCTCTCAGAACAGGACCCTCTTCCTATGATGGATCATCCCTGTAAGTAGAATACTATCTGTGTGATCAATGTGGGTAGCACGCCGAGAAAGAAAATAAGTGCAGGCCAGCGACCAAACCTGCCTCTCTTAGTGATAACTAAAGTTTGAGCCTCCATGACTGTATTCTACCATTGATGTTTCCCCATGCTGCGGGGGATGAAAGATCTCAAGTCAAATTTTGCCCCATACTCAGAACGTCCGTAAGCCCCGCCAATCTAGCGTAGAACTAAACGGAGGGTGGAATACGACCTCCTACTCTAGCTAACTGTGGGCTGGTACCGAACCATTGGTGGAGGTGAAGTAGGGATCCTCCTAGCATCCTCTTCATCAGACCTAGAGAGGATGAATTGGGTTCAGTAACCAGTGGGGAAATCAGAGTGGGCAACTCCTCTACAACTGACTGTGTAGTAGCCTCCATCTCCTTGGCAATGTGTATGGTACTGCTTAATCTTGCAGTTTTTGTTACTCCTCTAAGTCCTAGTTGGGTGAGTGAAGTAAGAACTAGACCCAACCTCAAATGCTGGGGAGGCAATCTCTGGGATCAGAGGAGCCTTACCCTTTGAGGGTGCTAATGAGTAGATGCTAGCCCTTACTAGGGCAGCATGGGACAAAACCTGCACTGGCGCTATCACAAATGCTGGCATTGACACTGGCACTACTATAGAAACCTCACTGTCTTCCTCTTTAGTGAGGGGATATCAAAGTCGATGCAGGCAATCAATGACCGCTTCGCCACCATGGTCCTACTAACAGTTATGAGGGAAATTCCCTCACAGGTAATCCTCGCCCCCTCAAAACCTTGTCTGAAATGAATGAGGTGGGCATAACCAGCATGAGGAAGGCTAGCCTGATCCAAGGCCAATTCCATCCCGTGGGGAAAGGTAAACACGTACTTGGGTGCAACCATCTCTGTCAACTGAAAAATTGAAACTGAACTGTAATTGAAAACTGTCGTTGAACGAGAATCTTCCATGTTGAAAATAAACTTTAATCAGATTTCTATTGACTTTGAATTTTGAATTTTTAGTATTTGAACCCATACTCAACATCTTAGAAAAGTTTTAAGTCAAGTTCAAATGATTTGGAATTGATTTTGATGTTTTGATTGGAAAGAGAAATTGTTTGGATATAGAATCTAATTTGAACAAGTTTAGATATGTTGAAAATGGGTTCAAATATTATTGTTTGAAGGGATGCTTCCATAGGTTCATATTTGAGTTTTAATTTTGATCTTGAGGACCCTTTATTTAACAAATTTAGGTATGTTAAAGTAAAGGGTCAATTTGCTTTTGTTTTGGATTTGAGATTTTTGGAACCCATTCACTTAGCAAATTTGGGTATGTTAAGTGAGATGTCTCAAAATAATTTCTTCTTTTTGTTTCTTAGTTTGTTTCTAATTTGTGAATCTTTTTGTGAATTTGAAAAGATAAATGGAATTTCCCATTTAGAAAATTTAGGTATACTAAATGAAAAAAATCCAAATGTGTTTTGTTCTTTCAAAATTTTTTAAAATAGGATTCTTAGCAAATTTAAGTATACTAAGAAAATCGTAATGTGTTACATTTGATTTTAATTTGAATTTGAAAAGTAGGATCCTTAGCAAATTTAAGTATGTTAAAGGAATCCTAATGTGTTTCTCTTTTGAGTTTGATTTGATTTAAGTATGCTAAGGGAACCCTAATGTGTTTCTCTTTTGATTTTGAATTGATTTTTTGGTTGAAAATGGAGACCTCACTTTAGCAAATATGATATGCTAAAATTATGTTTCATTTAATTTTTTGAAATGGAAATTTCACTTAGCAAATTTGAGCATGCTACATGGCACCAACTGGATTAGGCTTAATTAATGACTATTAATGGCTAAACTTCTAAAAATCATAAAAAATCATAGATAAATTAAAAAATCCAAATAAATACTCATTTTAAAGGTATTTTAGAGGAGAATTAATTAAAAATGATCTTAACTAATTTTGAATAATATATAATGTGTAATTAATGCTTAATTACAAAAATAATTAGCTTAATTACTCCTTAATTCCTTGAGCAATTAATCTCAAATTTTATGGGTTAATTTAAAGGGATGAACTCTGCCTCCCATGATTTTCTTGGGATTTATTGCACGCTTAATTAAGAAAATTGACTAATTAAACCTTAACTACTCTTTTAAGTTAATTAAAGATTAATTAATCCCATGAACATTAACAAATTGGTTAATTAAGTTTATTAATCATTGTTCAGAAGTGAACTAAAGAATAGGTTGGGACTCCTTTCCCTAAGTTAATTTCACCCTTTTTTAAAATAAAATTAATTAAATCACTTAATCAAATTAAAATCATAATCAGATAAGACCTTAATTAATTAATTAATGGGATAGATCTTTAGGTGTTTAATAACCTAAATGAGTTTAATGAAATTATGGTTAGTACACATGTATGGTAAAACCATAAGAATTATTAATTAACTCCCTTAATCTAATTAACTATTAATCATGAGCCAATTTATTGGCTTACAAATCTTTTTAATGTCATGTTAAAGACTAAAAAGATGCCAGATGCGTGGAGAAAGAGTTTGTTGGTTCCTATATTTATGAATAAAGGTGATGCACAGGAGTGTGCAAATTATAGAGGAATTAAGTTAATGTGCCATACATTATAATTATAGGAGAGAGTAATTGAGCATAGGTTATGATGTGATACAGAAGATTCTCACAATGAGTTTGGTTTCATGCCAGGTAGATCTACTATGGAAGCTATACATTTGTTAAGGGGTTTGATGGAGAAGCATAGAGAAAGTAAGGAGGATCTACATATGATATTTATTGATTTAGAGAAAGCTTATGATAAAGTTTCAAGAGATGTTCTTTGGAGAGTTCTAGAACAGAAAGGAGTTAATGTTGGTTATATTCAAGTCATTAAGGATATGTAGACTAGAGCTGTTACTTGTGTCCAAACACAAGGAGGATTCACAAAATATTTTCCTAATTCAGTTGGATTACATCAGGGATCAGCTTTAAGCCCTTATCTTATTTACTTTAGTTATGGATGTTTTTACTAGGCATTTACAAGAAGATGTACCTTGGTGCATGCTTTTTGCTGATGACAATCTTCTTATTGATAAGACTAAAGAGGGAGTCCAACAAAAACTTGAATTACGGAGGTCAACTCTAGAGTCTAAAGGTTGTTGTTTAAGTAGATCTAAAACTGAATATATGGAGCATAATTTTAGTTGTAGAAGTTCTAGTGGTAGTGTTATGACATTAGGTGAACAAGTCATTAATAAGAGTGAGCGTTTCAAATTTTTAGTCTCTATTGTTCAAAATGATGGTGAAATAGATGGAGATGTTATTAGTAGAATTCAAGTTGGATGGTTGAAGTGGAGGAATGCATCTAGCCTATTATGTGATAGAAAAGTTCCACTTAAACTTAAGGGAAAATTTTATAAGATGGTGGTAAGACCTGCAATGACTTATGGTGCAGAATGTTGGCCAATAAAAGAGAAGCATAAGACTAAGTTAAGTGTTACAAAGATGAGGATGCTTATGTGGATGAGTGGCTTTACTCTCAGAGATAGAATGCAAAATGAGTATATTTGGGAAAAAGTTAGAGTAGCTCTAGTGGTAGATAAGATTAGGAGAGTCGCCTTAGATGGTTTGGCCACATAAAGCGTCGGCCATCCGATGACCCGATTAGGAGAGTAGATGCATTAGGTTTGCCTTATGTTAAGAAAGGTAGAGGTAGACCTAAAAAGACTTGGTTAAGATGTATAAAAAATGATCTTAGTATACTTGATTTAAATGAGAATTTGACACATATTAGGACAATGTAGACAAAGGATTCATGTAGCCGACCCCACCTAGTGGGATTAAGGCTTGTTGTTGTTGTTGTTGTTGTTGTTGTTGTTGTTGTTGTTGTTGTTGTTGTTGTTGTAGTAGTAGTAATGTGGGATGAGTTTAAAACAATAAGTGATGATTTCTCTTCTCCTCTTTAAATCAAATCATGTCCAAAATTTAATTAAAGCTTTGGTTTACTTTAAATAATCTTATTTGATTTGATTATCCTTAAGAACTGGTTTGGTTGAATGAATCACATGCTTATATTTGATTGTCCTCATTCCGATCATGTTAATTTTGGTATGTAATTTGAATTCATGCATCCATCTTTTCATAATCAAGTAAAATAAAATGAATTTCTTTTTGTAAGCTTGCATGTGTTGATTTAATTTAATATATGCGTGGCTATTATGACTATTAAATCCAAATGTATTTTTTAAAAGCTTATAAATGAATAATAATATGTGTTATGATGCTAGTTATAAGTACATAAGAAATGTGGGTGCTTATAGCTTAAGAATATCAATGTTGAGTTCTCTTTCCTCTATTCATGTGTTAGTTTATATAAGATTAAATTGTTATGGGTATATAGTCTAGACATTCTAGGAACAAGAGGCTTTAGCTAGCCCCAAGGAGGTCATTTTGATTACCTCACTTCCCTAGTTTAATAATGACACATACCCATTAGATTTCATTCTTATGTATTTCAACATTAGAGTTTGGATAAAGCTTGACTTCATATATATACATTATTCAATAAAAAAAACAATTTTTGCATGGTTTTCTTTTCCCTCATTTATGTATGCATCCATGTGTGTCCAATAAAAGCAAGTATATAGTCTGGACATCCCGGGAATACGAGGCTTTACTTAGCTCCAAGGAGGTCATTTGATTACCTCACTTCCTAGGTTTAATAATGATACATACTTTCCTATATCTTTGTACATGTATATGTATATGTGATTAGTGAATGAAAATCCTATTTTACATTAAAATTGCATGCATTCATAGTTAATTAAGTGGTTGAATTAATTAGCCATATAATTTGGAGCTTACTTCCTATGTTCATGTATAAGAATTTACATATGTTTGAATGCAAATGGGTATATAGTCTAGACATCCCGAGAATACAATGCATTAACTAGCTCCAAGGAGGTCATTTGATTACCTCACTTTCCTGGTTTAACAACGGCACATGCCTATTTAATTTCATTCTTATGTCCTTTTTGTATAAGAACTTTGGATAAAGTTTTGAATTAATATGTTTAAATAATTCAATCAAATAAAGTATAAATTCTAAACATACACATACATTCATCATTTAAGTATGCTAAAATATGTTGCATGTATAGACACACTTAGGATTAAATAATATGCATGTTACCTATGATGGAAAGGAATTACCATATGATACTAATTCAATTAAATTAATCTTAAGATGATTTTCATTTTGAATAGGATTATTTAAAGTTAACTTAAACTTAGGATTAATTAAATCATTTAATAAGCCATTCTCTAAAGAGAACTAAATCAAATTAATATACTTTAGAAAGTGACTTAAGATAAGGATGAAAGATGGAAATCCTATTCTTCTCTCTTTATAACACTTAGTTGCTAACGGTAATCAAATGAAATAAAAGAAAAAACAAATTAAAATTCTCAAATCAATTAAACTACTTCAAGTGAAATCAACCTTTCATCTTAAATTGAAGCCTTCTACATATAGAAAATACAACCCAAATGCTTAACAAGACTTACCACACATGCCTTAATATGCACATTAGAATTAAGTCACCACTTCTAGCTCTAAGTTAGGATGGTATATGATGTGATGTATGTTTTGTTTTATGATGTATTATTTTAGATTGGATGTTAGGGTGTATACTTCATAGACTGGATGATAAGCCAATATTAGCCAAATCATATTTTCTGTAGGGGATTATGCTTAATGGATGCTTAAAAATAAATGTGAATGCTCTTTTTGCAGGTTGTTTAAATCCTTAAGCATAATCCAAGTTAGGAAAGGTGGGCTTAGTTATCCATGTGTAGGGTGCTAAGTTCAAATTATAAATACAACTATTTGGGATTATATGTATATTTCGCTAACCTTTATTTTGTAGGTGTAGTGAGATTTACTTTTCTCACAAAAATGTAATTCTAATAAGGCTTTGTCGTGGGGTGCCCTGTAATGCTTTTGAAGTAAGCACCATCCAAATCAAAGAAGGAACCAAATAAAAAATGGAGATATGAAGAAAGAAGACCCCCATAGCATTTAATACAATTACAATTATTCTTTCATAGGGTTGTATAAGGGTAGCTTGACTACCCATCTTTTCTCTCGGGTTATATGACTCAACCTATCGGCCTTTTATTATTTTATGATAGTTCATGTTATGTTTACATTGTGCATTAGGACGGCATGCTTTTCATAGTTTCTTAAATGATTGAAGCTTTTATGTGTGGCTTGGATACGATTAAGCTCTTAGGATAAAAATAACTTTTCTATCTAACTAATCACTCATAACTAAATTTTAAATAACTCATAATTTCATCATAAAGCCTAATACATAAATAAGATAATTAAAATATTTAGCAACCCCTTAGCTATATGGTTGTATGGTTCACGTTATTCATGCATATTCTTTCTCTCTTGAACATGAAGGATCTCCATCCTTGCACGATAAAGGAATACTTGACCTGTGAGGGAATCCCTTGTGGTGGATAATACCTTCTTCTAGTTGATCTGACCCATAACCTATTTCATCATGCATTTATTCATAATAAATATTAAATCCTCTTTTAAAATGAAGTGTCTAAAATGAAATAAAATTTGAAAATATTTTGCATCTATAGATTACGTCATATGCTCATACCACTCATGCTCTAGTCTCTTAGGGATTGTGTTTAGGAATTTAGTCTCTTTCTAATTAAATAAATACCCCAGCTATCTTGCAATTCATAAGACTATACTACATGGTTTTATAATCATAGGAGGAGTTAGTTGATGACCACTCCTGGTAGTTATAAGTACAGAAGTCGGACAATTTATTCTCTCTTGTGTAGGTAAACCCTTATGCCCACCTATCGCTTAGATTTAAGTCATGCTTTAGCTCACACTAAAGGTCCCTAGATTTAAGATTCAAGCTATTTCCTTCTGGCTACGAGCATAAATCATCACCTTTTAGGCATTCCAACAACCATGTGTTAGTGGATTATAAGCCCTAGTAATCTAATTAAATTACAACTCAAAAAGTATAAATCTCCTCAACTTCAAAATTATAAAGCCCAATCATAGGATAGATTGGAATGCTCACTAGGCTGCCTAGTATCATGAGCATTTCTTACTTATTTCATTTGGATTCCAAGAATAAGTCTTCTCCTTGAACTTTCACAATTCATTTTCTAAATACGACCAATCCTTTGATAGTCTAACCTTGAAATCTTTGAAAATGATAATTGTCTACATTAATCGAGAGTATTCTTAGGAAATTTTATTTCCAAAGATGTAATTAACTCTGGAGGCTTGCCTCCATAGAGAACTTAAGGACCTGGTTTAATATAAACCCTACTTTACTCATCCATGTAAAGTAGGGGAAAAATCTCTAGTACATTCGAAGACCCATCACGCCTTAGGAGTCCTTATTATATGATTAGGTCCATTGTAGGGTGATGCCTCTACCTTTCAAGATGGTACATCATACCTTAATGTTGTACCTATTCACCTCAAAAGTACCCATGATCTATGTGGTGTCCCTTTCCCCCCTACATACATCTAAAAATAAACACAATATAGGCCTCTCGCCTTGTTCATTGAATCCTCTCAACATCATCCTTTTTTTTGGATCTTAGAGTTATCAATCCTCAAGTAGACAAAGGTTCTTAGACTCATAATGTTGACTGATACACCTGGGTCAACTAAAACTTTGGATAGCCTGTATCTGCCAACATCCACTGTTATGTAAAGAGGCAGTTGTTCCTTATCGTTCCTTGGAGTAAGTCTTCATCGTTGAATGTAACTCCTAAGATGTCCTTCGAGTGGCATGCTTAATCTTTAGTAGTGGTCAGCTGAGCTAAGCATATCTCTAGATCAAGTAAGGCGTTGATTATACATTGCCTCATCTCTTTGGATAAGACAAGGGCATCGTATATGCTTAACTTAGCTGGAAACATACTAAAGTGAGCTAGGACATTATAATCAACACTGGCTTGATCCTCCACAAGCATATCCATGGGTGGAGCATCTTATGGAGGGGCTATATGCTCACTGGAACCAATGACTTTCTTACCTTTATCTTAAGGTGCTACCCTAAGAGGTAGAACTTTTCCACTGCATAGATTGACTTCAGCGACTTCTTGGAATGATGATTATGTTGAAAGCTCTACCATCTCAACGGGCATACCTATGGCTTCTCTTATGGGATCCTCAGAGTCAGTTGACTCTAAGTCAATCTCAAGAGGTGAACTTGATTGATTAAGATAAGGATAGTCTGACTCTGAATGAGAAAGGAAAGGATCGAAACTACTAGAGCTATTATTTTTATTTATACTTGGAAAGCTTTCAATAAGAATATAATCAAGAGAATTAGAAGTAGATAATATATAAGTAGAATCAGCTTTCTTCATTAATTTCTTTTTAGGTGGAGGGACATGATAGAAATCAAGTAAAGTAAGTGAAGTAAGGGATTTAGTGCCCTTATCCACATATACAATGCTCCTGACGGTAGAAGAGGAGCTATCATAAGAGGTGGTAGCTGCAATGATGGAGGGGATTACCGGGACCAAGGCCTATATCACATCCTCCCGAGTTGTCCTTTACAACTAGTAAACCTTCCTTGGTGTTGAAGTTGTGAGCTACTTCAAGCACTTGCAAGGAAAGCTTCTTGATCTTAAAAATGATCTTCTTAGAGGTTCGGGATAGGGAGATATCCTATCCTTCTTTGATATTAAGAGGATCACAAGTATCCCCAAAGATTACTCTAACAGAACTGGGTAGGTGGAGTAGTAGCTACCTTCAGGATAAGCCAAACTTTCTTCATTTAATTTATCGGTAAGAGTAGGTAGAAAGTAGCTACATGGTGATGAATATGAATAACGCTACTGGGTAGGCTGCTGAGGTGGTGGAAATGGTCATTTTAGTGATTACAATGGTGGTATGATGGTCGAGGTGGTGGAAGAGGAGGTGGAAAAGGAGGTTGTTGAGCTCGTAGTCTTTTATACTGAACTCTAGCTAGCTGCTTCCCTCTATCCACTGACACAACTATCCATGGCTTCTTGTCAAACACCTTTTGCAGCTTGGGCCTAAATAATTGGTCAAGAAAGGGCAACTGTTTGGCTTCCTCTTGTAGGCTAGCCGCCTTGTTGATTAATTTCTCGAATGTTTTGATGGTAAAGCCCTTATACATGAAGACGACTGGGCCATGGATATTCTTGAGAAGAATTTCAATGGCATGTTGTTCAGACAATTGTGATTCACATTTCATGCTCAGGTTGCACCAACTGAGAATGTAATCAACAAGGGACTCATTGAGTTTCTGTTTCTCTATAATGAGGTCACCTACAGTCACCCTCTGAGCTCCAAAGCTCTTGATGAAGTGGTGCTTCAACTCACAAAAAAGTCTTCACCAAACCATTGGATAGTTTAGTATACCAATCAAATGCAACACTTGAGAGATCATAATGAAAGAAGAGGAGTCATTGCTACCACCTGTTGTAAACAACTACTCTAAAGTGTGCAATGTGTTATCATGAATTCTACCCACCATCAAAGATTCAAGAATGGAGGCACAAAACTCTAAATAAAATAAAAAGTAAATAAAAACCTAAACCTAAAAAATAAAACCTAAAAATAAATAAATAAAAAACCTAAACCCTAAACTACAAAAGAAAACACTAAACCTAAAATAAACTAAACCTAAACCCTAAACTAAATAAAATAAAATAAACTAAAAAAAACCTAAATCTAAACTAAAAAATAATACCTAAAAATAGACCAAAAATCAAAACTTAAAACCTAAATCTAAAAAAATAAAATAAAAACCTAAACCTAAACCTAAACCTTAAAAATAAAAAATAAAACCTAAACTTAAAAGTTAAAAAAAATTAAACTAAACTAAAAAATAAACCTAAACCTAAACCAAAACCTAAAAAATAAACTAAAATAAATAAACCTAAAATAAATAAACTAAGCTAAATAAAAATAAAAATAAACCTAAATAAAAATAAATAAAAAATAAACTAAATAAGCCTAAACCTACTAGTTTACTTAATTAAAAAAAATCAAAATAAAGAAAACAAAAAAAAATACTAAACCCAAAACCTACAACCCTAAACCATAAACCATAAAACCATTAACCCTAAACCATATACCCTATACCATATACCCTAAAATCTACAACCCTAAACCCTAAACCCTAAATCCCAAACCCTAAACCCTAAACCCTAAAAACCTAAAAATCTAAACCTAAACTAAATAAAACCTAAAAATAAAATAAATAAACAAACTTAAACAAAAAATAAAATAAAAATAAATAAAAACATAAACTAAAACCTAAACCTAAATCTAACCTAAACTTGAACCTAAAAAAATATAAAAAAATAAAAACTAAGAAAAAATAAAATAAATAAAAACCTAAACAAAACTAAAAAAATAAAAAACCTAAATAAAATAAGAAAAAACTAAAATAAAAATACAATAAACCTAAAATAGAATAAAATAAAAATTAAATAAAAACCTAAACCTAAAAAATAAACCTAAAAATAAAACCTAAACCCTAAACATAAAAAAAACCTAAACCTAAAATAAAAATAAAATAAACCTAAACAAAACTAAAATAAATAAAACCTACACTAGGTAAAATAAAATAAACTATAAATAAACCTAAACCTAAACTAAGAAATAAAACCTAAAAATAAACCTAAAATAAAAACCTAAAACCTAAACCGAAATAAATAAACTAAAACACTAAAATTAAAAATATAGCCTAAATAAAATAAAAATTAAACCTAAACCTAAACCGAAAAAATAAAATAAAATAAAAATAAAAACTAAACTAAAATAAAATAAATAAAAACTAAAACTAAACCAAAAAAGAAAATAAACCTAAAAATAAAAAAAAAGTAAATAAAATAAAAACTAAACATAAAATAAAAATAAAATAAACCAAAAATAAAATAAAATAAAAACTAAATAAAAAGGGAAACTGAAAAATTAACCTAAAAATACAACCCAAAAATAAATAAAAAATAAAACCTAAACTTTAAACTTAAAAAAAACCTAAACCTAAAATAAACAAAATAAAATAAACCTAAACCTAAACTAAAATAAACTAAACTAAAGTAAATAAAACCTAAACTTTAACCTAAAATAAACTAAACCTAAACCCTAAACTAAATAAAATAAAATAAAATAAAAATAAACCTAAAGTTAAACTAAAAATAATACATAAAAATAAACCTAAAATAAAAACCTAAAACATGAACCTAAAAAAATAAAATAAAAACCTAAACAAAACCTAAAATTAAAAAAATAAAACCTAAACCTAAAAAAATAAACTAAAATAAATAAACCTAAAATAAAAAAACTACACTAAATAAAAATAAAAAATAAAATAAACTAAAATAAAAAAATAAACTAAATAAGCTAAATAAACCTAAACCTACCAATTTACTTAATATTAAAAAAAATTAAAAAAATAGAAAAAAATCATGAACCCTAAACCCTAAACCCTAAAACCCTAAACCCTAAACCCTAAATCCTAAACCTGAAAATCTACAACCCTAAATCCTAAAAAATAAACTCCGAACCCTAAACCATAAACCCTAATCCCTAATCTAAAAACACAAAACCCTGAAAACCCAAAAACCTAAACCTAAACTAAATAAAACCTAAAGATAAAATAAATAAAAAAACCTAAATCAAAATTAAAAAAAACTAAAAAAAAACATAAACTAAAACCTAAACCTAAACCTAAACCTAAAAATATAATAAAATAAAAAATAAAAACTAAACTAAAACATAATAAATAAAAACCTAAACTAAACTAAAAAAATTTAAAACCTAAATAAAATAAAACTAAACCTAAAATAAAAATAAAATAAACCTAAAATAAAATAAAATAAAAACTAAATAATAACCTAAATTTAAACAATAAACCTAAAATATATAAAAAATAAAACCTAAACCCTAAACTAAAAAAAACCTAAACCTAAAATAAAAATAAAATAAACCTAAACCTAAACAAAAATAAACTAAACCAAAATAAATGAAACCTAAACCTAAACCTAAACCCTAAATAAAATAAAATAAACTAAAAATAAACCTAAATCTAAACTAGAAAACACAACCTAAAAATAAACTTAAACCTAAAAAAACAAAATAAAAACCTAAATCTAAACCAAAAAATAAAAAATAAAATCAAAATTTAAAAAATAAAATAAAAATAAAACTAAACTAAAAAATAAACCTAAACCTAAACTTAAACCTAAAAAATAAACTAAAATAAAAAACCTAAACTAAACTAAATAAACCCAAAATAAATAAACTAAACTAAATAAAAATAAAAATAAATTGAAATCAAAATAAAAAATAAAATAAACTAAATAAACCTAAACCTCCCACTTTACTTAATTTAAAAAAAAGATAAAAAATGTTAAAAATAATAAATAAATTAAAACATAACACTAAACACTAAACCCTAAACCCTAAACTCTAAACCCTAAACCTACAACCCTAAACCCTAAACCCTATACTTAAAACCTTAAAGCTACAACCCTAAACCCTAAAACCCTAAATGCCAAAACCAAAACCCAAAACCCTAAACCTAAACCCTAAACCCTAAATCCTAAACCCTGAAAACCCTAAACCTTAAAGCCTAAACACTAAAGCCTGAACGCTAACCCTAAACCCTAAACTCTAAAACCCTAAACCCTAAACCCTAAACCCAAAACCCTAAAAGCCTAAAAACCTAAACCTAAAAAATAAAATAAAAATAACACTCAACTAAAAAAATAAACCTAAACCTAAAAAATAAAATAAAAATAAAACTCAACAAAAAAATAAACCTAAAACTAAACCTAAACCTAAAAAATAAACTAAAATAAAAAATGTAAACTAAAATAAAACCTAAAATAAATAAACTACACTAAATAAAAATAAAAGATAAGCTTAAATAAAAATAACCCTAAACCCAAAATCCTAAACCCTAAACCCTAAAACTAACCCTAAACCCTAAGCCAATAATCCCAAACCCTAAACCATAAACTAAACCTACTTTAATTAATAAAATAAACTAAATAAAATCCAAACCTAATTTGTTTTTTTTAAAATGTTTAATCAGAACCCTAAAACCCTAAATCTAAACCTAAACCCTAACATTAACTAAACCCAAAACCTAAACCTAAACCTTAAACCTAAAATTGTATACCTAAACCCTAAACCTAAACCTAAACCCTAAACCCTAAAACCTTAAACCCTAAATCATAAACTAATCCTAAACCTTAAACCATAAACCCTAAACCTAAAACTCAAAACTCTAAAACTTAACCTAATCCTAAACCTAAACTCTAACTTAAACCCTAAATCCTAAACCCTAAAACCCTAATTGCTAAACCTTAAACCTTAAACCATAAACCCTAATCCCTAAAACCTTCAACCCTAAACCCTAAACCCTAAACCCCAAACACTAAACCCTAAACCCTAAATCCTAAAAAGCTAACAAGCTAAACCTAAACTAAATAAAACCTAAAAATAAAATTGATAAAACCTAAACCAAAATAAAATAAATAAATGAAATAAAATAAAAGCATAAATTAAAACTTAAACCTAAAAAAAAATTGAACTAAAATAAAATAAATGAAAACCTAAACCAAATAAAAAAAATAAAAACCTAAATAAAATAAAAACTAAACATAAAATATAAATAAAATAAATATAAAATAAAATAAATTAAAAACAAAATAAAAACTTAAACCTAAATAAAAAACCTAAAAATAAAACCTAAAACCTAAACTAAAAAAAACCCAAACCTAAATTAAAATTAAAATAAACCTAAACCTAAACTAAAATAAACTAAACCTAAACCTAAACCTAAACTAAATAAAATAGAATAAACTAAAAATAAACCTAAACCTAAACTAAATAATAAAACCTTAAACTTAAATCTAAAAAAAAAAAAATAAAGACCAAAACCTAAATCTAAAAATCAAAAATTAAACCTAAACCTAAAAAATAAAATAAAAATAAAACTAAACTAAAAAATAAAAATAAACCTAAACCTAAACCTAAAAATTAAACTAAAATAAAAAACCTTAATTAAAATAAATAAACCTAAAATAAATGAACCAAACTAAATAAAAAAAAAATAAACCTAAATAAAAAAAATAAATAAAATAAATAAAATAAATAAAAAATAAACTATATAAAACTAAACCTACCATTTTGCTTAATTTTTTTGTAATTAAATACTCTAAGCCCTAAACCCTAAATCCTAAACCCTGAACCCTAAACCCTAAAATAAACCCTAAACCTTAAACCCTAAACCTTCAACACTAAACCTATAATCCTAAACCTTAAACACTAAACCCTAAATCATAAAATACCCTAAACCCTAAATCCTAAATGCTAAAATGACCCTAAACCCTAAACCCAAAACCTAAACCCTAAACCCTAACACTAACCCTAAACCCTAAACCCTAAACCCTAAATACCAAACCTTAAAACCTAAACCATAAACCTAAACTAACCCTAAACCCTAAACCCTATTCCCTAAAAACCCTAAACCCTAAAGCCTAAACCATAAACCCTAAACTAACCCTAAACCCCAAGCTAACCATAAACCCTAAACTCTAAACCCTTAACATGAAAACAACTAAACCCTAATGCCTAAACACTAAACCCTAAACCTTAAACCCTAACCCTAAATCATAAATCCTAAAACCCTAAACCCTAAAACATTAAATCATAATCCCTAAACCTAAAACCCTAAGCCCTAAACCTTAAACCCTAAACCTTAAACTAACCTTAAACCCTAAGAATGGGCATAACCTTGATAGGAACATCACCATCAAGTAGGCTCAATCTAGATCTAGCGGTGGAGGTGAAGGCGGATGCGATGATTATCACAATGGTGGTGGGGGATCTGGAGGTGCTGATGGATATAGAGGTGGTGGTCGAAGCAGTGGCGGTCATGGAGGTTGGAGGAGCGACATACGTTAAAGCCATGGTGGTTGCGGAGGGGGTGATAGAGAATATAATGACGGATCCCGCTACTCGAAGCGGGGTGGTTCTGGGAAGAAACTAAAAAACGCTCATCTAATCTGGCTTAAGGAACTGCGGCCTTTATAAGAGAATGTTCTACTTATCTGTGGTTTTGATTTACTCTATGGGTGTTCATTTTTATCTATGTCGCCGCTTGTGTCTTAGAAAACTTGGGTACTACTTCATGATGAAATCAAAATAAGAAATGTTGAATATGAATTTATCTATTTAAAAAAACATTAAACCCTAAACCTTAAAACTATGCTTTACTAAATTTTTTTAAAATAAACCCTAAACCCTAAACCCCTAAACCCTAAACCCTAAAATAAAACCCTAAAACTATCCCTAAACCCTAAACCTTAAACATACAACTCTAAACCCTAAACACTAAACCCTAAAAAACTCTAAACCCTAAACCATAAACCCTAAATACTAAACCCTAAACCCTAAACCCTAAAACCCTAAACCCTAAAACCCTAAACTTTAAACCCTAAACCCTAAAACCTAAAGTATTAAAGTTTAAACTTAAACCCTAAGTTAAACTAAAACCTAAATGCTAAACCTAAACTTAAAACCCTAAATCCTAAAGCCTAAACCCAAAACCCTAAACCCTAAACCCTAAACCCTAAACCATAACCCTAAACCCTAAACCCTAAAACTTTAAACCATAAAACCCTAAAACCTAAACCCTAAACCCTAAACCCTAAACACCTTAAAACTTAAACCTAAACTGAATAAAACCTAATAATAAATTAAATATATAATCTAAACCTAACTAAAATAAATAAAATAAAATAAAATAAAAACATAAACTAAAACCTAAACCCAAACCTAAAAATAAATAAAATAAAAATAAAAATAAATTAAAATAAAATAAATAAAACCTAAACTAAACTAAAAAATATAATAAACTTAAGAATAAAATACATAAAAAAAATAAAAACTAAACGTAAAATAAAAATAAAATCAATCAAACATAAAATAAAATAAACCCTAAATAAAAACCTAAAACTAGAAAATAAACCTAACAATAAATAAAAAGTAAAACCTAAACCCTAAACTAAAAAAGAACCTAAACTTAAAATAAAAATAAAATAAACAAAATAAAATAAATATAAACCTAAACTAAAGTAAACTAAACTAAACTAAATAAAACCTAAACATAAACTAAATAAAATAAAATAAAATAAAAATATACCTAAACCTAATCTAAAAAATAAAACCTAAAAGAAACCTAAAATAAAAAGCTAAACCTAAAAAAATAAAATAAAAACCTAAACCTAAACCTAATAATAAATAAAAATAAAAATAAAACTAAACTAAAAAATAAACCTAAACCTGAGCCTAAAAAATAAACTAAAATAAAAAACTAAAACTTAAAAGAATAAACCTAAAAGAAATTAATTAAACTAAGTAAATATGAAAAATAAACCTAAATAAAAATAGAAAATAAAATAAACTCAAATAAATTAAAATAAACTAAATAAACCTAAACCTATTGGTTTACCTAATATAAGAAAATCCTAAACCCTAAATCCTATACCATAAACCCTAAACCCTAATCCTACAACCCTAAATCTACAACTGTAAACCCCAAACCCTAAACCCTAAACCTTAAACCCTAAACCCTAAATCCTAAAATCCTAAACCATAAACCCTAAACCCTAAACACTAAAACTTACAACCCTAAATTCTAAACCCCAAACCGTAAACCCTAAACTAACCCTAAACCCTAAACCCTAAACCCTAAGAATGGGCAGAACCTTGATGATGGGAACATCACCATCAACTAGGAACAAACTAAATCTGGCTATGGAGGCGAAGGAGGAGGTGGCAATTATCATAGTGGTGGTGGAGGTCTAAAGGTGCTGGTGGATATGGAGGTGGTGGTTATGGAGGCAATAGGAGAGACGAAGGTTACATCCATGATGGTGGTCGAAGGAGAGATTGGGGATATGATGGCGGATCGTACTACTCGAGATGGGGGTGGTTTTGATGGGAACAGCAGAAACTAAAGAACGAACGATCTGATTTACTAATTATGAAAATGTGTCTTTACAAGTAGAGATGTTCTACATGTGGTATTTGATTTGCTCTATTGGTGCTCATTTTTATTTATGTCGATGTGTCTTAGAAAATTTGTTTTGCTTGATGAAATCAAAAGAAGAAATGTTGAATGAATATGTTCTCTATTAAAAAACCTAAACCTAAACCTAAACTTACTTATTTTAAAACTTTAAACCATAAACTCTAAACCCTAAACCCTAAATCCTAAACCTAAACCTAAATCTAAACCCTAAACACTAACCTACAACCCTAAACCCTATAAACCTAAAACCTAAACCAAAACCTAAACCTAAACCCTAAACTAAAACCTAACCCTAACTAAACCTAACTCCTAACCTAAACCTAAAACTAAACCCTAAACACTAAAACCCTAAACTCTAAACCTACTATAAAACCCTAAACCCTAAACTAAAAATCAAACTAACTAAACCCTAAACTAAATAACCTAAACTATAACTTAAACCTAACCTAAACCCTAAACCTTAACTAAACCTAAACCTAAACCTAAACCTAAACTAAGAACATAAAACCTAAAAATAAATAAATAAAATAAAATAATCAAAACTTAAACTAAATAAAATAAAAATAAAATAAAATAAAACCTAAACTAAAACCTAAACCTAAAAAAAAATAAAATAAAAAAATAAAATAAATAAAACCTCAACTAAACTAAAATAAACCTAAATAATAAAACCTAAATTAAATAAAACTAAATGTAAAATAAAAAATGCTAAATATAAAATACCTAAAATAAACCTAAAAATAAATACAAAGTAAAACATAAACCTATACTAAAAAAAAGCTAAACTAAAAATAAAAATAAATAAAATAAAATAAACTTAAAAAACTAAAAAAAACTAAAACTAAAATAAATAAAACCTAAACCTAAACCTAAAATAAACTAAACCTAAACCTAAACCTAAACTAAATAAAATAAAATAAATTTAAATTAAATGTAAACTTAAACTAAAAAATAAAACTTAAAAGTAAACCTAAAATAAAACCTAAAACCTAAACCTAAAAAAATAAAATAAAAACCTAAACCTAAACCTAAAAATAAAAATAAACCTAAACTAAAAAATAAAATTAAAATAAAACTCAAAAAAATAAACTTAAACCTTAAAAAAATAAAATAAAAAGCCTAAACTAAAATAAATAAACCTAAAATAAATAAACTAAACTAAATAAAAATAAAAAAGAAAATAAACTTAATTAAATAAAAAATAAAATAAATATACTAAATAAACCTAAACCTATGAATTTACTTAATTTAAAAAAAACACTAATCCCTTAATTCTAAACCCTAAAATTGACCTTAAACCCTAAACTAAAAATCTTAAACCCAAAAATCTAAACTAACCCTAAAACCTAAACCCTAAACTAACCCTAATGCCTAAACTCTAAGAATGGGTAGAACCTTGATGGCAAGAACATCACTGTCAACTATGCTTAGTCTAGATTTGGTTGTTGAGGCGCGGGCTAGGTTCATGGTGAGGTGGTGGTTGGAGTAGTGGTGGTTATGGAAGCGGGAGGAGCGATGAAGGTTACATCCATGGTGGTGGCGGAAGAAGAGATCGGGGATATGATGACATATCCCGCTACTCAAGAGGTGAGGGTGGTTCTGATGGGAACTGCATAAACTGAAGAACAATTGTCGATCGCTTATGGAACTATCTTTATATGGTTTTTTACTTATCTAGGTTTTTGATTTGCTCTATGGGTGCTCATTTTTTATCTATGTTGTCGCTTGAGTCTTAGAAAACTTGGGATGCTAGTTGGTTGATATAATAAAAAAAAGAAATATTGAATCTAAATTTGTTCTCTATTAAAAAAAACCTTAGTCCATAAACCCTAAACCATAAACCCTAAACCCCAAACCTTAAACCCTAAACACTAAACACTAAACCCTAAAAACCTAAAAACTTAAACCAAAACTAAATAAAACCTAAAAATAAAAAAACAAAAAAACCTAAACCAAAATATAATAATAAAATAAATAAAATAAAAACATAAACTAAAATCTAAACCTAAACCTAAACCTAAAAAAAATAAAATAAAATATAAAAATTAAACTAAAATAAAATAAATAAAAACCTAAACTAAATAGAAAAATAAAAACATAAATAAAATAAAACTAAACCCAAAATTAAAATTAAAATAAACCTAAAATAAAATAAAATAAAAACCTAAACCTAAAAAATAAACATAAAAATAAATAAAAAATAAAACCTAAACCCTAAACTAAAAAAAAACTAAAGCTAAACTAAAAATAAAATAAACAAAATAAAATACACCAAAACCTAAACTAAAATAAACTAAAGTAAAAGAAACTAAACATAAACCTAAACCTAAAATAAACTAAACCTAAACCTAAACCTAAACTAAATTAAGACTAAAAATAATCCTAAACTAAACTAAAATAAAACTAAAAATAAACCTAAAATCAAAACCTAAAACCTAAAAATTTAAAATAAACCTAAACTTTATAAATTTTAAAAAAAAATTTAAACCTAAAAAAATCAACTAAAATAAAAACTTAAACTAAAATAAATAAACTAATCTAAATAAAAATAAAAAATAAACTTGAATAAAAATAAAAAAAATAAAATAAACTCAAATAAATTAAAAATAAACTAATTAAACCTAAACATGTCAGTTTACTTAATATAAAATGAACCTTAAACCCTAAATCCTAAACCATAAACCCTAAACCCTAAACCCTAAAACTAACCCTAAATCCTAAACCTATAACCCTAAACCTATAACCCTAAACCCAAAACCTAAAACCCTAAAATCCTAAACCCTAAACCCTAAACCCTAAATACGTACATACATACACCACTGAGGACTTATATCAACTCAAGAGTAGTCAAACGATTCTTATAGGGAGTTTTGCTAACACTGTCCTAAAGATAGGATACCTGCTTGGGAAAGGTATGGGTGTCCTCCTAATCCACAAGTGAATATATATTTTGTTTATATTTTCATGGACCTATTGGTGAACCACACTAAGAAGGGGCTATATCCTTGACCTATCTCAAATTAATAAAGGAGAATCGATATCCACAAGATCGATTCTCAGCCAGGTGGTTACAAAAAAGGGAAATTGTCCAATATGATAGAAACCAGGGAAGTGTCTAAATAGGGTCACAAAGGATGTGATCCAAATATAGTGCTGGGGAGGCCAGGGCACTATCCTAAGCTCTAAAAAGAAAGCCTATCATTGATGGCCAACTCAAGGAGAAAGCATAAGACTTACATCTACCATGAGTGGTGTATCCTAAGGAGAACCAACTAACTGTATCCAAAGATGAGTGTGTATCCACAAGATAGTGAGAACCAACCTAAGGTCCCCGTCAATGTGCAATGATTAATCTGGAAAGAAAGCTTGTAGGTTTACAACTTTCCAGGAGGAACTGATCATCGAGATAGTCTATCATCAATGGAACAGATGCTATCTGACCTAAAGCAACTACTAAGCAGGGAGCCTCGAGGAAGGACTAGCCCCAAACTTGAATTTGTCAGAAAGGAAGGAGCCACTAGGGAACTTATCCTAAACCTCAAATATAACTCACCAAAGGTTAATCCAAGAAGAAAGAGTAGCTGACTCACATCCTCTTAAACGAAGCCAACATGAGATAGCTTATCGACCATGCAGTAAGGCCTACCAAACCAACAAGGCACTTGTTTGTGTGCAGTGGCCAAGTAAGGAAGGAAAGAGTAGCATACTTGCATCCCCAAAAGTAAGAAGACCACTGTGAACACACTAAGGTAGTACATCACCAACCTAAAACTATTGAGTGAGTGTCAGGGGGTATTATCTTAACTCGTAGTACCCGAGATAAAAGATATGTTTTGTTTTATATGTTTGTGTTGATGAAGGATAGGATGTGTTCTGTTCTACACCTACCCTAAAAACATTGTGGTGGATTCATAAACAAGAATACTTTCAACATAGAAAATATTGAATTTGAAATGGAATTTTCATTGATGATAATTACTTTTAAACATGATTTATAATATTTCTTTATGCAGATCCTGTTAATTGGAACCATTGGGCGCTCTCCCTTATGATTAATAAGCTAATAAGATCCTCCTTGGTAGGCCTTTTATATGGGAAAAGGGCCTTCCTTAGTGGGTTCAAACTTGCCTCCCATCTTAAGATGGGCAACAATCGATCTCCTTAGAACTAAAATAAGCTCTCCTACTTGAAAAGCTCTAGGACAGACCAACTTGTTATGAGCTTGAATCTTTTTAGATTTATACAACTCGAGATTTTGGCATGCCTACAGGCATCTCTCCTCCAAACCTTCGAGCTTAACAAAGAACTGGCTCGCTTTTGATCTTTTTACCCACAACTTTCCTTAGTGATGGGAGTTAGAATTCTAATGGAAGAATGGTTTCAGACCCATACACTAAGGAGAAATGAGTAGACTGAGTTGGAGTTATATATGTGGTGCGATAAGCCCACATGGCTTCAACTAACCGCTATGCCATATTGCTTAGTCAAGTGTCTTCAAGATTTGGATGAGAGTTTTATTGAAAACTTCTACTTAAGTCATTTGCCCTCAGGTAGTTAATGGTATATGTTGTGTCTCTATGAAAAGTTGTTGATCACGGTGCTCTTGAATGCAGTACCATTATCAGATATAATTCATCGAGGCACTCAACCTATATAGATATGGTTCCTAAAATATTGGAGGACATGCCGAAGTTGTGACCTCTCGGTAGAATTGCCTTCACCCATTTGGAAAAGTAGTCAGTAGTAGTTAAGATGAATTGATGACCCTTGGAAGAAAGAGGATCAATTAGTCCCACTTTGTTGGTACCCCCAACACTCGAAAGGCCGTAAGGCCAATGTAGGATGTAGAATGTTGGGTGGTTGGTGTAGGACCACACCGTGTATTTCACATTGGTGGCATCACCTAGCCATATCCATGCTATCTTTGATCATCGACAGCCAGTAGTATCCTAGTCTCTTGATCTTGGCTTTCATATTTAGACTAGATTGGTTGGCTTCACATAATCCTGAGTATACCTTAGTCACAATCATACGAGCTTTGTGCTTGTTTATACAACATAACCACATATGATTGAAAGATCGCCAGTACAGACACCATCCACAAGTGCATAGGAAAGTTCTCTCTACTTCATCTGATGAGCTTGGGACTTCTCTTAAGGTAGTTTTCCATTATTTAGGTAATCCATGAATAGTTGCCTCTAATATAACTCCTCATCCTTCTTAGTAATGGCAACCTCCCCTTTAAGAGAGTACTTTTTGATAAGTTCAATATCAATAAGGGATAAGACTTATCTATTTTGGACCTTTATTGATATGGACTCATCATCTAGATATGTCAACTCCTTGGCAAGTTTGGCTAAAGCATATGCTATGGCATTCTCTCCTTGAGGAATCTTATAAATGGTAACATCTGGGATTTGGGCTAACAACTCTATGGTGTACTTATGGTAGTGATGGAGCTTGGGCTTTATAACTGATAGGACCCAGTGATTTAGTTGATAACTAACTAAGAATCTCAAGATGGTGATGTTATGGATGCTTAGAGTAATGGCTAACTCCATACCAATCAGAGCCTAATATTCGCTTCATTAGGATTGGACAAATGATATAAGAATCTCATCACATCATCACTGAGTTAAGAGAACTATTCCTACCCCTGACTTTCTTGGAATAGTAGATTATGGTTCTTTTTCTTTTTGAGAGGAAGCTGCACCATCAAAGTACATCTCCTAGTGGTGAATGTTAGTATCCCCTATGTTCATGATTTGTTCATTGGGGAGATCATCACTAAGCCAAGAGTCAATAAGAAATGGATGTGCTGCTAAGAAATCGCTATGGGTCCTTTCACGAATGAGGGTATGAAGGTAATGTCAAACTGAGAGGATCATACTATCATGCCAACCATCTGGATAGTTTTGGTCGTGTCATGAGATACTGTAGTGTTATAGCTTTTGGGATTGATCCTAGAGATTAAGTTCATCTTATGAAGAAGCATATAGTGTTATAGCTTTTGGGATGCAAAGATTAAAGCTAGGCAATGATTCTCATTGGGTAGATAATTAGCCTCAACAGGGATTAGATGATGGCTTAGGTAGTAGAGTGCATTTTCCTTCCCTTCGGAGTCATCTAACGTAATAGTGTAAAGTATAAGTGGCTTTCCCGAGATAGGGGCTGCTAGAATTGGAGGCGTCATCAGCTAATGCTTGATGTCTTCTTAGGCATGCTCACACTTATCATCCCACTTGAACTTGGCATCCTTACAAGTGTGAGAATGGCTAACATCTTCGATAGGTTGGATATAAAGCATCTTAGATACTACAACCTCTTGAATGATCTGAGTTGAGTTAAAATTTTAGGGGGTGGAATTTCTAATATCACCTCGATATTCTCCATATCGATTTCGATTTCCTAATGTCGGACAATAAACTCAAGGTATTTCCCTGAAGTTACTCCTTAACTAAATAAAATAAAATAAATTAAAAATAAATCTAAACCTAAACTAAAAAATAAAACCTAAAAGTAAACCTAAAATAAAAAAACTTAAACCTAAACCAAGAAAAATAAAATAAAAACCATAACCTAAACCAAAAAATAAAAAATAAAACTTAAACCTTAAAAAAAATAAAAATAAAACTCAACTAAAAAATAAACCTAAATCTTAAAAGTAAATTAAAATAAAAAACATAAACTAAGATAAATAAACATATAATAAATAAATTAAACTAAATAAAAATAAAAAATAAACCTAAACAAAAATAAAAAAATAAAATAAACTCAAATAAGGAAAAATAAACTAAAATAAAAAACATAAACTAAAATAAATAAATTAAACTAAATAAAAATAAAAAATAAACTTAAATAAAATAATAAAATAAACTCAAATAAGGAAAAAATAAACTAAATAAACTAATTAAACCTAAACATACCGGTTTACTTAATTTTTTTAAAAAAAACCTTGAACCCTAAATTCTAAACCCTAAACCCTAAACCATAAAACTAACCCTAAACCCCAAACCCTAAACCTACAACCCTAAACCCTAGACCCTAAAACCTTAAACCCTAAACTCTTAACCCTAAATCGTAAATCCTAGGCCCTAGACCTTAAATCCTAAATCATAAAACCCTAAACCATAAACTGTAAACCCTAAACTGTAAAACGTACAACCTTAAACCTTAAATGCCAAACCCTAAACCCTAAAACCTAAACTAACCCTAAACCCTAAACTAACCATAAACCCTAAGAATGGGTAAAACCTTGACCTAGGAATATCCCTGTCAACTAGGCTCAGTCTAGATCTAGTGGTGGAGGCGAAAGCGAAGGTGGCAATCGCAAAGGGTGGTGGGGATCCAAGGTGCCGTGGATATGGAAGTGGTGGTTGGTAGGGCGAATGGAGGTGAGAAGACTGATGGAGGTTACAACCAAGGTGGTGGCGGAGGGAGAAATCAGAGATATTATGGCGGATCCCACCCAGAGGTGTGGATCTGAGAACCAAGAACTTCTGAACTGCCTTTATAATAGAGATAGTTCTACATATCAAGGGTTTTTCATTTGCTCTATGGGTGCTTATTTTTTATCTATTTCATTGCTTGTGTCTTAGATATCTTGGGGTGTTACTTGGTTGATGAAATCAAAAAGAAGGAATGTTGAATCTGAATTTGTTCTCTGTTATAAAAAATCTTAAATTATAAAACCAAAATCCTACACTAAAACATAAACCCTAAACCTAAAACCAAAACTATAAACCCTAAACTATAAATTCTAAAAACCAAAAACCCTAAACACTAAACCCTAAATAGTAAACCATAAACCCTAAACCATAAATCCTAAACCCTAAACCCTAAACGCTAAACCCTAAACCATAAACCCTAAACTCTAAACCCTAAACCCTATAACCATAAACACTAAACCCTAAATCCTAAAACCTACAACCCTAAACCTTAAACCCTAAATCCCAAACCCTGGACTTTAAACCCAAAACCCTAAACTAGCCCTAAACCTTAAACTACCCCTAAACCCTAAACCTTAAGCTAACCCTAAACCCCAACCCCTAAACCTCAAATAAAGATGTAATTAGAAGTAGATCTAAAGAATGACCTAATCCTAACATAGTTATGGTAACTAAAGAAAATGTCATCAAGAGACTTTTCCTTGAGAATCAGATATTTGAATACCCTAAACCCTAACCTTAAATCATATTATAATACCATATATTATATTATAATGTAGCATCATAAATTTGAGCATGTAGTGATGTATTTTGGATGTTATAAGATGTTTTGAAATGTTTTAGTATATTATGATATTGTGCCCTATAGTCTATATTAAATTAAATCAAAAAAATATTGATTTAATAAATTAGATGATGAAATTTGTTAAATTTGAAGTGGGAATTAGGTTGTATTACCAAAGGTGTGCTATGCCACTTATAGTCTAAAAAGTAAGATTTTATGTTCAAAATAAATATTAAATGTTGTAACATAATATAGCATCATATATCATAATATATTGTTCTATGATTCTAAATTTTTTAGTATTTTACAATCATGCAATCGAGCCTACACTAGCTATATTTATAAAAATGTTGATTTATACTTTAAAATGGTGGAATTTGGCCAAATGCATAGTAGGTAGAGCATGACATCATAATATATTATTTTAATTTAAAATATGTAAGGGATACGACTTAAAATATATAGTTATTTTATTGTTTAGACTAATTTTATGATTTTTTATCTTAAGAAATCCCTTGTGATGTGATATGTAATATAATATAATATAATATGTTATAGTGTATTATAATATAGGATGACATAACATAGTGTAGCATCATGGATTATAGCATACTATTGTGTATTACTATCTATTGTTAAGCATATTTTAGTTTTTTATAGTATGATGTAGTAGAGTTTGTACTGGTATAATTCATAAAAAATATTGATTTGATAGGTGAGAAGTGATTTGGCCACATTTAAGGTAAGCTTTAGGAACATCATGGGTGTGCTATCAAAAACATTGTCACAATGGAATTTTAATCGTACTAAATGTTCACTTTTCAACCAAATTTATAATTTATTTAAAGTGATTCATTTTAAGGTGTAATGTAAGATAATACATATATAAAAGCATATTAAAATATAATAAATAACAATATAACTTCACATATATATGAATGGTGGTGGTGCATTACTAAATGTTATTGCTTTGTCATAATACATTGGGGAAAAACCTCACAAAAAATGTTAATTTGAAGGTCGAGAAGAAGAATTTGGTCAAATTACGGCACACACCAACAAGCAACACCAAAACTATGCTATTTTGTAACATTTTAATAGAAAAATAACAATTTTACATTCAAAATGAACATTATTCAGATTTTGAAGAAATTTTGTTACTTGTTCCTTTTAAGTAATTCTAATGAAGTGTAATGTTAGACAATAAATTATATTATAGCAAATTATAATATAACATCATATATTATAATATAATATAGTGTGTTAATTCACACTATAATATGTTTAGCATGATATTGTATAGTTTGTTTGAGCTTGCACCATCACAAATCATAAAATGTTGTTTACAATGTTAAGATGATATAATTTGAATGAATACATTGTTAGGCCTTTGGTTGAAGTATTAAAGGTATGCATAAGAGAAGAAATAAGATTTGATGAGAATTCCATGTCAAGGACATGGAGGGAGATCTGCTATGGGATCACACAAGCATTAGACATGACATGTGAGGGGTCTATGTCGAGGCCATAGATGAAGAAAATCTATTGGAGATAAGGTTTGAATTTGATTTGATTATATGATTTGTGGAAAGAAGATCCATTGGGGATAAGAATCTATAATCCATCAGGGATTAAGATCAAATTGACCTTAAATTATTTTATTTTAATTGATGTGGAGGCATATCTGCTAGACATATTGGCTCAAGTCTGTTGGGAATCAAGTATATGAACCTTCCACTTGGGAAGCAGGTTCGGGCTATCTGCTGTGGATTGGAATTTGAGTTTATTTTCATCAATTTTTTGGGGATGTATTCATTGGGGATAAGAGTTTGGTTGGATTTCTTTGATTTAGACTCTATTAGGGGAGTTGGTTTAATTTGTCTCCACTAGGGAGGTTGGTTTTGACTTTGATTTTTTTGCTTGACTTGCTTAGATATGATTTGGGGCTCCATTGGGGAGAACGGTGTAATTTAACTCCACTTGGGAAAATTAGATTGGGTTTAATTTAATCTGAATTAATGTATGGACCCTATGAGTGTGCGATGGACCCACTGAGAAGTGGCTATATCAGCCATGGCCTACCTTAGGTAACAAATCCAAAGGGAAAGTCTACTGACTGTGGGGTAGAGCTAGCCAAACTAAAAGGTTACCTTTTAGCGTGCAACGATTGTGCTAGGAAGAAGGCATAGCATACTTACATCTTCCAAAGTGAGGAACAACCGCTGTGGTGACCTGTTGGATGCATAACAAATTGAGCCTGACCTAGGGCGAAAATTTAATGAATGTCGCTAGGGACTTATGCCAACTCAAAAGTAGTCAGGATTAATTTTATCTTAATTTCATGTGATTTTATATGGTTTGTTTGGTTTAGTTTGATTTTGAATTGAGGGCATATCCACTAGGGATGTGAGCTCAATCAAATTTGATAGATTTAATTTATGGACCATGTCGATGGACCCACTAAGGGGCTATATCGGATTTGTCCTATCAAATCCAAGGGATGGTCTACTAGGCGTGTGGTGTTGAGCTAGCCAACCTAAGGGGTTGCCTTTTGCCATTTATCTTGCTAAGAAGGCTTAAGTAGGCTTACATCTTCTAAAGATGGGAACAATTGATAGGGTGACTATTGGTAGCACAATAAATCAAATCGACTTAGTGAATTTAGTGGTTGCTGGGGACTTATATCAACTCAAGAGAGTGGTGATTCCTATAGGAGTTTTGTTGACACCCTTAAAGATAAGATAAGGAAAGGAAAAGGTACCACTAAGGGTGTCCTCCTAATCCACAGAGAATATATATTTTATTTATATGTTTTTATGGACTCTTGAGGGACCACAATGAGAAGGGAAGAGATCTCTTGACTATCAGACAAGGGAGAATCTACACATCCACATGATTCTCCAATCATGAGTGAATTTAGAAAAGGAGAATTATCTGTCGATAGCTTCGGGTAGTTTTAAATAATGTCATAAAATGTGATCCAAATATAGTTCCTAGGGGAGGTGCTGCTAGGGGCATTATCCTAAGCCCTAGAAAATAAAGCCAATAAGTGTACGGTGGCCAACTCAAAGAGAAAGTATAGCAGACTTACATTTATCATAAGTGGTGTATCCTAAGGTGCAAGAACCAAACAACCTAAGGTGTATCCATCAGTATGAGTGGTGTATCTGTTAGCATAGTGAGAACCAACCAACCTAAGGTGCCCGTCGATGTGCAATGATCAACCTAGAAAGAAAGCATGTAGGCTTACAACTTTCCAAGTAGAACTAATCATCGGGATAGTCTATCATTGGTGGCGATGCTATGCGACCTACGACTACTGCGGGAGCTAAGGAAGGACTTGACACAGACTTGAAGTAGTTAGGAGGGAAGGAGCCTCAAGGGGACTTATCCTAAAACTCAAATATACTTGACCCAGTTAGTGTATGAAGGCTAATCCAAGAAAAAAGTGTAGCAGGCTTACATCCTCTTAAATGAAGCCAACATGAGGTAGGTTACCTTCCACACAATAAGGCCTACCAAACTAACAAGGCTTTCATCGGTGTGCAGTGGCTAGGTAAGGAAGGAAACGATAGCAGACTTACATCCTTCAAAGTAAGAAGACAACTGGGATGACACACTGGAGGTAGCACGTCAACCCACAGCCACTAAGTAAGTGTCCTTTGGGGCATTATCTCAACTTAGAGTAGACCACAAGCATCTCTCCTCCAAACCTTTGAGATCTTCTAACCACAACTTAGAATTCTGCACTGTTGTGATTGTGCTACCCACATCTATCCTTAGTGATGGGAGTTGGACTTCTATGTTAGAATGACTTCGGATACACTAAGGAGAAATGAGTAAACTGAGTTGGAGTTCTATATGTGGTGCAGTAGGCCCACAAGACTTCAACTAACTGCTCATGCCACTATCGTATGTTGTTGTTAAGTATCCTCTTTAGTATTTGGATAAGAGTTTTGTTAAAGGTTTCTGCTAAGCCATTTTCCCTCAGGTAATTGATGGTAGAATATCTTCAATCTATGCTATGTCTCTAGGAAAAGTTGTTGATCTCAGTGCTCTTGAATGCAATACCATTATCGAATATAATTTATCAAGGCACTCTACACCTATATATGATATGATTCCTAAAAACTAGAGCACTTGCTGAGCTGTGACCTATCTAAGTGGAATCGCCTTCATCCATTTGGAAAAGTAATCAATACGACTATGTGAACTTTCGAATGACCATGATGATGTAGGATGTTGAATGTTGGGTGGTTGTGCACACCATGTTTGACTTTGGTGGCAATAGCGTATCCATGCATTCTTTGATCATCGATGGCTAGTACTATCCTAGTCTCTTGATCTTGGCTTTCATCTTCAGACAGGATTGGTTGGCTCCACACAATCCTGAGTGTTCCTCGATTATGATCTTAAGGGCTTCATGCTTGTCTAAATAATGTAACCATATGGGATCAAAAGACCGCCGGTACAAGACACCATCCATAAGAGCATAGGAAAGTGCTCTCTGTTTCATCCGATTCCTTTGGGACATCTCTTGAGGTAGTTTGTATTTATTTAGGTAATCCATGAATTGTTTTCTCCAATCTAACTCCTCTCCCTTCTTGGCAATGGCAACCTCCCCTTCAAGAGAGAACTTTTTGATGAGTTCAATATTAATAAGGGATAATACTTGCATATTTTGGACCTTTATTGATATGGACTCATCCTCTAGACATGCCAACTCTTTAGCATGTTTGGCTAAAGCATATGCTATGGCATTCTCTCCTTGAGGAATATTATAAATGGTAACCTCTAGGATTTGGGCCAACAACTCCATGGTGTACTTATGGTAGTGATGGAGCTTAGGCTTTATAACCTTATAGGACCCATCTATTTGGTTGATAATTAGCTGAGAATCCATGAAGATGTTGATGTCCTGGATGCTTAGAGTAATGGCTAACTCTAGACTAACAATCAAAGCCTCATATTTAGCTTCGTTCATTGGTGCAAGGATTGGACAGATGATATAAGAATTTTATCACATCGTAGTCTAGAGTTAAGAGAACTATTCCTACCCCTGCCTTTCTTGGAATAGTAGATTGTGGTTCTTCACCTTTTTTAGAGGAAGCGCACCATCAAAATACATCTCCCGGTGGCTTGTATCTCCCTAAGTTCATGATTTGTTCATTAGGAGAGCATCACAAGCAGAGCAAGAAGTGGGTGTCTTTAAGAAATCTGGCACTTGTCCTTTCACACATAGGAGTATGAAGGTAATGTCAAGCTAGAGGATCATGGATCATCAAACCATCTGGATAGCATCGATCGTGTCATGAGATATTATAATGGATTAATCCTAGAGATTAAGTTCACCTTATAAGGAAGTATGTAGTGTAGTAGCTTTTGGGATGCAAAAATTAAAGCTAGGCAATGCTTCTTAATGGGTGGATAATTAGCCTAAATAGGGATTAGACAATGGTTGAGGTACTAGAGTATGTTTTCCTTCCCTTCATCATTGGCTTAAGCCAACAAAGCACCAAAGGAGTCATCTAACAGCGGTAAAGTATTAGTTGCTTGCAAGATAGGTGGTAGAGCAAACCGACCTGTGTTATGCTTAATGTCTAAGAAGGCATGCCCACACTTGTAATCCCACTTGAACTTGGCATCCTTTTTGACAAGTGTTGAAAATATTTGACATCTTCCCGATAGGTTGGATATAAAGCATCTTAGATATGCCAACCACCCTTGGAATGTTCTGAGTTGAGTTAAACTTTTAGGGGGTGGCATTTCTAATATCGCCTTGATCTTCTCAAGATTGATTTCAAGTCCATGGTGTCAGACAACAAACCCAAGAAATTTTCTTGAAGCTACTCTGAATGCACACTTCAAGGGTTCATTTTGAGGTTAAATTGTCTTAACTATTCGAAAACTACTCTCAAGTCAAAGAGATGGTCTTCCTTTTCTCATTTGACCATGAGATCATCGACATAGCTCGACTTGATGATGAATGAGTTTGTCAAAGATTGAGTCTAAAATAAAATAAAACCTAAACTAAAACCTAAACCTAAACTTAAAATAAAATAAAATAAACTAATAAAATAAATTAAAATAAAATAAATAAAACCTAAACTAAATATAATAAACCTAAGAATAAAACCTAAATAAAATAAAAACTAAATATAAAAAAAATGAAATAAAAACCTAAACCTAAATAAACATAAAATAATAAAAAATAAAACCAAAACCTAAACTAAAAAAACCCTAAACCTAAAATAAAATAAATTAAACAAAATAAAATAAATCTAAACCTAAACTAAATAAACTAAACTAAAATAAATAAAACCTAAACCAAAACTAAATAACATAAAATAAACTAAAAATAAACCTAAACCTAAAATATAAACCTAAAAAACCTAAAAGAAAACCTAAAACCTAAACCTAAAAATAAAATAAAATAAACCTAAACTTAAAATAAAAAATAAAAATAAACCTAAATAAAATAACTAAATAAAATAACTAAAATAAACCTAAACCTAAACCTAAAATAATACACTAAAATAAAACCTAAACTAAAATAAATAAACCTAAAATAAATAAAATAAAAATAAAAATAAAAAAATAAAAAATAAAAAAAATAAATAAAATAAATAAAAAATAAACTAAATAACCTAAACCTACTAGTTTTATTTTTTTTTAAAAAAATAAACCCTAAATGACCTAAACCACCTAAACCCTAAACCCTAAACCTAATCTTTAACCTAAAATAAACCACCACCTAAACCCTAAACTGCTCCCTAAACCCAATCTAAACCCTAAACCTAAACCCATAAACCCCAAACCCTAAACTAAAGTAACTAAATAAATTTTAAAATAAACCTAAACCCTAAACCCAATAAATCTAAACATAAACCTAAAAAAAATGGGTGAACCTTGATGGCAACACCATTAGCTGGGTCTAGATCTAACATTGGAGCGAAGGAGGCGTGGTTATCATAGTGGTGGGGGGATCCAAGGTCTTGGTGGATATGGAGGTGGTGGTGGGTGGCTATGGAGGAGAGGTGAGGAGGTTACAATCGTAGTGGTGGCGAAGGGAGGCGGTTCAAGTCTAGAGTTTTGATTTGCTCTATGCTTGCCCACTTTTTCTATGTTTATCTTGTGTCTTAAAACTTGGTGTGTTACTTGCTTGATGAAATCGAAAAGAAGAAATGTTGAATCTAAAATTATTCTTGGTTAAAAAAAAAAAAAAACCCTTCACCTATACTAAAACTTGAACCGTATACCAAAACATAAACCTTAAACCCTAAAACCTAAACCCTAAAAACCCTATACCCTAAACCCTAAACCTTAAACCCTAAGCCCTAAACCCAAAACCCTAAACCCTAAACCCAAACCTACCCTCTAACCACCCTCCACTTACTAACCTCTAAACATAAACCATAAAAAACCTAAACTAATTAAAATAATAAATAAAAAAAATATATATATATAATAATATATATAATAATATATATATAATATATATGTATATAATATATATATAAATATACCTAAATAAAACTAAAAAATAAAATAAAAAATCATAACTCTAAAATTAAATACATAAATAAAGAAAACTAAAAAAAGAAATAAAATCAACCTAAAATAAAATAAAAAATAAATAAACCTAAAAAATAAACCTAAAATAAATAAAATAAAACTAAACCCTAAACTAAAACTAACCCAAAATAAAATAAACCTAAAAAACTAAAATAAAACTAACCTAAAAAATATAACCTAAACCAAACCTAAAATAAACTAAACTAAACCTAAACCAAATAAAATAAAATAAACTAAAAAAATAAATCAAACATAAATTAAAAAAATACCTAAAATATATAAATAAAACCTAAACCTAAACCTAAAAAAATAAAATAAAACCTAAAACCTAAACTAAAAAAAAATAAACCTAAAACAAAATATAAAATATAAATAAAATTGAAATAAAATAAACTAAACCTAAACCTAAATCTAAAATAAACTAAAATAAATAAACCTAAAATAAATAAACTAAATAAAATAAAATAAATAAAATAAAATAAAATAAAATAAACTAATAAATATAAAAAATAAACAAACTAAATTAAAACCACTTTGGTTAAATTTTAAAAAAATCATAAAACCATAAACCCTAAACCTAAATCCTAAACCAAAACTAAACTCTAAACCACCTGACCCCTAAACCTACTCAAACCCCACCCTAAACCATAAACCATACCATCCTAAAATCCTAAATCCTACAAACACAAAAAAACTGAACTAAACTAAATAAAATAAAATATATATTAAATTAAATTAAAACCTAAACTAAAACCTAAATCTAAATCTAAAAATAAAATAAATTAAAAATAAAATAAACTAAATAAAATAAAAGAAAACTAAACCAAAATAAAATAAATAAAAATAAATAATAATAATAATTAAATTAAACATAAAATAAAAAATAAAATAAACCTAAAATAAAATAAAACTAAATAAAAACTAAATCTAAAATAAAACTAGTAATAAACCTAAAATAAAATAAAAAAAATAAAACCTAAATCTTAAACAAAAAAATTGAAACCTAAAAAAAAAATAAAATAAAAATAAATAAAATAAACTAAAATAAAAAACCTAAACCTAAACCTAAAATCTAAACCTAAACCTAAATAAATAAAATAAACTAAAATAAATCTAAACCTAAACAAAATAAAACCTAAAAATAAACCTAAAATTGAAAAACCTAAATCTAAAAAAAATAAAATAAAAAACCTAAACATAAACCTAAAAAAACTTAAACCTAAAATAAAATAAAATAAAAAATAAACATAACCTAAACCTAAACCTAAAAAAAAAACTAAAATAAATAAAACTAAAACAAACAAACCAAACTAAATAAAAATGTAAAATAAACCTAAATAAAAAAATAAAATAAACTAAATAAACCTAAACCTACTTGTTTACCTAATGTTTTTTTTCTTAAAAAAAAACTCTAAACCCTAAACCCTAAACCCTAAACCCTAAATCTGAAACCCTAAACCCCAAACCCTAGACCCTAAACCCTAAAACTAACCCTGTGAAAAACTCCTGCGGTGCTCTAGCGATTCCATTTTCCCTTTTCGTCGATCCTTCTCCTTGTGGTTTTTGGTGATCCTTCATCATTTTCATTCATTTCCTATTAGTCACTTATTCTGCAATGCGCGTCCTATCCCTGTAGCTATCCATGATGGCAGATGTCCCTTTGGCCGTGCAGCCGATCACTTCCTCCACAGTTGCGCCATCTATGGCTTCAAATTTCATGGTTTTTTTTTTCGACTTGACAACTCTACGTGCATCTGTTAAATCATTTAAGGACACTCTCACGGTAAGAATATCTCACTCGATTTGGTGAACCTAATTTCTACTTCATTTTGTGGCATCCTTGCGATTATGTGCTCGGATCTTGATGTTGAGAAGTTGGCTAAGCCCTACGAATTTACTTTAGTGGGAAAATTTACTTTGTGGTGACCTAATATGGCCAATATCCGCTCATTTTTCCATAATCTTAAGCTTTCAGCTGCATTCTCTATTGGTTTGATTGATTCAAGGCATGTTTTGATTCAGCTTACTAACCATTTAGATTATTCAAGGGTTTTTTCATATCAATTTTATGTTATTTTCAATTATCAAATGCATCTTTTAAAGTGGTCTCCCCTTTTTGATATGAAAGAGGAATCACCGATTATTCCTGTGTGGTTGGATTTACCTAATATGAGGATTCATTATGTTATGCTTCAAGTTCTTTTTACTGTTGGGGCTCTTTTTGGTCGGCCTCTTCAAATTGATCAGGCCACCGCTGTGAGATCCCGACCTTCTATTGCTCGCATTCTGGTGAAAATTGATATTTCTAAAAAACACCCTAAGGAAGTTTGGATTGGTTCTGAAAAGTTTGGTTACTTTCAAAAAGTTGAATTTGAGAATTTTCTTTTTTGCCTTTGCAAAATTCATGGGCATGATAATTGAGAATGCTTTGTGTTGCACCCACAACTTAAAAGAAAAAATTTAAGATCCTAATCCTAATCTCCCAAGCTAAAGTTAGTAAATCTATTTATGTGCTAAGGTTAATCAAAATGGGAATACTTCTTCTACCTCTTTGGAACACACTGAATTGCTCATTGAAGTGCTCAATGATGATACTCCCAATTTTCAATATGAGTAGGTAAAAGATATTTCTAATGTTGCTCATAATGTTGAATATGATGGTTTGGCTATCAATCCTTCCTTACATAATAACTTGCCTCCTCAAGATATTGACTCTATTCAGGCTACCTTGCCTATCTTGACTACTAAACATGAGGAGGAGCATGTGACCCTCAATAGTAATTTGAATGAAAATTTGATGTTGGAGGAAAATCTGGAAAATTTATTTGAAGCTGATCATGTATTTGTGCTCTTAATGGTATTACTACCTCTCCTTCTTCTAATCCCAAGATTGACATGCATGCTAATTCACCTTCCGAATCTGAGAAGGAAGGAAGTTATCATTAGAAATGCTTTGACTGACTCTGATCCTATTCTTAATACAACTAATCAGTCTCTTTCAGATGGTGATTCTTTGGACAAAAATTACCATTTCAAACTATTCTTAAAAAAAATCCTTAAAATCAAAAATGTTTCCTAATAACTCAACTAGATCTAGTAGATCTGGTTCCTCATCTCATAAATAATGGTCCTTTTGCATTGAACTAATTACTTCTTTTTTAATCCCTTTATTTATCTTCTTTTCCTTAGCTTATTTTATATTTCCTTTATGTTTAACTCTCTTATTTGGAATGTTTGAGGGATTGGGACCCTCATTGTTCATAACCATGTTAGAAGTATCTGCTGTACTAATAATATAGCTTTACTGGTTGTTATTGAACCTCTCATACATTCTTCTAAGATCAATCATGTAGCTAGAATGCTCGACTTTAATAACTTCTTCTATAATATTTGTAATAAAATTTAGTGCTTTTGGAATAATTTAGTCAATGTATCCATCCTTAATGATCTCCAACAAGTTGTCAATGTCCACATCTCATTGGGTGATTTTTTTGCTCTAGGCTCCTTTATTTATGCTTCTTGTAACAGGGCTGGTAGGAATATCCTTTGGGATAATTTAAGAACTTTTGCTTCAACTGTTAATAAACCTTGGTTGGTTGGGGGTGATTTCAACACTATCCTCTCTTCCTCAAGAAGGGGTGGTTGTTCTCCTAACATTCATTCTATGGAAGATTTCTCTAATATGATTCTTGATTGCAACCTTATTGACATTGGCTACTTTGGTTCTGATTACACTTGGCATAACTCTAGACTCTGGCAATGGCTTGATAGGACTCTTTTTAACTCCCTTTGGATTAATCAATGGCCTAGTACCTCTGTTGAGCACTTGAGCAGAACTTTGTCCGATCATGCTCCTCTTTTGATATCCATTAAAAATAACTCTAATAGATTATCCTCCTCTACATCTTTCAGATTCAAAAATATGTGGATTCAGCACCTTGATTTCTTAAATGTTGTTTCCACCAACTGGGTGGCCCCCCTACACCCTGATAATTTTGTTAAGGGCATGATTAGACTTTGTTTTAAGCTTAAAAGACTTAAATAAAACCTTATTTGGTGGAACAAGCATTGTTTTAAAAATCTCTTTGCTAATATAAAAAACATGGAAAAATAGGTTTATTATCTTGAAAATAATGTCCTGACTGATTTGAATGAAGCCAAAGACAACTTGGTTACCTATCAAAATATGAAAGAAACTTACTGGTGATAAAAGGCTGCTAGTAAACATATTGCTAATGGGGACATAAATACCAGATATTTTCATGCTCTATTCCATAAAAAGAGAGCTATAAACTCTATCCAAAAAACTAAAAGTGATAATGGAAATTGGATCACTCACTATAATGAGATTAAAGACTCTATTACTAATCATTTTAGAAATTTGTTGAATAAGAGCCATATTTTAGAGGCTATCTCCAACTCTCATTTGATTCTTTTAATAATTACCAATGATAAAAATCATTTGCTTACTATGTTGCCTACGAAAGCTGAGATTGGTAAAATTCTTATAGCATGAATGTTGATTCTGTTGCTGGTCCAGAAGGCTATACTACTCAATTTTTTCAGCATTGTTGGTTGTTATTAAGTATGATTTAGTTGATGTTATGGTGATTTCTTTAATGGTAATCCTCTACCTAGATATTTCTCTAGCTTCCATTGTCCTTATACCCAAAATTGATAATCCTAAATCGGGGTGATTTCAGACCTATTATGCACCTTTTTCATAAACTAATTGCTAAATTGCTTGCCAATAGAATTAGTCCTCACTTCAAAAATTATTTCTCTCAACCAACTGTTGGTTAAAGAGCTATATCGATAATATTCTCCGCTCAAGAGGCGATTCATGATTTAGATGCCTCTAATAGTGGTAACATCCTCTTTAAATTGGATATCTCTAAAGCTTTTGACAATAACTCTTAGGCTTTCCTTTTTTTAAATTCTACATTTGTTTGGCTTCTCGATAATTTCATCTCCCCTGTTAAAATTGTATAAGTAATGCTTGGTTCTCTATTATTATAAATGATGAGGCCTTAGGTTTCTTCCCTTCTTCGCATGGTTTGAGATAAGGGGATCCCTTATCTCCCTCTCTATTTATTATTGCTGTGTAATATCTTTCTAGGAGCCTTAATGACCTCTTCAACAACAATCCAAGCATGTTTTCAAACTCTTGGTATTCTGTCTCCCACCTTAATTTTGCTGATGATTTCATTATCTTTTGCAATGCTTCTATTCACCACATTAAAAACATTAAGAACTTATTAAATAAATTTGGGAAGGAAAGCGATCTTTCTATTAATGAAGGAAAAATCTATTTTATTCCTTCCTCTAAAATCTCTAGTAACAAAATTAATCAAATCTTGAGAATCACTAATTTTAGCAACAACACTTCCAATTAAATATCTTGGTGCTCCTCTTTATAAGGTCAAAAGATCACATCTCTTTGATGAGTTAATCCAAAAAAATTACAAATAAAATTTCTATTTGGGAATTTCATTTACTCTCATTTGGTGGTAGACTCACTTTGCTTAAGAGTACCCTTAACTCTCCATGCCTTTATATCTTATCCAAACCATTGTTCCTACTAATTCTACCTAGAATTGAGCCTCCTTAATAAATTCTTCTTGGGGATTAAACAACTACTAAAATGATGCATTGGACTTCTTGGTATAAAAGATGTGGCATCCTTGAAGGAGGTCTTGGTTGTAAGCCAATTCGTGAAGCTATTACTGCATTCTCTCATAAACTTTGGTGGAACTTTAGGAGCAATAATAGTCTTTGGGCTAAATTCATGACTACCAAGTACTACTAGGGTAAGCATCTTCTCATTTGTCCTTACAAGGTGGGTGATTCTCATGTATGGAAAAGACTTTGTTCCATCAAATGGGAAGTTGAATCCTTCATTTCTTGAGGGGTTAACTCTGGATTATCTTTTTTTTGGCAAGACAATGGTGTGGTTCCATTGATGACTTATTATCACTCCCTTTGTTGCTATTAAAGTGAACTCTTTACATTTGAATAATAAATGGAATGAAAGTAAGCTTATTGATTATATTCTTACCTCTCTTTTAGATAAACCTACTAGCATCCCTATCATTTCTAATCATCCTGATCAGATTCTTTTTAAGCTATCTCAAAATGGTGATTTTAACCTTAAAGATGTTTGGATTCATATTAGAGAATCTCATGGTTTCTCTAACGTGTTTTTTAAACTTTGGAATAACACTATCCTATTTCTTATTCTATCTAACTTGGAGAATTCTAAAAAATTTATCCTGTTGACTCTTTGATGTGGGGTAAAGGCTTTCATTTACCTTCAAAATGCTATTATTGTTTCACATTGAGAATGTGAACCATGTGTTTATCAATGGCCATTGCCTCCAAACTATGGGTTTGGTATGATGAGCTTTTCAATATTGACCAATTTAATGGCTCTTTATCCTTATATCAACTTCTTGATGTTTATTTTCAAAATATTATTAAAGGTCACATTAAAGTGATAACTACTCTTCTTATATGGTTCATATGGATGGAGAGAAATGATGCCAAACATCATGGGATTCCTATGAACCATAAAAGGATTATTGCTAGAATTAAAGATAAAATTTGTATTTTATTTAATGCTAGTTTAATTAGCAACAATCAATTTAAAGGCTATAAATTTGTGGCCAACAAACTTGGCCTTAGCTTGCATGAGTTTTCCAACTGTAAGAAACATAAGATTGTCTTTTGGATAAACCTCATAAATATTATCAAAATTAATCACTCCATTTCTCAAAATGCTTTTAGGTGGTGGCATTTTAGAAACATTAAAGGTAATGTTATTTGTGCCTTTGCCCACTTACAATGTTTTTGTATCTTTCTTTGAATTGACTATTAACAAAGCTATTGAGATTTATTTACAAAAGGGTTGGGTCAATATCTGGATTGAGGTGGATGCCCTTTTGCTGATTGATATGTTGACTTCCACCAAGGTGGGAAATACAGATTTATATTACCTCCTTAATCATACTAGAGCTCTCCTATCTCAAGTTTGTTTCAAAATCACTCATGTTTGGTGTGAAGGTAATGTGTGATTACCTTGCTAATCTGAGTGCTAGATTATATGACATAACTTTCTTTGATCCTTAATCTTCTAAACATTTTGGATTGGTTAATTTAGACAATCTTGGTTTACCTATCTCGAGATTAGTCTCATTTTTATGCTTTTTTGGTATGTTAATGGTTTGTCTTATATGTTCAATCTTCTATTTTATTTTTTTTATTCTTTTTTCTGATGCATTTCTCTGAAACTATTATCTGGTTATCCTGTACTGGAGGCTCTTTCCTCTGTAGACTCAGCTATTGGTTTGCTGTTAATTATCTAGCTATATGTTAGGTTCTATTGTATTTGCTTTTTTCTCTGATTGAATGGGGTTGTGCCTCCTATTTGTAACTTCTTTGGTATGTGCTGCCCCTTTTCTAACTAGGGATTTGTGTTTTGTGCTTGCCATCACTGTTGTTTCATTGCGATTGGGATTGTTTCTTGCCTCCCTTTCTGCTATCTTTCTTGATGTATTTGCTTAGCTCTTTTTTCCCTTGATGAGAAGAATTTAATGCTATTATTTTTTTGATTCTCACTTTGGTTCAATATAGTAATGGTGCTACCTACATTACCCTTTGTCGGGTTCAGTATTTGGTTTGTTGTTTTGGTTACTAGATGAATGGACTTTCAGGTTTTTTTGTTCAGTAGGCTAACTATTACTGTTGGTTTTTTGACTGGTCTTTTGCTCTATTGTTTGTTGTGTGGTTAACCTTATTACCTGTGCCTTTGCGGTATGGATCTATCTGCTATTTCATTTCACTCTTGGATCTCTTAGACTTGTGCAATTACTATTGTGATCATGCTATTAACAAGGTGGTTGTTAACATCTATAGTGCTGACCCTGAATGACTTTCCTCTTTACGGGCTATTTTCTGGCCAAGAGGTTTCATCTGGATAGGGATGGTGTTGCTTGTATGCTGAATGGATTTTTGGATTATTATGTTGTGGTATTGTTTTGGAATCTGCGGCCTTTTGTTGTTGATTATGGTTAACCTCATTATCATGCCTTTATATGGGTTTATCTGCTGGTTGAGTTTACTCTTGGATCTATTAGACATGTATAATTATTGTTGTGATCATGCTATTAATAAGGTGGATGTAGCCAAGATGTTTCATCACGGGTAGGGATGTTGTTGGCTATGCATTCTCATGCTATGTTGGCATTGGTTGGTGATACTTATCTTATAAGGGATTGGTGTCATCCCTTTACCATTCGATCTATGTTGCCTTCTTTTTTTATAGTGTATGTGGCTATATTTTGGTATGCAGGTACTAAGGATCATTTAAATTTCATCCAATGGCTACTATTTTTCACTAAGTTTGTAGGTTATGTCGTCTGGGATGATTTCACTCATTTTTTGGATGGTAGTAACACTTGTGATGTAACCCTTCCTTTGAAGTTTGGATGCTCATGTTTGCATTTGCCCCAATTTTGTGTGATTGAGCCTAAGCCTACTTTCACACATTTCTCTATAATTCTATAATTTTATTCTTATTTTACTTTCAATTTGAATTGTATCACTTTAATGCTAACTTTTTTTCTAGATGTTTACAGATTCTATGTTGTTTTCTTGCAGGTTCCTTCTCTAGTGGAGGCATAAGCTTCTCTCAACCTCAAGAGCTTTTGATGAAGGTGGTCCAATGGCTTCTCTTTTTGATCATTTTATATCTTTTGCTTTCTCACTTTTTTTGCTTTTACTGAGATTACTATGGCTGATTTAGCTCTTTGAGTAGTTCTTGAGTTTATCCTCTTAAGGACTTAACCCCCTTTTTTGTGGCAATAAATTCCCCTTTATGGGGTTCCCAAAAATCCTAAAACTACAACCCTAAACCACAAACCAAACATGTGACCACTAAACCCTAAACCTTAAACAAACCTAACCTAAATCTAAACCTAAAACCTAAACCCACTGACCCAAAAATAAAACCCTAGGCCTTAAACTTTAATCCCTAAAACCCCAGGCCACTAACCACAAAACACTGAGACCTGAGCCACCAGGCCAAACTGAGCCCAAAAGGCAAACCCAAAGCTGCCAAAACTAAAACCAGAGCCTAAAAAGAAACCCTGAGCCCTGATGGAGTGAGCACACCCTGGGCCACTGGGCCAAAGGCCACATGCCATGGCGAGGCCACTGGGCCTCTATGGGCCCAGGCACCTTAAACAGGGGAGCTGAACCAGGCTAAATAAGACCTAAAATAGATAATAAAAGATGCTAAAGATAAGATATAAATAATATATAATCTAGGCTAATTTAAAGCTAAACTGAGCTAGGCTAGGAAGATAGATAAAGATAAACTAAAGATAAATGATAAGACTAAACTAAATAAAGATAAAAACATAAATAAAAAAAACTAAAGCTTAAGATAAAAATAAAATAAACCTATAGATAAAATAAAAACCTAAAAAAATAAAATAAATAAAAACTGAAACTAAAACCTAAATCTAAGATAAAAATAAAAACCCTACTATTAACTAAATTAAAGAAATAAAACCTACTAAAATAAACTAAACCTAAACTGAGCCATAAATAATAAAAATAAACTAAAATAAACCTAAACTAAAAAATTATAAAATCACCTAAATAAAAACCTAGGCTGAAAAAAAATAAAAAACCTAAATAAAATAAATCTTAAACCTAATATAAAATAAAAAATAAAACTAAAACTAAAACAAATCTACTCTAAATATAAATATAAATAAATAAATAAACTAAAATAAATAAAATAAAATAAAAATGAAAAATAAAAAAAAATAAATAAAATAAATAAAATAAAACTAAATAAACTAAACCTACCATTTTGGTTGGTTTTTCAAAATAAAATAAAATAAAAGATAAAATAAATAAAAAATCCTAAACTCTACCCACCCTACTAAACCTAAACCCTAAAGACACTAAACCCTAACCTACCCCCAAACCTGAGCCACAACCACAACTTAAAACTAACCTACTAAATAAACTAAAAAATGGATAAATAAAACTAAACCTAAAATAAAATAAAAAAATTAATTAAAAAAACCTAAATTAATAACTTAAATCTTTAAAAAGATAAATTAATAAAATAAAGAAAAACCTAAAAAAAAAAATAAAATAAACCTAAGAATAAAAAAAATAATAATAAAATTAAAACTATGTAATAAAATAAATAAACCTAAAAATAAATAAAATTAAATAAAAATAAAAAATAAACCTAAAATAAATAAAATAAACCTAAATCTAAAAAATAAAGAAAAAAAAAAGAAAGAAAAACCAAAACCTAATAAAATAAAATAAAACTATACCTAAACTAAAATAAACTTAACAAAAATAAATAAACTTAAAACCTAAAATAAACTAAAAACCTAAAACATAAAAATAAAATAAAATAAATAAACTAAAAGAAACCTAAACCTAAACTAAAAAAATAAAACCTAGAATAAACTTAAAATGGAACCTAAAAAACTAAACCAAAAAAATAAAATAAAATAAAATAAACTAAAAAAAAACTAAATAAAATAAAATACAAATAGCTAAAAAATAAACATAAAGCAAATAAATGAAATAAATAAAGATAAAACCTAAACTAAAATAAATAAAGATAAAATAACTAGGCTAAAATAAAAGAAATAAAGAAATGAACTAATAAAAGAATATAAATACACAACTGGTTGGTTATTTGAAAAAGGCTCTGAGCCACTGAGCCTGAGCCCTGGGCCAAAAACCCTGAGCCCCTAAACCTAAACCAGGCCCTGGGCCACAACCAACACCAGACCAAATACTGAGCCCTGGGCTGACCACTGGCCACTGACACTGGCCCTATCACTCTGACCCTGGGCCCTGACCTTGAGCCTGGAGTCTTAGGCCCTCCCTAAAATTAAACTGGGCCCTGACCTGGGCCCTGGCCCTGGGCCACAAATACTGACCACCCAGGCATACCTAAATGTTCTAATACACTAGATCCTGGGCCCTAAAACTGGGCCCTGGGCTAAATGGTGAAACCTAAAACCTGAAACTAGGCTAAATATAACCAAAATTCAATGGTTAAAAAACTAAACTAAAGAATAATAAATAAAATAAATAAAAAAAAACTAAAACTTAAAAATGTAAATCTAAAGAAAATAAAATAATATGAAAATAAAATAAAATGAAAATAAAATAAAAATAATAAGAAATGCCTAAACTAAACTAAAAAAATAAAATAAACTGGAATAAAAAAAAAAAATTAAAATATGTAATAAAAAATAAATACACTAAAATAAAATAAATAAATAAACCAACTAAAAATAAACCTAAAATAAATAAAATAAAACCTAATCTAAACAAAAGGCAACCTAAACCTAAAATAAAAAATAAAATAAACTAACTAAACTAAACTAAACTAAAATAAATAAAACCAACCTAAAAAAATAAACTAAACTAAACCCTAAACTAAATAAAATAAAGATAAAAAAATAGACCTAAACTAAAAAATAAAACCTAAAAATAAAAGATAAAACCTAAACTAAAAAAAATATAACCTAAACATTAACGAAATAAAATAACTAAAATAAAATAAAAAGCTAAACTAAAAATAAATAAATAAACCTAAAATAAATAAAAGACTAAATAAAAATAAACCTATAAATAAAAATAAGATAAATAAGATAAAATAAAAAAAATAAACTAGATAAACCTAAACTGGGTTTGCTTAAAAACTAAACCTCAAACTGACCTAAACCAACCTAGGCTGGGAAAAACCCTACCCTGGCTGACCATAAAGCCTAAAGGCCTTAAACCATAGCCCTGTCATACCTAACCCTAGGCCAAACCCAAGGCCCTAGGCAAACTATCAAGCCCTAAAATGCCAAACCCTAATGCTGAGCATAAGCCATAAGCTGGCTACCCTAACCAAAGCTCACATCAAAACCCACTAAATAGTGAAACCTGAAATACTGAGCCTGAATACATACAGATACTGAAGCCTGAAATACTAAGGAAATTTGGTTCTTGTTTGGGGGATTAAAGGATTCTTAACCTTTTCCACTGATTATTTGCTGTTATTTTTGTCCTCCTAAGCTCGATACTATTTTTACAATTTTTATTTAATGCTAACTTTCTTTGGTAGGCTTGCAGGCTATTTTTCTCTTTGCCTGCTGGGTTTGGCTATGCTTTTCTATAGCCCTCCTGATTGGTTTACCTGATCTCCAATTTTTGGTGTGCCTTTCTTCTATTCTTGTTATCGCTCACGACTTTATGCTGCTTGGGGCTTTGATCAATTTTCTTTGTCATCTATTTTGTCATCTTCAGTTGTTGTACAGTTATGCAAATTACCCTTTTTTTATGGATGTATCAACTATGGTCTTATGATTTCCATTACGGCTTCTATTCTCTGTATTGCTATTGCCTCCCCTCAGGCCTGCTTGTTTCATTCTCAGGAGCCCTTTATTTCTTTGCTTGTCAATCAGATGGATGGTTTACTTGGCTATCATGTTATGTTGGCTGAACTATTGTGTTGTGGTTATAGTTGCAATACTATTTTTCTTTCATATCTATTGCTCACTATTAGGTTAATTTATTTGGGTTGTGCCTATGCTGTTTGGTTTGGTAGTGTGACTCAAGTTTTCTTGGCTGTATTAGCCTTATCTTTCTTCTATTTTGTTCAGGCTGGGAATATTTGGTTTACCACTAATATTATTAGCTCAAAGTTTACATCTGATGCTATTTCTTGTAACAATCCTTTACCTTTGGTGGGTTGGATTCCTTTTCATGGTGGTCTCACTATTTGGGGGATTACTTGGCAGCTTCTTCCCTATCAATGTTGGGGTAGTCTTAATGATGCTACCTTCTTTTGGAATCAGAGGCAATTAGTTTACTGGGTGATTATTGGTCTTCTTTCTTTTCTTGTTTGCTTCTCTACTGCTTGGTCTATTGTTAATGTCTAGGGGTTTCCTTTTCATGGTGGTCTTACTGTTTAAGAGTTGCTGGCTTTTCCTTCTCCATCTTTATTTGGGCAATTTCTTTCGTCTATTTTTCATGGAATTGGAGGCAATTAATTGTGGGTGCATAGTTAATATTCTTCTATGTTTGCTTTGCTTGTGCTTATTATGTAGGTACTATGGTACTAAGATCATACGATCTCCATTCCTTGGTAGCTGCCTTCCACCAGGTATGTAGGCTATGATGGCTGGGATGACTCACTCATAATTTTGGCTAGTAGTAGCAACTATGATGTAACCGTTCGTTGGAAGTATGGATGCTCATGTTTGCGGTTGCCCCATTCTTGTGGTGGGAGCACGAGCCTCTCTTCTCAAACTCTTATTAATTTTTTTATTATTTTGTTCCTACTCATTTCTTTCGACCTTCTTTTTTTATAGTACTAATTTTACTCTCTAACTTTATTCTAATTTTATTGTCAGCTTGTTCCTTTAATGGTTCTTCTGCGGGTTAATACTTTGTTGGCTTGCTCTTCTCATCTTCTCAAGCTTCTATTACCGTGTGCTCTTTGCTTTTTCTTATGGTGTCATTGTATCTTTTTTTGTTGCTTTCTTTTTCTTTTGCTTTTCCTTTTTTTTCTTGAATGTACTTAGATAGGATTTACTCTCTAGGTTGAATGTAGCTCTTTCAGCTGTAGTTCTGAGTTTATCCCCTTTTAAGGACTTTGTATCCCTTTCTCGTGGCAATATAATTCTCCTATATGGGGTTCCCTAAAAAAAACCCTAAAACCCTAAACCCTAAATACAAACCTAAAACTAAAAAACTTAACCCAAACCCTAAAACCTAAAAAAACCAAACTAAATAAAAAAGAAAATAAATAAAACCTCTACCAAAATAAATAAATAAAATAAAATTAAAACTTAAACTAAAACCTAAACTTAAACATAAAATAAAATAAAATAAAAAATAACTAAAATAAAATAAAGAAAACCTAAACTAAATAAAAATAAACTAAACATAATAAAAACCAATAAAATTATAACCAAGTCAATATAAAATAAAATAAAATAAAATATAAACCTAAACCTAAATTTGCTAAAATAAACCTAAAGAATAAAAATAAAATACCCTAAACTAAAAAAACTAAACCTAAAATAAAATAAATAAACAAATAATAAAACTAAAACTAAACTAAATATGACTTAAATAACCTAAAATAAAAAACCTAACATAAAATAAATGTAAAAATAAACCTAAACCTTAAAAATAAACCTAAAAATAAACCTAAAAATAACCTAAAGCTAAACAAAACATATAATAAACCCTAAATACCTAAATAAATAACTTAAACCAAAATAAAATAAAAACTCAGCTAAAAATAAACTAAAAATTGACCTAAAAACAAATAAAATAAAAAACTAAAATAAATAAACCTAAAAGATAAAATAAAAAATAAAAATTAAAATTAAATAAATAAAATTTAAAATAAAATAAACTAAAATAAAATAAAAAAATAAAATAAACTAAATCAGGTTTATTTAATTTTTAAAAAAAAAATAAAACCCTAAATGCTAAACCCTAAACCATTGGCCCAAATTCTACCAAATGACCCTGGCCTAACCCAAATCACAACCACAAACCCTAAAGAAAACCTAAAATCCTAAACCTAAACTAAACCTGCCTACTAACCCTAAACTAAATCTAAACACTAAACCTAAACTAAAGTAAATAAATTAAAATATGAAAATCCTAAAACTAACAAAGAACCTAAACCCTAAGAGTGTGCAAAACGTTGACGGGAGGAACATAAAAGTCAACTACGCTTAGTCTAGATTTGGCGGTGGAGGTGAAGGCAAAGGTGGTGGTTATCACTGTGGTGGTGGGGGATCTAGAGGCATTGGTGGATATGGAGGTTGTGGTCAGAGCAGTGGTGGTTCTGGAGGTAGGAGAAGCAACAAAGTTTATAGTCGTTGTGGTCGTGGAGGAAGATATCGGGGATATGATGGTGGATCACTACTGGGATGCAGAGGTTTTATCACTGGAGAAATTGAAGGACATCATAAATAAATAAACAAAACTAAACTAAACTAAACCAAACTAAACTAAAATAAATAAAACTGAACTAAACATAATAAAATAAACTAAACTAAAAATAAATCAAACCTAAAAGTAAACCTAAAATAAAACCTAAAACCTAACCTAAAAAAATAAATTAAAACCTAAACTTAATCCACAAAATAAAAGTAAAACTGGACCTAAAAATAAAATAAAATTAAACTCTAAAATAAACTAAACCTAAACTAAACCTAAAAATAAACTATGAAAAAAACTAAAATAAAATACCTAAATAAAATAAATAAAACTAAATAAAATACAAATAAAATAAAATCAAATAAAATAAATATAATAAAAAAAAAAATAAACAAAAAATAAACCTAAACTACTTGGTTTACTTAATTTTAAAAATTTAAAATAGAAAAAAAATAAAAAAAAAAAAAAATCCCCAACCCTAAATAAAAACCCAAAACCCAACCTACAGCCTAAACCCTAAACCTAAATCTTAAACCAGGACCCTAAACTAAAACCAAAAACATACAACCCAAACCTTAATGAAACAAACCTACCCAAACCTAAAACACAAAAAACTAAAATAAATAAAATCTAAAAAATAAATATAAATAAAACCTAAACCTAAATAAAATAATAAAATAAAACCTAAAAATAAACTAAAACCTAAACTAACTAAAAATAAAACAAAATAAAATAAAATAAAACTAAAATAAGATAAATAAAACCTAAACTAAATAAAATAAAATAAACCTAAAAAATCAATGCCTAAATAAAATAAAAACTAAATATGAATAAATAAATATACTAAAATAATAAAAAAAATAAAACCTAAAAAAAAAAAACCACTAAAATAAAAATAAATAACTAAAAAACAAAACTAACTAAAATAAATAAAACTAAACCTAAACATAAATAAACTAACCTAAACAAATAAAAAAAATAAAATGCACTAAAAGTGACCTAAATCAAAATAAAACCTAAAATTAAGTAAAATAAAAACCACTAAAAAAAATAAAATAAAACTAAACTACAAAATAAATAAAACCTAAAATAAAAATAAAATAAAATAAAACTAAACTAAAAATAAATAAACCTAAAACTAATCCTAATAAACTAAAAAAAACATAAACTAAAAGATATAAACAAAGATAAATATAAAATAAATAAAATAAAATAAATAAATAAAATAAAATAAAACTAAATAAACTAAACCTGGTTTTTTTTGATTTTTTTTAAAAACCTAAATACAAACCCTAAACCCTAAATCTTGGACCATGAGCCCTAAATTTTAAACCCTAACCAACTAACTCACTTGGAGCCCTAAACCTGATCTGACAACCTAGCCAACAAATCTATCGCAGAGCACTAGGCACTGACCCTAGGCCTCCTAGGCCACAACCACAAACCACAAACCCTAGGCCACTGAGCCCAGGCCTTGGACCACAACCACAGAGCCTGAAGGTGCTGACACTGCCAAAGACCATGGCTTAGGAGAAATAGGCTGGTTGGCACTGAGCCCTGGCCAGGCCCTAGGTGGGCCACTGGGCCTTAGGCCCTGATTCTGAGCTACTCTAGAGAAGGCCTTGAGGTCTGATAGGCTGAGCCACAGGCCACCTGACACTGGAGACAGATCTGAGATCACAAGCCTAAGACCTGGCCCTGAGCCTAGTAGGCCCTACCCCAAACCCAAAAACTTAAAACTGACATAATTAGTAAAGCTAAAAATAAATTAAATAAAACTCAAACTTAAAATAAAATATAAATATAATAAAATAAATAGCTAAACTATAATATAAACCTAAACCTAAAAATAAGATAATACAAAAAACAAAAATAATATAAAATAAAGTAAAGAAGCTAAATAAACTAAAATAAAATAAAATAAGAATAAATAAATGAAATAAAATAAAAAGATAAATAAAATAAAATAATAAAATAAAATAAAACTAAATAAAGAAACTTAAACTTAAAAAAAAATAAACAAAAAAATAAAACAAAATAAATAAAAAAATAAAACCTAAACCCTAAACTTTAAAAAAACAAAACATAAAATAAAAGTAAAATAAATAAAAATAAAATAAACCTAAACCTAAACTAAAATAAACTAAACCTAAGACTAAACCTAAAATAAATTAAACTTAAACCTAAAACTACACTAAATAAATGAAAAGCTAATCTAAAAAATAAAACCTAAAAATAAATATAAAATAAAAACTTAAAACCTTTACCTAAAAAAAATATAATAAAAACCTACACCTAAAACTAGACATAAAAATAGAACCTAAATTTGAAGTAAGAATTAAGTTGTAGTACCAATGGTGTGCTTTTCCACTTGTAGTCTAAAAAGTAAGATTTTATGTTCAAGATAAATATTATATGTTGTAGCATAGTATAACATCATATATCATAATATATTATTAGCATATTTTAAATTCTTTTAGTATTTTACAATCATGCGGTCAGACTACATTATTTATAAAAATATTGATTTAGATTTTAAAATGGTGGAATTTTGCCAAATTCATAATAGGTAGAGCATGACATCATAATATATTGTTTCAATTTAAAATATGTAAATGATAGGACTAAAATATATATTTTTTATTATTTAGACTAATTTTATGATTTTTTATCTTAAGCAATCCCTTGTGATGCGATATCCAACATAATATAATATTATATATTATAGTGTATTATAATTTAGGATGCTATAACATAGTGTAGTATCATGCATTATAGCATACTATTGTGTATTACTACTTATTATTTATCATATTTTAGTTTGTTATAGTATGATGTAGTGGAGTTTCTACTAGTATAATTCATAAAAATATTGATTTATAGGCTGAGACGTTGGGATTTGGCCAAATTTATGGTAAGCTTTAGGGAACATCATTGGGGGTGTGCTATGGTGTGTCATTTAATCAAAAGAATGGAATTTTGCATCCAAAATAAATGTTCATTTTTAAATTTTATAAATGTTTTGTTTAAAGTGATTCATTTTAAGGTGTAATGTAAGATAATATATTATATGAAAGCATATTAAAATATAATATACATAACTATATAACTTCACATATATATGAATGTGGTGGTGTGTTACTAAATGTTATTGTAGATTTTAGTATGTTTTACTTTTGTTATAATGCATTAGGTCAAAACTCACAAAAATGGTAATTTGATGGTTGAGATGGAAGAATTTGGCCAAATTCAAGGTACACACCAAGAAGCAACACCAAAATTATGCAATTTTGTACCATTTCTAATAGAAAAATAACAATTTTACATCCAAAATGAACATTATTCATATTTTGAGAAAATTTGGTTATTTGTTCCTTTTAAGTGATTCTAATGAGGTGTAATGTTAGATAATATATAATATTATAGCAAATTATAATATGACATCATATATTATAATATAATATAGTGTGTTAATTTACACTATAATATGTTTATCATGATGTTGTATAGTTAATTTGAGCTTGCACCATCACGACCCATAAAATGTTGATTATAATGTTAAGATGATGTAATTTGAAGGAATACATTGTTAGGCTTTTGGTTGAAGTATTAAAGGTACGCATAAGAGAAGAAATAAGATTTGATGAGAATATCATGTCAAGAACATGGAGGGAGGTCGGGGATCACACATGCAGACATGACATGTGAGGTCTATGTCGAGGGCATAGAAGAAGAAAATCTAGGTGATAAGGTTTAAATTTAATTTGACTATATGATTTGTGTAAAGAAGATCCGCTAGGGATAAGAATCTAGAATCCATTAGGGGTTAAGATCAAATCAACTTTAATTTGTTTTGTTTTAATTGATGTGGAAGCATATCTAGAGATATGGGCTCGAGTCCAGGGATAGTATATGAACCTTTGGGGAAGCGGTTTGGGCTATCCAGGGAATTGGGATTTGAGTTTGATTTCATAGATTTTTTGGAGATGTATCCTTGGGATAAGAGTTTGGTTGGATTTCTTTGATTTTACTTTATTGGGGAGTTGGTTTAATTTGGTTCCATTGGGAGGTTGGTTTTGAATTTGATTTATTTGTTTGACTTATAAATATAAGATTTGGGGCTCACAGGAGAAGGGTGTGATTTAACTCCAGGAAAATTACATTGGGTTTAATTTAATCTGAGTTAATGTATGGACCCACAGTGTGCGATGGACCCACTGAGAAGGGGCTATATGAGCCTTGACCTACCTTAAGTTTACAAATCCAAAGGGATAGTCTACAGATGTGTGGAGCTAAACAACCTAAGGGTTGGCTTTTGATTTACTATCAGGAAGAAGGCATAGCGACTTACATCTTCAAGTGAAACATCCGTTAGGGTGACTGTTGGATGCATAAATCAAACGACTATTGAGTGAATCTTTGCGGGACTTATGTCAACTCAAAAGTAGTTAGGATTAATTTTATCATAATTTCATGTGATTTTATATGGTTTATTTAGTTTAGTTTGATTTTGAATTGAGGGCATTTTTGCTGGGGATGTGAGCTTGGTCAAATTTGATAGATTTAATTTATGGGCCATGTCAATGTGCGATGGACCCACTAAGAAGGGGCTATATCAGACTTGTCTTATCTCAGATTTATAAATCCAAAGCGATAGTCTATTGGCCGTGGGGTAGAGCTAGCCAACCTAAGGTGTTTCCTTTCAGTGTGCAATGACTATGCTAGGAAGAAGGCGTAGCAGACTTACTTCTTTTAAAGCGGGGAACAAAAGCTAGGGTGACCTATTGGTAGCACAACAAATCAAACTCGACTTATATCAACTCAAGAGTAATCAAGCGATTCATATAGGGAATTTTGCTGACACTACCCTAAAGATAGGATACACCTTGGGAAAAGGATGCGTTAGGTGTCCTCTAATCCACAAGTGAATATATTTTTTTGTTTATTTGTTTTATGGACCTATGGTGTGAGAGGGACCACACTAAAAGAGCTATGTCATCCTTGACCTATCTCTAATTTCTTTGGACCAAGGAGAATTTGCACATCATCATGATGCTCCAACCATAGGGTTACTAGGAAAGGGAACATTCAATCGATAGTAACCTGGTGTCTAAATGGGGTTGGACATGATCCAAATATAGTTCCCAGGGATGCTACTAGGGGCATTATCTTGAGCTAGAAAAAAATCTTATAGGTGTACGGTGGCCAAACTCAAGGAGAAAGCATAGTAGACTTACATCTGCCATGAGTGGTGTATCCTAAGGTGTGAGAACCAACCAACCTAAGGTGCATCTATCAGCATAGTGAGAACCAACCATCCTAAGGTGGTTGTCGATGTGCAATGATCAATCTAGAATGAAAGTGTGTAGGCTTACAACTTTCCAATCAGAACTGATCATCGGGATAGTCTGTTGTCCATGGGACATATGCTATTTGACCTAGAGCGACTACTAAGAGAGGAGCCTTGAGGAAAGACTAAACCCAGAGTTGAAGTAGTCAAGAGGGAAGGAGCTAGTAGGGGACTTATTCTAAACCTCAAATATACTCGGCCCAGTCAATGCGTGAAGGCTAATCTAAGATGAAAGCATAGTAGACTCACATCCTCTTAAATGAAGCCAACATGAGGTAGCTTACGGCCACGTAGGTCTATGAAACTAAGCTTGTTGGTGTGTAGTGGCCAAGTAAGGAAGGAAAGCATAGTAGACTTACATCCTCCAAAGCAAGAAGACCACTAGGGTGACACACTAGCAGGGTAGCACGTCGACTAGAGCAATCTTGTGTTAGTGCCGCTAAGTGCATTATCTCAACTCAGTATCCCAAGATAAAAGATATGTACTTATTTTATATATTTGTGTAGTTTTTGTTAGTGTTTTGTTGATGAAAGGGGACCTTGGGTTTCTTACACCTAAACACATCTAGCTTCACAAACAAGAATACTTTTATCATGGAAGAGATTGAATTCGAAATGGAATTTTTATTGATGATAATCATTTTCAAACATGATTTATAATATTTTTTAAGTAGAGTCGACTGATTGGAAGCATTGGGTGCTCTCCCTTATAATTAATAAGCTGATAAGATCCTCCATGGTTGGCCATCTCTATGGCAAAAGGGCCTTCCTAAATGGGTTCAAAAAGCTCTAGGACGAACCAACTTGTTGTGAGCTTGAATCATTTTAGCTTTGTACAACTTGAGATTTTGGCATGCCCACAGGCATTTCTCCTCCAAACCTTTGAGCTCTTCTAACCGTAAATTGTTGGGATTTATTGCTCACTTAATTAGGAAATTATCTAATTAAACCTTAACTACTCTTTTAAGTTAATTAATGATTAATTAATCCCATGAATAGTAATAAATTAGTTAATTAGGTTTATTAATCATTGTTTAACAGTAAGTGAACTAAGGAATAGGGTTGGGACTCCTTTCCTAAAGTTCATTTCACCCTTTTTTAAAATGGAATTAATTAAGATTTAACTAATTAATTAAATCACCTAATCAAATTGAAATCATAATCACATCAGATTTTAATTAATTAAATAATGGGGTAGATCTTTAGGTGTTTAATAACCTAAAAAAGTTTAAGGAAACTATGGTTAGTCCACATGTATGGGAAAGCTATAAAATTAATTAAGTCCCTTAATCTAATTAGCTATTAATCATGAGCTAATTGCATTAGGCCCTTTTTAGTTCCTAGGATCATTACAAGTTTATTTTCCATGCATATCATGTTGGCTCATAATTATTTAGTTAATTACTTTAAGGTGACATAAGTTAGGGTAATTAATTCATCTAATTAAGGTACCAACTTAATTAACACATAAAATCAACTTAGTTACATTTCCTTAAATTAAATCAAATTACTAATGTGGGAATGGGTTTAAAATAGCAAGTGATGATTTCTCTTCTCCTTTTTAAATCAAATCAAATCTAAAACTTAATTAATAAAGAAGCTTTGATTTGCTTTAAATAATCTTATTTGATTTTATTGTAGTTAAGAACTAGTTTGGTTGAATGAATCACATGCTTATATTTGATCGCCCTCTTTCCAATCATGTAAAATTTGGTATGTCATTTGAATTCATGCAACAATCTTTTCAAAATCAAGTAAAATAAAATGGATTTCCTTTATGTAAGCTTGCATGTCTTGATTTAATTTAATATATGTGTATATTATCACAATTAAATCTAAATGTATATCAAAAGCTTATAAATGAATAATATATGTGTTATGATGCTAGTTATAAATACATAAGAAATGCATGTGCTTATAGCTTAAGTGTATGAATGTTGAGTTCTCTTTCCTCTATTCATGTGTTGATATATAAGATTGAATTGTAATGGGTATATAGTAGGACTTCCCGGAACACGAGGCTTTTCTAGCCCCAAGGAGGTAATTTGATTACCTCACCTCTAGTTTTTTGAACATACCCATTTGATTTCATTCTTATGTATTTCAACATTAGAATTTGGATAGAGCTTTAATTCATACATATAAATGATTCAATCAAAAAAATATACAATCTTTGCATGGTTTTCTTTCCCTCTTTTATGTATACATCCATGTGTGTCCAAGAAAAGAAAGTATATAGTCTAGACATCCCAGGAATACATGACTTTAGTTAGCCCCAAAGAGATCATTTGATTACCTCACTTCCCTGGTTTAACAATGATACTTACCTCTTTTTTGTACATGTATATGTATATGTGATTAGTGAATGAAAATCCCATTTTACATTAAAATTGCATGCATTCATAATTGACTAAGTGGTTGAATTAATTAGCCATATGATTTGGATCATACTTCCTATGTTCATGTATATGAATTTACTTATGTTTGAATGCAAATTGGTATATAGTCTGGACATCTTGAGAATATGAGGCTTTAGCTAGCTCTAAGGAGGTCATTTGATTACCTCACTTCCTCGATTTAACAATGGCACATGCCTATTTAATTTCATTCTTATGTCTATTTTTATTTAATTTCCCTAAACCCTAAACCATAAACCTTAAAATTTTTTAAAAAAAATCATAAACCCTAAATCATAAACCCTAAACCCTAAACCCTAACCCCTAAACTTATAGCACTAAACCCTAAACCCTAAATCCTAAACCCTAAAAATCCCTAAACCCTAAACCCTAAAAGAATAAACTTTAAAATCATAAACCGTAAACCCTAAACCCTAAACCTAAACCTAAACCATACCCTAAACCCCAAACCTAAACCCATAAATAAATAAAAAAAAAAATAAACCTAAACCCTAAAATAAACCTAAACCTAAACCTAAACTTAAACCTAAGAATGCGAGACCTTGATGGGAACATCACCATCAACTAGGCTTAGTCTAGATCTGGCGGTGGAGGTGAAAGCGAAGGCAACAATTATTGCAGTGGTGGTGGGGGATCTGGAGGTGCTAGTGGATATGGAGGTGGTGGTCGGAGCAGTTGTGTTTATGAAGGCTAGAGGAGCGATGGAGGTTATAACCATTATTGATGGCAGAGGGAGACATCGAGGATATGATGGTCAACCCTACTACTCGAGAGTTCATTAGGGGTGGACGAAGAAACGATTGATCCGATCTATCTTGCATGGGCGTGTCTTTTCTGATAGAGATGGTTCTAGTTATCTAGGGTTTTTGATTTGCTTGTATCTTAGAAAACTTTGTGTCTTACTTGGTTGATGAAATCGACAAGAAAAAATGTTCAATATGAATTTGTTCTCTATTAAAAATAAACTAAACCAAAATCCAAAACCCTAAAACCATAAACCCTAAAATCCTAAACCTAAATCATGCTAAACCCTAAACCCTAAACCCTAAACACAAAACCATAAAAAAAATACAAACCCAAAACTTAAACCCTAAACTCTAAAAATCAAACCCTAAACCTAAAACTTAAACCTAAATTAAATAAAACAAAATAAAATAAATAAAAAAAAAAAGAAAAAAAAAATAAAAAAAATAAAAAAACATAAACTAGAACCTACCCAAAGCCACTAAACCTAAAAAAAGAATAAAATAAAAAATAAAATTAAACTAAAATAAAATAAATAAAAAACTAAACTAAAAAATACAAAATCTAAAAATAAAATAAAACTAAATACCTAAAAATAAAATAAAACTAAATAAAACCTAAACCTAAAAATAAACCTAAAATAAATAATAAATAAAACCTAAACCATAAACTAAAAAAACTTAAACCTAAAATAAAAATAAAATAAACCTAAACTAAAAAATAAAACCTAAACCTAAAATAAAATAAAACTAAACCTAAAAATAAAATAAATAAATAAAATAAATCAAAATTAAAACCTAAAACCTAAACATAAAAAAAATAAAATAAAAATAAAACCAAAACCTAAAAATTTAAAATAAAATTTGAACCAAAAAAATAAATAAAAATAAAACTAAATTAAAAATAAACATAAAATAAATTAAATAAAAAAACCTAAACTAAAATAAATAAACCTAAAATAAATATACAAAAATAAAATTAAAATTAAAATAAACTAAAATAAATAATAAAATAAACTAAATAAACAAAACCTTACAAGTTTACTTAATTAAAAAAAACCCTAACCATAAACACTTAAAATCCCACAAACCCAAGCCCCAAGCACTTGAAACCACAACCCTAAACTTAACCCAAAAAGCTAAACCCTAAATCCCAATCCTGAACCTTAAAAACCAAAAAAACTGAACTACTAAATAACCTAAAAATAAAATATAAAAAAAATTACACCTAAATAAAATAAAATAAAATAAAATAAATATCTAAAAACCTAAACTTATCCTAAAATAAAATAAAATAAACTAATAAAATTAAACTAAAATAAAATAAATGATAACTAAACTAAATTTAAAAATAAAATAAACTAAGAATAAAAAAATAAATATAATAAAACTAAACAATAAAATAAAATAAAATCTAAAATAAACTTAAAATAAAATAAAATAAAACTAAATTAAAACTAAACCTAAAATAAACCCAAAAATTAAATCTAAAAAAATAAAAAGTTAAACTAAACCTAAAAAATAAAAAAAAAAACTAAACCAAAATAAAAAAAACATTAAAACTAAACCTAAACTAAAATAAAACTAAATAAAATAAATAAACCTAAACCTAAACTAAACATAAACTTAAACTAAATAAAATAAAATAAACTAAAATAAATCTAAACCAAAACTAAATAGATAAAACCTAAAATAAACCTAAAATGAAAAAAAAACTAAAAAAAAATAAAATGAAAACCTAAACTAAACTAAAATAAAAATATACCTAAACCAAAAATAAAATAAAAATAAAAAATCAGTTAAAAATAAACTAAACTAAACTTAAAAAAATAAACTAAAATAAAAAACTAAATAAAATAAATAAAATAAAAAATAAATAAACTTAAATAAATAAAATAAACTAAATAAACTAACTGGTTTGCTTAATTTTTTTAAAAAACCTAAACCACTAAGATATGAACCACAAACTCTAAACCCTAGCCCTAAACTTAAAATCTGAGCAAAACTGAGCCACAAACCTAAACCACAAACCTGACCAAATCTAAACTTTAAACCATAAAACCTAAAAAACTAAACCAACTAAATAAAATGTAAAAATAAAATATAAAAATACAGCTAAATAAAATAAAATGAAATAAAATAAAACTAAAGCTAAAACTAAACTTAAAAAATAAAATAAAACAAACTAATAAAAATAAATAAAATAAAATAAATAAAACCAAAACCACAATCTACCCTCACCCTAAAACCCTAAACCCTAACCACCCTAAAAACCTAAAAGCATAAACCCTAAACCAAACCTAATAAACCTAAACCCAAACCCTAAACCTAAATCATAAACCACAAGCCCCAAACCACTAAACTAAAGTAACTAAATAAATAAATAAACCTAACCCCCAAAACTTAATAAACCTAAACCTAAACTTAAACCCAACAATGGGGAACCTTGATGGTAAACATCATCAATAGCTTGATCCCAGATCTGTGTTGGAGGCAAAGGAGGGAGGCGATTATGGGGTGGTGGTGGGGATCAGGATGAGTGGATATGGAGGTGGTGGTCAGTGGTGGTTATGGGCGGAGGACGGCGGAGGTTACACTGGTGGTGGCAGAGAGATCGGGGATATGATGGTAGATCCACTACTCGATAGGTGGGGTGGTTCTCAGTGGAAAAACTAAAATGGCAGATCCGATATGCTAGTTATGGAACTATTACTTTAAAGTAGAGATGGTTCTAGTCACCTATGGTTTTTGATTTGCTCAATGCGTGCTCATTTTTTATCTATGGCGTGACTTGTGTTATAGAAAACTTGGTGTGTTACTTGGTTGATGAAATCAAAAAGAAGAAATGTTGAATCTAAATTTATTTCTGTTAAAAAAAACCATAAACCATAAATTGTAAACTAAAACTTGAACCCTAAATGTAAAACCTAAATCCTAAACCATAAACCTACAACCCTAAATCCTAAAGCCTAAAAAGTTAAAAAACCCCAAAACTTAAACCTATACCCTAAACCCAAAAAAAAACCCTAAACCCTAAACCCAAAATGTAAAAATAAACTAAATAAAGAAATAAAAACTAAAATAAACTAAAAATAAAATAAACCTAATAAAAAACCTAAATAAAATAAAACTAAACATAAAATAAAATAAAATAAGATAAAACCAAAACCTAAAAATTAACCTAAAATAATTAAAAATAAAAAAAAAAAACCCTAAAATAAAAAACTAAATAAATAAACTAAAATTAACAAAATAAAATAAACTGGCTTAAACTAAAATAAATAAAACTACCTAAAATAAAATAAACCAACTAAATAAAATAAAATAAACTAAATTAAATAATCATAAAAAAATAAAACCTAAAAAACTAAATCTAAAAACAAAATATAATAAAACCAAAACCTAAAACTAAATAAACAAAATAAACTAAATTAAACTGTTCATAAATAAAAAAATAAAACCTAAAAATAAACCCAAAAATCCTAAAAAACTAAACCTAAAAAATAAAATAAAACCTAAACTAACATAATAAAAAAAAAACAAAAATATAAAATAAAAATAAAACTCAATAAAATAAACTAAACTTAACCTTAAAATTAACTAAAATAAAAATCTAAACTAAAATAGAAACCTAAAATAAAATAAACTAAACTTATTAAAATAAAATAAACCTAAAAAAATAAAAAACTAAATATATTAAATAAACCTAAACCTGGTTTGCTTACTTTTAAAAAAAAAACTTTTAAATCTAAAATCCTAAACCCTAAAAAAATCCCTAAACCTTAAAACTTAAAACCTAAACCAACTAAATAAAACTTAAAATAAAATAAAATAAAAAAAAAATAAAAATTAAATAAAATAAAATAAAATAAAAAATAAACCAAACCTAAACTAGCTAAACAAAATAAAAAAATAAAAATAAAAAATAAAATAAAATAAAATAAATAAAACATAAACTAAATTATAAAATAAAATAAATAATAAAACCTAAATAAAATAAAATTGGCGTAAAATAAAATAAAATTAACCTAAAATAAAATAAAATAAAACTAAATAAAAACCAAACCTAAAAACCTAACCCTAAACCTTAAATCATAAACCCAAAAACTAATCTAAACCCTAAACCATAATCCTTAAACACTAATAAACCATAAAATAAATCCACATGCATAAGCTAAACCTAAACCAAAAATAAACTAAAATGAAAAACTTAAACTAAAATAAATAACCTAAAATAAATAAACTAAACTAAATAAAATTAAAAATAAACCTAAAAATAAAATAAATGACTTAATTTAAAAAAAACTAAACCTAAACCTAATTGAATATGATTTGTTCATTGTTAAAGAAAAGAAAGACCCTAAACTAAAATTTGAGACCCTGGACCTAAAATCTACCAACCCTACCCTAAACCACAAACCATACCCTAGCCACAAAACCCTAAAACTAAAATCCTCTAAAACTTAAATTGTAGCTAAATACCTGAGCCCTAAACCCACAAACCCTAAATAAACCATGATCCATAACCCTAAACCATAATAAGCTAAAACCTAGACCTAAACTAAATAACCAAAAATAAAAGATAAACAAAATCTGAAAACCAAAATAAAATAAAATAAAGTAAGAAACTTATACTAATAAACTAAACATAAAATAAATAAACCTAAACTAAACCTAAAATTATAAACTAAAATTAACCTAAACTAATAATAAAACTTAAAATAAACCTAAAATAAAAAACCTAAATCCTAAAAGAAAATAAAATAAACCCTAAAACTAAACCTAAAATAAAATAAACCAAACCTAAAAAATAAAATAAAAGTAAAACTCAACTAAAAAAATAAACATAAACCTAAAACTAAACCTTAAAATAAACTAAAAAACTTAAAATAAAATAAACTAAACTAAAATAAAAAAAAATAAACTAAAAAATATAAAATAAAATAAAAATTAAAAATAAACTAAAAAGATAACTAAACTGCCGGTTTACTTCATTTAAAAGAAAACTAAATCATAAACCCTAAACCCTAAACATTAAACCATAAAACCCTAAACCCTCAACTAACCCTGATTTATTATCGATTAAAAAAACTAAAAATCATAAACCCCATACTAAAATGTGAACCCTAGACATAAAAAACTAAACCCTAAACCCTAAAAACTCACAAACCCTAGACCCAAAATCAAAACCTAAACCACAAACCCTAAACTTAAGCCCTAAACCAAACTAAACCTAAACCCTAAACCTACAAACTCCTAAACTAAACCAAACCTAAACCACAACCCTAAACCTAACCTAAACCCTAACCACTAAAGGAATAAACCTTAAAACTTAAACCTAAACCAAACCATAAACCTAAAACTAAACCACAAACTTAAACCTCAAACTCAAAACCCAAACTAAACCCACCAGAATAAACTTAAACTTAAACCCAGATTGGGTGGAACCTTGATGGCGGGAACATCCGTCAGCAGTCTAGACTGGAGGTGAAGGTGGAGGCGGCCGTTATCATAGTTGAGGTGGGGGATCTGGAGGTGCTGGTGGATACAGAGGTGGTGATCAGAGTAGTGGTTATTATAGAGGCGGAAGGAGCGACAGAGGATACAAACATGGTGGTGGCGGAGGGAGAGATTTGGGAAATGATGGTGGATCTCGCTACTCAAGAGGCTGAGATGGTTCTAAAAGGAACTAGAGAAATTGAAGAACGACAAATCCAATCTAGTAGAGAATTTTGTCTTTATAGTAGAGACAGTTCTAGTTATCTAGGGTTTTTGATTTGTTCTATGCATGCTCATTTTTGTTCTATGTTGTCGCTTATGTTTTAGAAAACTTGGTGTATTACTTGGTTGATGAAATCAAAAAAGAAGAAATGTTGAATCTTAATTTTTTATATGTTAAAAAAAACCCAAAACCAAAAATCATAAACCCCAAACTAAACCCTAAACTCTAGACCTAAAACCTAAACCCTAAACCCCATACCCTAAACCCTAAACCCTAAACCTAAACCAAAACCTAAACCCTAAACTAAACCCAAAACCCAAACCCTAAACCTAATCCCAAACTTTAAACACCAAAAACCATAATCCTAAAACCATAAAATAAAACCCACAAACCCTAAAAAAAAACCTTAAACCCTAAACCAAAGCTTAAACCTAAATACAAACTCTAAACTAACCTAAACCCTAAAAGCATAAACCTAAAACCCTAAACCTAAATGATAAACAAAACCCATGCTAAACCCTGCTTTAACCTAAAACTTAGCAGTAAAAACCTAAAACTTGAACCCTTAACCTAAACCTAAAGTAATTAAATAAATTAAAAAATAAACCTAAACCCTAAACCTAATATACCTAAACCTTAACCCTAAAAATGGGTAGAACGATGACTGTATGAACATCACCTTCAACTAGGCTCAGTCTAAATCTGGAGGTGGAGGCGAAGGCAGAGGCAGCGATTATAGCAATGGTGGTGGCCGATGTAGAGGTGCTAGTGGATATGAAGGTTATGGTCAGAGTAGTGGTGGTTATGGCGGTGGGAGGAGTGAGGGAGGTTACACCCGTGGTGGTGGCGGAGGGAAAGATCAGGGATATGATGGTGGATCCCACTACTCGAGTGGTCGGGATGGTTCTGATGGGAATTAGAGAAATTGAAGAATGGTTGATCTGATCTGCTGCTTATGGAACTATGTCTTTATAGTACAGACAGTTCTAGTTATCTATTATTTTTTATTTTCTCTATGCATGCTCATTTTTTATCTATGTCATCCCTTGGGTCTTAGAAAACTTTGTGTTACTTGGTTGATGAAATTGAAAAGAAGAAATGTTGAATCTAAATTTGATCTCAATAAAAAAAACCAAAAAACAAAATCATAAACCCTAAAATAAAACCTGAACCCTAAACCTAAAACCCAACCTAAACCCAAACCTAAAAAAAAACTCTAATCTAACTAAAACCCTAAACCAAAACCTAAACCTAAAAAACTAAACCCAAAACCAAAACCCAAACCCTAAAAACCTAAACCATAAACCTAAACCTTAAACCCACAAAACCCTAAACACTGAAACACTAAATCCAAACCCTAAACCCCAGTTGAAAAACAAAACTAAAAACCTAAACCCCCTAAACCTAAAAACCCAAAACCTAATCTCTAATTCTAAATACTAAACTCTAAAGCATAAACCTTAAAACCTTAAACACTAAACCTTAACCCTAAATAATAAACCCTAAACCCCAAACCCTAAACATAAATCTAAAATAACTAAAAAAATTAAAAAATAAACCTAAATCATAAAACTTAGTAAACCTAAACATCAACCTTAAGAATGGCAGAACATTGACGACAGGAACATCACCGTCAACTAGGCTCATTCAGGATCTGGCAGTGGAGGAGAAGGTGGAGGCTACGGCTATCGCAATGGTGATGGGGGATCTAGAGGACCTAGTGGATATGGAGGTGGTGGTTAGAGTAGTGGTTGTTATGAAGGCAGAAGGAGCAATGAAGGTTACAACTGTGGTGATGGCGGAGGGAGAGATCGAGGATATTAATGTGGATCCTGCTACTCGAGAGGTCGGGATGGCTCTGATGGGAACTAGAGAAATTGAAGAACTTATCGATCCGATCTGCTACTTATGGAACTATGTCTTTATAGTAGACACGATTTTAGTAATCCAATATTTTTGATTTGCTCTATGCATGCTCAATTTTTATCTATGTTGCTGCTTGAGTCTTAGAAAACTTATTGTGTTACTTTGTTCATGAAATTGGAAAGAAGAAATGTTGAATCATAATTTGTTCTCAGTTAAATAAAAACAAAAATTGAAAAACCCAAACTAAAACCTGAACCTTAGACCTAAAACCTAAACCCTAAACCCTAAATCCTAAACCACAAAACCTAAACCCCAACCTCCCAAACCCTAAACCCTAAACCCTCTAACCCTAAACCTTAAACCACAAAATGCTAAAACCTAAACATAAACTAAATAAAACTTAAAAAAATAAATAAATAAAAACTAAATTAAAATAAAATAAAATAAAAAACTAAACCTAAACCTAAGAAAAAATAAAATAAAAAATAAAAACTAAACTAAAATAAACAAATGAAAACTTAAGCTAAATTAAAAATAAAACCTAAATAAAAAATAAATCAAAATAAAATAAAATAAACCTAAAGAAATTGTATAAAAACTAAATGAAACTTAAACCTAAAATAAAAAAAATAAAACCTAAACCTTAAACTAAAAAAAGGAAAACCTAAACCTAAAATAAAATAAACATAAACTAAACTAAAATATAAACTAAACTACCTAAATAAAACTAAACTAAACTAAATAAAATAAACTAAATAAAATAAACTAAATAAACTAAAATAAAACTCAAAATAATCCTAAAATAAAACCTAAAACCTAAACTAAAAAAAATAAAATAAAATCAAAACCTAAACCTAAAAATAAAATAAAACATGAAAATAAATCTAAAACTAAACAAATCTAAAAATTAAAATAAAATAAAACCTAAAACTAAAATAAAATAAACTAAAATAAATAAAATAAAATAAACCTAAATAAAATGAAAAAATAATAAACTAAAATAAAGAAAATAAACTAAATAAACCTAAAACTGCCACTTTGCTTGGTTTAAAAATAAAAATAAAATAAAACCAAACCCTGAGCCTACAATCTAAATCTACCAACCCCTACCCAGGCCATACCACAATGAGCCTGACCACAAACCTAGGCACAAATCCCCAGGCCCAAACCACAAATCCCCACCCTGACCCATAAACCTGACCTAAACCCTGAGCCACTAAACCACAAAGAAATCCTAAACAAAACTAAACAAATACATAAAATAAAATAAAATAAATAAAGAACTGAACCTAAATAAAATATAAAATAATAAAAATAATAAAACTAAACCTAAACTAAACTAAAAATGAACTAAATGTGAAATATAATAAAATAAAAATAATAATTAAACTAAAAAAATAAATAAACATCAACTAAACTAAAATAAAATAAACCTAAAATAAAACCTAAATAAAATAAAACTAAACATAAAAAAATAAAATAAAATAAAAATTAAATAAAATGAAACCTAAAAATAAACCTAAAATAAAAATAAAATAAATAAACTAAACTCTAAACTAAAACTAAATGTAAATATAACCTAAAATAAATAAAACAAAATAAACTAAACCTAAATAAAAAAAACTAAATAAATAAAAATAAACATTAACTTAAAATAAAATAAACTTAAAACTAAATAAAAAAAAAAAATAAAATAAAACCTAAACTTAAATAAAACATAAACATAAACCTAAAATTAAATAAAAAAATAACTAAACTAAAAATAAGCATAAACCTAAAATAAAATAACCTAAATAAAATAAAATAAAAATCATAAAATAATAAAACACTAAATAATAAATGATCAACTAAAATAAAATAAAATAAATAAACTAAATACCTAAACCCTGGTTTAATTAAAAACCACAAACCCACCCTACCTTATTGATCCTGAGCCAGGCCTACCCCACTAATGACTTCTGAAACAAAACTGAACTGAGCCACAAAACTTTAACCTAAACTACTACCCTGAGCCCTGACCCTAACCACAAACCACCCATGAACTCAATTAAACCCCAAACCACAAAAAACCATAAACCTTAAACCCCAAACCTGAACTAAACACAACCCTAAACCTAAACTAACCCAGAAAACCTAACCCTAACCCCACAAACCCTAAAACCCTAAACCCTAAAACCCTAAACCCTAAACCAAACCCTAAAATGTGACCCTAAACCCCAAACCCAAAAGCTAAAACTAAAGTAACTAAATAAATTAAAAAATAAACATAAACCCTAAAATTGAATAAACTTTAACCCTAAGAATGGGTAGAACCTTGACGGCATGAACATCAAATCAATAGGCTTAGATCGATGGTGGTGGCGAAAGTGGAGGAGGTTATTGGATGGGGCATTTGAGATCTTGGTGGATATGGAGGTTGTGGTCAAAGCATTGTGGTTATGGAGGCTAGGAGCGATGGAGGTTCTTTTTATGGTAGGGGAGACACTGGGGAATGGTGGATCACCCTACTCGAGAGGCAGGGGTTCGATGGGAACTAAGAAACTAAAGAATGGTGATCGATCTGCTTATGGAGCTGTCTTTCTGATTAGCAGCTAGTTACTAGGTTTTGATTTTATGGTACTCATTTTTATATATGTAGTAACTTGTGTCTTAGAAAACTTGGTGTGTTACTTGGATGAAATCAAAAGAAGAAATGTTGAATCGAATTTGTTCTCTAATAAAAAATAAAACCCTAAATAAACTAAAACTTGGACCTAAAACTAAACCTAAAACCCTAAAAAACCCTAAACCTAAACCCTAAACCCCGAACCCTAAACCCTAAACCCTAAAAAGGTAAATTCATAAACCTAAACTAAATAAAACCTAAATATAAAATATTAAAAAAAATTGAAACCAAAATAAAATAAAAAAAATAAAATAAAAACCTAAACCTAAAAATAAAATAAAATAAAAAATAAAAAATATTAAAATAAAATAAATAAAAATCTAGACTAAAAAAACCTAAATAAAATAAAAATTATACCTAAAATAAAAATAAAATAAACCTAAAATTAAATAAAACTAAATAAAATTTAAACTAAAATTAAGCGTAAAATAAATAAAATAAAATAAACCTAAACTAAAAAAAATAAAATTGAAATAAAATAAAATAAACTTAAACTAAACCTAAAATAAAATAAATAAAACTTTAACTAAACTTAAAATAAAATTAAATAAACCTAAACTAAACCCTAATATAATAAACTAAACTAAAAGTAAACCAAAACTTAAATTAAAATAAAACTTAAAACAAATCTAAAATGACACATAAACTTAAACTAAAATTAAATAAAAAAACTTAATCTTAAACTTAAAATTAAATAATAAAACCTAAACAAAAAAAATAAACCTTAACCTAAAAATAAAATTAAAATAAAACTAAACTAAAATAAATAAACTAAAATAAATACTAAACTAAATAAAGAAAAATAAATAAAAAAAATAAGTAAATAAACTAAACCTCTTGGTTTACTATTTGAAAAAAAAAACTCCCAACTAAACCCTAAACCCTTGGCATAAAACTCTAAACCCTAACCCAAACCTATTAACCCTAAATCTGGCCCAAAACATGACCACACTGATCTACCACTGATAAACCAAAACCCACACCACAATTTACTGACCTAAACTAAATAAAACCTAATAAATAAATTTTAAAGATAAAATGGGATAAAATAAACTACAAATATAAAATAAACCTGACTAATTTAAAAATAATAGATAAAGATAAACTAAATTAAGATAAATAAATAAAATACTAAACTAACTAAAATAAACAAACTTAATAAAACCTAAATAAAATAAAGAAAAATAAAATAAAATAAAATAAACAAATAAACTAAAAAAAACAAAAATAAATTAAAATAAAACTAGGCAGAAACTAAAAGAAACAAAACTAAGATGAATAATAAAATAAACTAAACTTAAAATGGCTTTATCTAAATATAAAAAAACCTAAGATAAAACAAAACTGATCATTAAACAATAGATAAAATACTAAAATAAACTTGACTAAAAAATCAACCAAAAATACTTAAATAAAACTCAAACTGAGCTAAAGATCCTGGCGTTACCATAATAAATACTGAGCTCTAAACTGTGAAATAGCCACATGAGCCAGGCCCTAAACTGAGCCATGGGCCACTGAGCCAACCACTGAGCCCAGGCCACTGGGCTACCCCAGGCCCTAAACCATGGAGCCATAAGTAACTAACTACAACCTGGGCTCTATAACCCAAGTCCTTCTAGCCCTGGGCCCTAAATCCTCCCAACCTAATGCCACTGGGCCCCAGACCAGACCCCACCTACCTCTAAAAACTCTTAAGTAAACAAAATAAAACCTAATAAAATGGTGAAACTGAGCCATTGGAAAAGGCATGGGCTTAAAATATCTAATAAATACTGAGCTAAACAGATGAGCTAAGCAACCTACAATATCTTTCTGAAACAAACTGATTAAAATAAAATTTAAATAAAAAAAAAACTAAACTAAACTAAAATAAAACCTAAAATGGAATAAAATAAAACCTAAAACCTAACCTAAAAGAAATAAAATAAAATCAAAACTATAAAATAAAATAAAATAAAAAAATAAAGCGAGAAAATAAAACTAAACTAAAAAACATAAACTAAACCTAAACATAAAAATACTAAATTAAAGAAACTAAACTAAAAATAAATAAACCAAAATAAATAAACTAGACTAAATATAAAATAAAATAAACCTAAATAAAAATAAAAAAATAAAATAAACTAAATTAAATAAAAAATGCCTAAATAAACTAAACCCTGGGTTTGGTTAATTTATTAAAACAACTAAAACCAAGATCCTAGTGAGCCCAAACAGTGAGCCAAATGTAACCCAACCATAAACTCTAAAACCACTACATTTAAACCACAAATCTCAGATTAACCCAAATCTTAAACCAGCCAAACCACTCAAACCTGAAAACCATAAAACAAAACTTTGGCAGAAACAAACCCTGAAACCCAAACCACATACCCAAACCACCAGGCCCTGAAGACTCCAAACGACCTGAGGCACTTACCTCACCACTGAAATATTCTAGGCCCTGGATAATAGCCACTGAGCCCTTGATTAGGCCCTCTAAATATTACTGAGCGTCACCTGAGCCCAAAACAGGCCAGCCACTGACCCCAAGCTTTAAAAGGCCACTAGCCCAGGCGGCAGGCCCAAACTGATCTTGACCATGAGTAGGCCAGGCCACTGACCCTAAAACCACGGACCCTTACTTTCCAAGGACAGCCATAGACCTAGATCATGGGCTTGGGCTCTGGGCCACTTACTCCTGACCTGGGCTCACCCTATTGTAAAATAACTGACCCACGGACTATATCTCAACCATGGGCTCCACCCAGGCCCCTGCCTCCAACCCAAAATGTCTGACACCGCCAGCAGCCTAGGCCCTAAACTGATCTTGAGCCTCAAACCTTAAAACATGCGGAACAGCATAATGTCATGACCCAACTGGCTGAGGTGACTAGATATAAATGAGCTAAATACTGATTCTGATAATTTAGATCTGGATGGATGGGACCTGCTGGGACATCACTTGGAGTCCTACCCATCATGCCCCAGGAGCCCTCACTTACCTAGTCTCCACCAAATACCACTCAGGCCCTTAACCCTAACCAAACCAGCCCACCTTGGATCATGAGGGGTGGAAAGGCCCAAATTTATTATAACAGGCCCTCAGATCTGGGCCACTGGGCCCTGACCCTTATGATCTGGGCCCCACCAACCCAGGCCCTGATAGATCACTGCAGGCCATAAACAGGCTAAACTAGGCCACAACTTGACCACAACCCCCCAAACCTAATAAAGGCAAAAGACCTAAATCTAACCCTACCTGACTGTAGATCCAAACCCTAAACTTCCCCTGACCTGACTGGGCTCTAAACCTGGGTTGTAATACCCTCCCTGATAATCTTAAACTGGGCTTTTAATGACAACCCCCCATAAACTTCCCAATAATTTAACTAAAGCTAAACAGGCTAAATCCTACTCTTTCCACAACCCAAACCCAACCCCACTACCTAATCTTTCCCTCCCTAAACCTATGACCCAAAGCTATTAAATAAATAAAAATAAAACCCTAATTCTAATAAGCCAAGAATGATACCTTAGCTGTGACATTACCGTCTGCTCGGTCTAGATTTGGCGATGAGGCGAAAGGCATAGTAGTTATCCGTGGTAGTTGGGAATCTGTAGGTGATGGTAGATATGGAGGTTGTGGTTAGAGCAGTGGTTATTATGGAGGTGGGAGGAGCGACAGAGCTTACAATCATGATGGTGCCAGTGGGATAGATCATGGATATAATGGTGGATCATGCTACTCGAGAGGTCGAGGTGGTTCTGATGGGAAATGGAGAAATTAAAGAACGATCGATCCGATCTACTGCTTATGGAACTATGTGTTTATAATAGAGATTGTTTTAGTTATCTAGGGTTTCAATTTGCTCAATGTGTACTAATTTTTCTATGTAGGTAAACTCTTAGAATACTAGTTACATAGTTGTGATTGAAAAGAAGAAATGTTGAATATGAATTAGTTCTTTATTTAAAAGAAAAAAAATCAAAACCCTAAACTATAACTGAATCTAAGACCTAAACTACCCAAACCCCATTCTAAACCCTAAAACCCCACTCTTACCACACCTAAACCCTAAAACCAAACCCTCCCTCCCACTCTAACCTAAACTCTCCCTACCCCACTAAACCTTCCCTCTTAACCACTGATCACTATACTATAATACCTGGACTGACTATAAAACCTAAAATAAAATAAAACCAAAAAGTAATAAAAAAATGTTAACTAAAATAAAATAAAATGAACTGACCTTTAAACTAAACTAAATAAATAATCCTCCACAAAATAAACTACTTAAACCAAACTAACACTAAATAAATTAAATAAACTTAAAATAAACTTAAACTAAACTAAAAATAAAACCTAAAGTAAACTTATAAAACCTCAAACCTACTGTGAAGATAAAATAATACATGCATAATAAAAATAAAACCTAAACCTAAAGGTCTAAAAATTAACATAAGCCTAATTTACCTAAAATAAACTAAGATAAATTAAACTAAATAAAAATAAAAAATGACTTTAATAAATATTAAAAATAAATAAACTAAAATAAATAAAAATAAATTAAAGCTACTTGTGGGTTTGCTTGATTTTTTTTTGCAAAAACCCTACATTAAACCCTAAAAGCCTGCTACTTGACCTAAATATCATAAACCCAGACCACACCTCCCTCTACCCTTCCCTCCCAAAACCCTAAACCTTCTACCTAAAACTAGGCCCACTACTACATGCCTCCACACCCTACCTTTCCCTACCCAACCTAAACCAAACCCACCACACAAAATACACCTCCCTATACTTACCTTAAACCATAAACCCTAAAGCCTAAATGCTAAATCTTAAACCCTAAACCCTAAACCTCTTGGATTGTCTTGTTCAACGAGACTTTTTTGAGGTTATTGAATGGATGCTGGCTTTTGCTTTGTTGCTTGTTTCTTTTGTTAGCAATTGGGCTACTATTGATCACCACTTTTCAGCTAGCTTTGGCTTGATCATTTCCTTATCTTTAGGGGACTTATCTTCTGTATTGTCTATTTGCAATGGGAGGTTTTATGGCCAACTTGCTATTATTTTTTATCTTGGTTGTTGTATTCTGATGTACTTCGTTCGGTTACATTATTGCATGCATTGGGTTATTAACATATTTGGTAGTTGCTTTGCTATTTGCTTTTGGAGTTTCTTTGCTCTTTGCTTTGGCTACCCACATTTTGTCTATTTGTAATGCACAGTTTTTTGGCCAACTTGTTGTTATTCTCTTGGATGTTGGATCTCTTGGCTCATTGATTCCTTTACTTGACTTACAGGGTTGTCTTTCTATTTGCGGTCCTTTTGGAGTTGTTTTCTGATTGGTTTGGCTAACCTCATTTCCCACGCGGTGAGGCTATTTTTTCTTATTTTTTATTTTCTCACTCCAGGTTTGGACTTTCTTATTGGGTTTTCAGTATGCTTTCCCTTAGATTGTGGGTTTAGCTTCATGCTCGATCACCCCTTTCTAGAAGGGTTTTTTCTTGGTTATCTTCTGAACCCCTTTTGTCTCTATCTCTCTACTTTGTTTTTTATTGGAGTTTTATATGATGGGTGCTTTAACTGTTCTATTTTCTCCACTATTGGCTTTTGGATTTCCAGGTCCTTTATCCAGTAGGTTATCTTTGTGATTGTTGGTCGTTGCTGATCCTTTGATTTTATTTGCTTTTTGCTATTTCCATCTGTTGGTTTCACTTGCTACTATTTTTTCCACTCTGCTAGTCTTGGCGAAGCCTTTTCCCTATCTATCTGGAAATTAACTTTTGTATTTTCTTTTTTTATTGGGTTGGTTTTTGGCCAACTTGCTACTATTTTATATCTTGGGGGTTGGCTGATCTAGATCACTGAATCTTTTGTCTGGCTCCCTGCTTTTGGGGTTGTCCATCCTATTCAACAGGGTCATTTTGATATTATTTATTTTACTATCCCTTTGCAGGATTAGACTTGTTTAATGTAGTTTGCTTTAACTGAGGATCTAGGTTTACCTGCCAGCCTGATTATCTTAACCTAGAGAGACTTTTCTGATGATCATCTTTTGAACACCTTTAGTTTTCATTCTACTTATCCACCATCTAACAGAGTTTTATATAGTGGGGGTAATAATTGTATTATTGCTTATCCTGTTGGCCTTTGGATTTTTGGGTCCTTTATCAAGCAGGTTGTTTTTATGGTTGTTGGCTATTTCTTGCACATTCTGGTTATTAGCTTTTGGGTTTTTGTTGTTAACATAAGGACTGCAGCTAACTTAATTTGCTGCTATTTTTTCCCTCTTGGTTATGTTAATTTGTGTAGATCATTATGGTCATGCTTTTGCCTCTCTTGATTTTAATCTTTGCACTGTTTAATCTTGGATATTACTATCATGACTGTTGGCTGAACTGGATTATTGAGTTTAATGATAAGCAAGATGCTTCTATTGTGTTATCTCTGATTGCCACTTATTTGAGTTATTTGTGGTGGGGATTAGCCCCTTACCTGATTCTTCATACCTGCTGTAGTACTCCCATTTCCTATGGTTATTTGGGCTTGGGATATGCTGCTTCCCTTTATATTTGCTACTTTTTAATTTCTATATCAAGGAGGTTGTTAAGAGTTGCATTACTTACATTCTTTTACTGTTGGCTGAACTGGATTATTGAGTATGATTATAAGCAAGCTCATCCTATGGTGTTATCTTTGATCGTCTCTTATTGGAGTTGTTTGTGGTGGGGAGCTACCCTTTACCTATCTCTTTTAATCTGTTGCTGTATTCCCAATTTCTGTGGTAATTTGGGATTGGGGTTTGTTGTTTCCCTTTATAATTGTTGCTTTCTTAATTTTGAAACAAGGAGGTTGTTAAGAGCTGCATTACTTACATTCTTTGGTTATCCTTTTGGGAAATAACCACAATTGCTTCTTGAAGTTTACCAACCGTATATTTATTATTGTCCTTTAGGCTTGGAATGGGGTTAATTCCATGCTTTTATCTTTTCACAGCTAGTTTGCGGAATTTTTGCTATTTCCCTCACGGTGACTCTTCTTCGGTCTCATTAATCCTTTAAATCTGGTTAAAATTTGGATGACCTGACATTGATGACTCTCTTTCATTTGAGTTGGGATTATCATGCCATGGAGCCTAATATGATGACATATAATTTGCATGTGATCTCCTTACCCACTTTTCTCTTTGTTGCTCTTTCTTCTACTCTGTATACGGCTTTGCCTATGTTTACGGGTATTATGGCTCAGAGATCTTCATCAAATGGTACTATCTGAGCTTTTCCTTTTTTCTCTTGAGTTACTCCATTGTGTCATGCATTCTCACATCCTATGAGAACATTGACCTTTATCCTTCATTTGCTTATATATGTTAATCAATTTGTATCTTTTGCTTAACTCTTTTCTTTTGCTTTTGGATGTACTTAAATAGGATTTACTCCCTACGATTGTAGCTCTTTGAGCAGTTAAGTTTATCCCCTTTAAGGACTTTGTAACCCATTTTTTGTGGCAATAAAATTCCCCCTATATAGGGTTTCCCAAAAAAAAAACCCTAAACCCTAACCTTAAAGCCTAAACCCTAAACTCTATATCATAAACCCCAAACCCTAAATAACCCAACCTAAACCCTAAACCTACAGCCTAAACCTAAAACCCCAAACCCCAAACATGAAGCATAAAAAAAAACAAATCTAAAATAAAAACCTGTAACCCTAAACTTTAAACCCTAAACACTCAAACCCTTAAACCCTAAAGTCTAAACACCAAACCCTTAAACCAAAACCCTAAAAAACATAAAATAAAACCACAAACCCCAAACCCTAAACTCTGAAAAACCCTAATCTACTAAACTTAAAATAACTAAATAAATTAAAAAATAAACCTAAACCTTAAAACTTGATAAACCTAAACCATAAGAATTGGAAAAACCTTGACGACAGGAACATCACCGTAGACCATGCTTAGTCTATGTCTAGTGGTGGAGACGAAGGTGGAGGCGGTGGTTATCGTAGTGGTAGTGGGGGATCTGGAGGTGTTGGTGGATATGGAGGTGGTGGTCGGAGCAGTGGTGGTTATGGAGGTGGGAAGAGCGATGGAGGTTACAGCCATGGTGGTGGCAGAGAGAGATTGGAGATGTGATGGTGGATCATGCTGCACTTGAGGGCAGGGTGGTTCTGATTGGAACTGTTGAAACTAAAGAATGATCAATCTGATCCACTACTTATGAAAATGTGTCTTTAGAGTAGTGATGGTTCTAGTTATAGGGTTTTTGATTGCTTTATGTGTGCTCATTTTTATCTAAGTCTTTGCTTGTGTCTTAGAAAATTTGGTGTGTCACTTGGTTGATGAAATCAAAAAGAAGAAATGTTGAATCTGAATTTGTTCTCTGTTAAAAAATATATAAAAAAAACTTAAACCCAAAACTAAAACTTGACCTAGGCCTAAACCCTAAACCCTAAAAACTAAACCCCAAACCTACCACAAAACCCTAAACTAAACCCTAAAACTCTAAAACCCCCAACCTAAACACTAAACCCAAACCCTAAACCCTACCTAAACCCCAAAATAAACCCTAAACCCTAAAACCTAAAAATAAACCAAAAAACCAAAATAAAAAAAAATAAATATAAATAAAATAAAAATTAAAATAAAATAAAAATCTAAATCTAAACCTAAGAATAAAATAAAATAAAAATAAAATAAAATAAAATAAATAAAAACCTAAACTAAACTATAAAAATTAAAAAACCTAAATAAAATAAAAATAGAACCTAAAAAAAATATGCATAAAATAAATAAAATAAAACTCAATAAAACTAAACCAAAAGAAACCTAAAATAAATAAAAATAAACTTAAACCCTAAACAAAAAAAAAAAACCTACTTAAAATTAAAATAAAATAAACTAAACCTAAACTTTAAATAAAGTAAACTAAATAAAACCTAAACCCTAAATAAATTAAAATAAATGAAAATAAACCTATACCTAAACTAAAATTAAACTTAAAATAAACCTAAAATGAAAATCTAGAACTAAACTTAATAAACAAAATAAAACCTAAACTAAACCTAAAATAAAATAAAACATAAACCTAAAGTAAAATAAAAAATAAACTAAGTGAAAATAAACTAAATCTAATCCTAAAAAATAAACTAAAATAAAACTTAAACAAAATAAATAAACCTAAAATAAAACAAAACTAAATAAAATAAAAAATAAAATAAAATAAAGTAAAATAAATAAAAAAAAATTAAATAAACCTAAACTACTAGTTTACTTAATTTTAAAAAAAAACCCTAATCTAAACCAAACCCTAAACCTAACCTTAAAGCTAAAAAGCTAAAACCTAAACCTAAACTAAAAAACCAAAATAAAAATAAAAAACTAACGAAAATAAAATAAAAGTAAAATAAAATGAAAACCTAAACAACCTCAAAAGAAATAAGATAAAATAAAAAAAACTATAATAAAATAAATAAAACCTAAACTAAACTACAAAAAATAAAAACCTAAATAAAATTAAAACTAAACCTAAAATAAAATAAAATAAGCCTAAAATAAAATAAAATAAAACTAAATAAAACCTAAATCTAAAATAAACCTAAAGGTAAATAAAGATAAAACTTAAACCCAACTAAAATATCCTAAACTTAGGTAAAATAAAATAAACTAAACTAAACTAAACTTAAACTTTAAATAAAACCTAAACCTAAACCAAAACCCTAAATAAATTAAAATAAATGAAAATAAACCTAAACCTAAACTAAAAATAAAACTAAAATAAACCAAAGATGAAACCTCCTAAACCTAAAAACAAAATAAAACCTAAAACTAAAAATAAAAATAAAACTTAAACCTAAATAAAATAAAATAAACTAAACTAAAATAAACTTAAATTTAATCCTAAACCTGAAAATAAACTATAATAAAAATAAAATAAAGTAAAGATAAATAAATAAATAAATAAACCAAAACTTCTTGGTTTGCTTATTTTTTTTAAAAATCAAATCCTAAACCCTACCCTAAACTCAACCACCAAAAACCCTACCCTAAACCTAAACCCTAAACCTACCTTAAACCCTAAACCTAAACCCTACAAACCCTAAACTACACCCTAAACCCTAAATGCTAAACCAGAGCTTAAACTAAATAAACATAAAAATAAAATAAATAAAAAAACTACTAAATAAAAAGAAAATAAAATAAAAACATAATCTAAAACCTAACCTAAACATAAAAATAAAATAACATAAAAAATTAAAACTAATTTAAAGTTAAATAAAAAAAAGCCCAAACTAAACTAAAAAAATAAAAATCCTAAATAAAATAAAAAATAAATGTTAAATAAAAAAAATAAACCAAAAATAAAATAAAATAAAAATTGAATAAAAATATAAACGTAAAAATTAAACCAAAAAATAAGTAAAAAAATAAACCTATACCTAAAATAAACCAAATAAAGTAAACCTAAACCTAAACTAAAATAAGCTAAACTAAAATAAATAAAACATAAACCTAAACCTAAAATAAACTAAACCTAAATCCTATACTAAATAAAATAAAATATACTAAAATAAAACTAAACCTAAACTAAAATATAAAAACTAAAAAAAGAACCTAAAATAGAAACCTAAAACCCCAACCTAAAAAATTAAAATAAAGACCTAAACCTAAACCTAAAAATAAAAAATAAAGCCTAAACCTGAAAAAATAAGCATAAACCTAAACCTAAACCTAAAAAATAAACTAAAATAAAAAACCTAAACTAAATTAAATAAAGTTAAAATAAATAAAATAAACTAAATAAAAATAAAATATAAACCTAAGGAAAAATAAATAAATAAACTAAAATAAATAAAAAGTAAACTAAATAAACCTAAACCTACAGGTTTACTTAATTTTTTTTTAAAAAATCCTAAACCCTATACCATAAATCCTAAATCGTAAACCCTAAAACTAACCCCCAACCCTAAACCCAAAAAAAAAACCCTAAACCCTAAACCTTAAACCTTAAACCATAAATCCTAAACCCTAAACCCTAAAACTTACCGAAAACACTAAACCATAAAATTACAACCCTTAACACTAAACCATAAAACCTAAACACAAAAAACCCTAAACCCTAAACCATAAACAAACCTTAAACCCTGAACCCTAAATCCTAAACACCTAACCCTAACCCTAGGTGAAGGCAAAGGTGTTGGTTATCATAGTGGTGGTGAGGGATCTAGGGGAGATGGTGGATATGGAGGTGGTGGTCTGAGCAATGGTGGTTATGGAGGCAGGAGGAGCGATAGAGGTTATAGCCATGGTGGTGGCAGAGGGAGAGATTGGAGATATCATGCTGGATCACGCTACTCTTGAGGCCGAGGTGGTTCTTATGGAACTATGTCTTTATAGTAGAGATTGTTCTAATTATCTAGGGTTTTTGATTTGCACAATGCGTGCAAATTTTTTATCTATTTCGTCCCTTGTGTCTTAGAAAGCTTGATGAAATCGAAAAGAAGAAATGTTGAATCTAAATTTGTTCTTTATTAAAAAAAACTGAAAACACTAAACCCTAAACTAAAACCTGAAACCTAGACCTAAACCCTAAACCCTAAATCCTAAAAATCCTAAACCCTAAATCCTAAACCCTAAACCCCAAACCCTAAAACCTAAACCCTAAATCTTGAACCCTAAACCCTAAACACTAAAAAAAACTAAAGAAACTTAAACCTAAAATAAATAAAACAAAAATAAAACATAAAAAAACCAAAATAAATTATAAAATAAAATAAAATAAAACCTAAACCTAAAAGAGAAATTAAATAAAAATAAACAAATTAAAAAAAAAACTAAAATAAACTAAAAATAAAAAATGAATAAAATAAAACTAAACCTAAAATAAAATAAAAATAAATAAAATAAAATAAAAACTAAATAAAAACCTAGAAATAAATAAAAAATAAAACCTAAACCCTAAACTAAAAAATACTAAAACTTAAAAATAAAATTAAAATAAACCTAAACCTAAACTAAAATAAATAAAAAACTAAATAAACAAACTAAACTAAAACTAACCAAATAATAAATGAACTAAAATAAACCTAAACCTAAAACAAAATAAAACTTAAAAATAAACCTAAAATGAAAACCTAAAACCTAAACCTAAAATAAAATAAAACCTAAACCTAAACTAATAATAAAATAAACTTGAAAATAAAATAAAATAAAACTAAACTAAAAAATAAACCTAAACCTAAACCTAAACCAAAAACTATTAAAATCATAAATAAAATTAAAATAAAATAAATTAAAATAAATAAAATAAAATGAAATAAACCTTTTGCTTATTAAAAAACCCTAACTAACCACAACATGACATACCACCCTAAACTCACAACTTTAATCAATCCTCCCTAAACCCTAAACCCTAAACCTAAACTTAAGCCTACCCACTTACTCCTCTAAATCACCTAAGCCTCTACATAACTAAACTTAAACTAAATAAATTTTAAAATAAATAAAAAAAACCTAAACCTAAATAAAATAAAATGAATAAAATAAAAATCTAAACTAAAATCTAAACCTAAAGCTAAACCTAAATATATAAATAAAATAAAATAAAAAATAAAAACAAACTAAAATAAATAAAATTTTAACTAAACTAAAAAAATAAAATAAACCTAAAAATAAAAAACTTAAATAAAATAAAAAATAAACTTAAAGTAAAATAAAATAACCCTAAATAAAATAAAATAAAATAAAACTAAATAAAACCTAAAATAAAATAAATCTAGAAATAAATAAAAAATAAAACCTAAACCTAATCTAAAATAAACTAATCTAATATAAACAAAATAAAGTAATCATAAACCTTAATTAAAATAAATAAAACCTAAACCTAAACCTATACCTAAAATAAACTAAACCTAAATCCTAAACTAAATAAATGAAAATAAACTAAAAATAAACCTAAACTTAAAAATAAAAACTAAAAATAATCATAAAATAAAAACCTAAAACCGAAACTGAAAAAAATAAAATAAAAACCTAAACCTAAACCTCAAAAGAAAAAATAAAACCTAAACTTAAAAAATAAGCATAAACCTAAACCTAAACCTAAAAAAAATTAAAATAAAAACCTAAACTAAATTAAATAAACCAAAAATAAATAAACTAAATTAAATAAAATAAAAAAATCTAAATAAATAAATTAAAATAATCTAGAATTAATAAATAAATAAACTAAATAAACCTAAACCTACCAGTTTACTTAATTATTTTTTAAAAAGAAACCCTAAACCCTAAACCCTAAATCCTAAACACTAAACCCTAAACCCTAAAAAAACCTCTTAAACCCTAAACCCTTGTTGACCTCATTTTTAGAATGAGCTCTCAACCCCCTCCATCTTGGATATAGGACTTCTCTTAGACTTTAAGAGCGCCTTAGTCTTAAGACACATCTAGTGATTAGGTGGACACTCAACCTAGCCCTAGTGACTTAGAAGAGTTATCCATAGGAATAGGTCATGCCTTAGGGGTGTTAGGAAAATTCCCTACCCTTAACTTAAACCATTCCTCACTTTTCTTCTTTCAAGTTAAACTCTAAATCAATCTTAATTGATTTTCTCCAAATTCAAATCAACTCCATATGACTGAAATCCATGATTGAAATCTATGATTGAAACCCATGGCCAAAATCCATCAAAATTCCTAAGTCCAACTTTTCTAAGTACTTAATCCTCTCTTAAGGACTTAGCCAAAGTTATGATCAAAACCAATTCAAATTTTTGAGATTTTCTCATAATTCATTTATATTTTCATTTATATTCAAATATATAAATGAAATATAAATATAAATCAATCAAAGCAAATCATCAAATTAAATTCCAAATCTAAAATTTTTCTAAGTCCATAATTTTCCATTAATGGACTTAGCCTAAATCAACTCTAAATGATTTCAAACTCATGGGATTTTCTCAAAGTTCATTTATATCTTCATTTATATTCTAATATATAAATGAAATATAAATATAAATCAATCAAATCAAATCATCAAATTAAATTCCAAATCAAAAATTTTTCTAAGTCCTTAATTTTCCATTAATGGACATAGCCTAAATCATCATCAAATCAATTCAAATTCATGGGATTTTCTCATAATTCATTTATATCTTCATTTATATTCACATATAAAAATGAAATATAAATAAAAATCAATCAAACTTCAAAAATTCAAACTAAAACTAAAATTTTCTAAGTCCTTTAAATCCTTCTTAATGGACTTACTAAATCATGATTAAACCACTTCAAATCCTTGAAATTTTCTCATGATCCATTTATATTCTCATTTATATTCACATATATAAATGAAATATAAATTCAAACAATCAAAACCAATTCCAAAAATAAAACCCAAATCTACTCAAAATCCAACCTAAGCCATTCAAGTCAAAATTTTGAACCAAATCAATTTCAAATCAAGCCAAACTTTTGATTTTCTCTCATGATTCAATCAACCCTACAATCAAGAACCCATATATAAATCTAAACTTCAATCAAACAATTAAAACCCAATTCAAAAATCAAACCCAAAATCCCTTCATATTCTTCCTTTGAATATGAAATTGTCAAATGGAGCAAAACCCATTTGACTTCAAACCACTTGCAAATGATTTATATTTCAATCATAAGTCCATATACAAGATCAATCAAGTTCAAATCAAGCTTTGCCAAGCCATTTTACCCACTTAGGCTCACTTGACCCAAAGTGACCTAAAGTACCCTTATGAGCCCAATTATAATCCTAACCAAATTGGATTGAACCAAACTCACATATCCCTCTCATCATGATCAACAATCATCATGGGATGATCAATCAATCAAATTGGCAAACCAAGTCAAACCTAAGGGTTGACCAAGTCAACACTTAGCCCAAAATGAAACCTAATATAGCCAAATTCCACCATAGGTCAAATTGATTGAAACCATTGATCTAAGTTCACTCATGACCTATGTTTAAACATGACCAAGAAAACATTTGTGCCTAACCTACCCCATTGGCCACTTGACCCAAGTTGACCCAAGTTGACCTAAAGGGTCAAAATGTGTCAAAAATTGGTCTAAGCCAAATTGATTCAAACCAATGGGTCAAGTTCATTCCAAATCACCTGTGGAACTCGACCAAAGCCTCAATTGGCCAGGTAGACCTAACCAAGCCCAATTGACCTTAGACCCAACATGACCTAAAGGGGTCATGTTCAGCCAAATTTGAACTTAACAAAAATTGATTGGAAATAAAGATACCAATCCACTCCATATGACTAACCTAACCTAAACCTACCCTTGATCTACCTGAAATAGGTCAAATGGGTCAAATAGGTCAACTTGACCCGTTTGACCTAAATGAAGTCTTATAAGCCAAATTCAAACCTTACCAAAATTGAATCTCTAAAGCCACCAAAAAATTTCAAATGGTCATATGAACTTGACCCAACCCTTGGTTTGACCTAATTTGACCAATTGGGCATCCTGATCCAAGTTGACCCATTTTGACCTAAATTGATCAAAATGAGCCAAACCATATCAAATGAATTCCAAATATTATGAAACTTGGCAAAACCTAGTTTCTCCACATACCCAACATATCCAAAGTGAAAACTCAGCAAAATGACCAGCCTACCCCTAGGCTATAGAACAAATTTTGGCTTAATCTATGGGTAATTTGGTCATACCCTCTTCATATCCACTTGATGCTTTCCTAATGGCTCAAGGGGACCTAATGAAGAGTGATGCACCCAACCTAATGGGTTTGGGATAGCCCTATTGTCCCGAAGACCAAACCCAACCCCATGGGTCAAAATGGCAAATTAAAACTCCCTTTTCCACTCAAATTCAAGCACATAGGAGGTGGGCATTCCACTCAAGGCCTCAAAATGACCATGTGCACACATCTAACTGATAAAAAAAAACCCTCTCATTGTGATCAATTGGATCAAAATGACACATATGCTTGTGGCCATCCGATCCTTCAAGGGGGAGATATACTCCCCCTAATCAAATTCAAATCCATCAATCCTCATTTTTGATTGCACTTAAGGAAGTCATAGAAGCAATTCCTCTGCCTCCCCAAGCTTGCTAGGGTGAAATAAAATTTCATCTTCTCAGTTTTGCATATTGTGAAAATAGGGGAGCTCACTTGAACTCCTAACTTTCTCCACACTGAAAGCCATCCCAATTCCTCTTGCAAACTTCTTCTAAGGATCGAGCTCACCCAAGTTCCATTGGAGTTCTCATAGCAAGGAGAGGAGCAATTGGATCAAAGCCACAAGGATCTTCAAGTGGTGTTGGTCCATATAACAACCACTCAATCCCAAGGCCTTAGAATTTCAACAGGGCTTCATCTCCACTAGATGAAGCTACCTCATCGATCTCGAATGCCAGTGAGGTATGGAATTTTTTGACAACATAGCATAGGATGTGTTGGTCCTTTATGAAGAGAATTTTCAATTCAAGCAAATCCCACCATTGGATGTGCCATTTATTACCATTAAATGGTGTGGGTTAAGTTTGGTTTGAATCCCAGCTCAATCAAGCTTAAATCTTCCCCTAGATCATGGATGATCTCTATTGATCTAAGGGGAAGAACTAGAGAGATCTTGGCCATCCATTTGTGCATTTTCGATGGACGACTGAGATAATTTTGACATTTATAATTTTCTTTCTCCTTTTTAAAACTATGGGGAGATCTCTGGTCATCCGATCTTTGATCGGATGGCAGAGATCAAAACACGTCCGCCATCACACCGCCTTTTAGATGTGACATTTAAATGAAATAAACTCTTATGGAAAGATAATTCAACCTAGAATATTTTAAAATTATTTTCATTAGGTTTTGAATTATAATTTTCTTTGGTTTTGGGTTTTATTGGAAAGTTTATTTTTTTCTAATTACATTTTAATTAAGCCTCTAATTAATCCCAAACTTCTTGGGTATGTTTTTGGGGATGACTTCAACCTCCCCTTTATTTGGGATTTATTGAAAGCTAAATTAGGGGAATTGCATATAAATTTCTTAATTACTCTCTTAACCTAATTAAGGATAATTAAGGTGTGATTAGTAGTTTTAATCCATGATTAGAGTTGATTAAGGTCAGATCTGGCATATAGGAGATTTATGGAATAATTTTGGGGAATTTCTCCTAAGCTATTCCCTAAACCCCCTTTTCTTTCCTTAATATTCTCTTAATTAAGGGTTAATTCATTAATTATCCCTATAATTAATTTCTAAAAATTCTAAAAACTTTTAGAACTTAATTAATCTACTTTGGGTAGATGCTTAGGTGTTTAATAACCTAAGTTCAATTAAGGAAATCAAAACCCAATTCATATGTATAAATGTGTGTTTTGAAATTACTTAAGTTAAACCACTTGGCTTAATTAACTATTAATTGTGAGCCAAATTGCATTAGGCCTTTTTCTTATTAGGTGCATTGCAAATTTAAATTCCTTGTGAGTTTTTTTTATGTCATCTCATTGGCTCATAATTATTTGGTTATTTATTCTAAGGTGGTGTAGGTAAGGATTAATTTACTTAATTCAAACCTTAACCTAATTAATACATAAAAATGGATCTAATTATCTAAAAATTAAACAAAAATATCAAACACATGTGGGAATGGGTTAGGAACAGCAAACTCAACTCACCTTTTCAAAATTAAATCAAACTCTAAACTAAACAAAAATCACATTGAATACACTTTGATTTATTTTAAACTTTCTTATTCCATAAGAATGTCTTTAGGATTTAATTAAAGTGAGTTTGTTTATATGCTTTCATTGCTTTGAGTCTTTCCCAACATGTTAAATTTGTATGTCATAGGGTTTCATGCATTCATATTTTCAAATTCAAGTTTAAAATGAAATTATTTACTTTATTTCAAATTTGCATGTGTTGGGTAAAGTAGAAATATGAGTGTCTATTATCACTACTAAATTCAAATTTTTTTCAAAACTTATATATCAAATATCAAATTTGAAAATATGCTACTTATATTTAATTATGAGCTTGCATGTGAAAGATTATAAAGGTATGCTTAGCATATGTTTCCCTTTTCTTTTATGTTAGCATAGTTTCGAATAGGAATTTTGTGTGATATATGGTTCATTTATAAAGGACCTAATACTCTCCTAATTCCATATCTTATTCATCCCTATGCTATCACCTAAGAGGGCTACCTATATTTTCATACATAAATTGCATAAACAAAATAAATCCATTAATACAACTTTTGCATTCTTTTTTTCCATTTCATTTCTTTTATACACATTTTTATATTTAAGGAAAGAGGTATATTAGTCTAGACAACCCCGAGGTTGTGAGGATTTAAGTAGCCAGTAAGTAGGTCTTGTACCTTACACCTCACGGTTAATAATGACCTTGTACTCACTTATGCCTTTCTTACTTGCATGTGTGTATGTGCTAATTTGGATAAGGAAACCCCTTTCTACTTAAGAAAATCATCATATTAAACTTCTTAAATTTCCTTAAATGGATTACTTAGCATGCATCATAAAGTGTGTTATTAATTCTCATTTGTATGTATAGATATGCTTAGATCCATCCATATGCATGTTATATATTGGGGAAAGAAATGAAGTAATGTGTGAAATTTTGATTTATTTTATTTAATCTTAAAATGCCTTTCTTTTGAATAGGTTTTTTAGAGATCATTTAAACTTAGGATTAATTAAAAGATTTAATCAAAACATTCACCTAAACAAAACCAAAATGTGAATCTACTTTAGAAATTACTTAGGTTAGGGAAGGAAAGAGAAGTTCTCTTCTCTTTCCCTCTCTTCATAACTTAGTAATTAATGATAGGATTCACTTGAACGTAATCAAAACATGAAATAAAATTAACCCAAAATAATTAAACAACTTAAATGAAACCTCTAAGTTGAACATGTTTCACACTTAGAAAATTCAACCTAAAGCCATAGCTAAGCATACCACACAAGCCTTCAAAGCACACATTAGCCTAAGTCACCACTTCAAAGTTAGATGGTTTGATTTTATTTTTTGATATATATTTTAGACTATGTTAGGTGTATGTTCATAGAATGAATGGTAGGATGCCTTAGTCTAACTATTCTTTTGGGATTATGCTTAAGGGCATATCATAAAAAAATATAAATACTTTTGCTTGTGCTTTTATACCCCTAAGCATAATCTAATAGGCCAAGTGGACTTAGTCAACCATGTGTGGTGATAAGTCCAATATACATGCTTAGGATTTGTGGTTTGTTTTAGCTAACCTTTATTTTGGTGTGTTAGTTAGATTTCCATTCTTTTCCTTTTCATGTAAATTTGTGCAATTAGGATTTGGAATGATTGTTATGGGGATTAGGATGAGCATCATAAGATCCTATCTTATGCACCATGTGAAGACTTGGAGCATCTACCTTCTAACCATCCAAAAGAAGGAACCAAAGAAGAAAGAAGAAAGAAGAAAGAAGAATGAAGCTTGAAGACCCCATAATAATGAATTCTTTTGCTTAATTGTAATTTAATTCATTTGTAATCCGGGTTGTATAAGGGTAGAGCTCGGCTACCCAATTTGATATTTTTGGGTTTGTGTGGTGGTGCCCGACCACAACGGCCTCTATTCCTTTTGTGATTAGCTTTATAAATTGATTGGTGATTTGTTTAGCTTTTTCATTAAGTGGCATGCTTTTCCTAGTTTCTTCCTTGCTTTATGTATGGCCTGGATGTGGATTAGGCTCTTTAGGAAAAATAAATCTTTTACCCTACTTAACAATTCAAAATTAAAATAAAGAACTCATAACCTCACCTAAAGCTTAGTTTAAAATCAAGATAAAAGAATTAGCAACTCTATGAGCATTTCTTTTATAATATCATGCAACAACATCTTATTTCACTCTTGATTGAGGGCTTCCACCTTTGCCGAGAAACATGGCTTGACCTTTGAGAGCCATTGTGGAAACTCACCTCCTCCATTCTCGATAATTTTGGGCAATAAATTTATTTCTCATGCATTAGGCATATGAATCCTATTCGCTTGAGTCAAAATAATTGTCCAAAAAATGGAAATAAAAATGAAAGTTGAATTGCATTAGATTTAGGTTATTTGAAGCATGTCCTTACATGATCTAGTCTCTTTAGGGAGTGAGTTTAAGGACTTAGTCTCTTTCTAAATAAATAACAGCCTAGCTATCTCGTATAAACATAATGACTTGCCTACATGTATTTAAAATCATAGGAGGAGTTAGTTGGCGGCTACTCCTAGGTTGTTGTTAGTCCAAGTTGTCACATGATTTGTCCTCTCTTGTGGAGGCAAGCCAATTACCCACTTTCCCCTTAGATTTTGGTTGTCCTTTCAACCCTCGCCAAAGCTCCCTAGATTTAGGTTCTGAGGTTGCTTCTCCCCTTTGTGGGTCATGAGCATAATTCCTCACCTCTTAGGCATTTCCTTAATCTTGTGTAAAGGAATCATAAGTCTTAAATTTCTAATAAAAAATTCAACTCAAATAAATTAAATCAATTTCAAAAATGTAAAGCCCAACTATAGGATAGTTTGAGATTGCTTGCTAGGTTTCCTAGCATCGTGGACATCTCCTACTCATCTTCCATTTTGGCTTCGATAATAACTCCCTCTCTTTGATCAATCCCATTTGGTCATCAAAAATGAACCAATCGATTGATAGTCCTTTCTTATTGAAATCTTTGAAGACCACGATCATTTACCTTAATTGAGAGTTTTCCTAAGGAATCCCTATTCTTTAGACTGTAATTAACTATGGGGGCTTGCCTTTGTAGGGAACTCAACAAACCTAGTTTAAAATAAATATTGCTTTACTTTTTCATGTAAAGTAGGGGAAGAATCTCTAGTACATATGCAGACCCATCATCCTTAAGAGTCCTTATTGAAGTGATTAGGTCCATTAAAGGGTAGTGACTTCTATCTTTCAAGTAGTACACTATTCCTTGATGACATACTCGAATAATACATCTATGAATCTGGTGGAGTCCTAAAAGACAAAGTTCTTGTCTCTTTTTTCTCACCACAGATTTGAAAGGTGACCCTATAGAAATTTTTCTACCAACAAATTTTTTCTGGCAACTCCACTGGGGATGGTTCCTCTCTCCATCTTTGTTAAATAATTTTTATCTTTGAGTATCGATAGTGGGTTTGTACTTTGGTATGAATCCAAGTCTATCCTTCTTTTCATTCGCACTTAGGTTATTGCATTCTTGAGATGAGTTAGCCAACATCTTTAGATTTTAGGACCGCATTCCTTGTTGGTCATAAAACCCCTTTGGGTCCTGGGTAAAAAATAAAAAGATCTAAATCAAAAAAGAAACATTTAAAGACTTCCTCCTTGTCATTTTCATGATAAGGAAAGGTTCATTCTAAAATAATAAAGACAAATAAATCTTCCATAAGAACTTTCTTTTTCAATAAAAAGCACCTTTTCAAAAATGCATTTAATAAAATATTTTCCTCAAAATTTTGTCACGCTCATTTAACAATTCCCATAATTGTTACATGTAGGGATTTTCAAAAAATAAAACTAATAAAATTTTCCAAAAAGCACAAATGAATATCTTCTTTCAATTCACTTTGATGAAGATTTCATTTTCAAAATAAAATGAACAATCATCTTTTCCAAAAATCACAATCATAATCATAAAGTTTTCAAAAAGCACACATGAATGTTTCTATTCAATATACTCACATGTATTGAATGGAAGTTTTATTTGTAAACAAAATTAAACTTTTTAAAAAGGACATATGAATATCTTCATTTAATATACTCAAATTTATTAATTGAAGATTTCATTCCCAACTGAAAATAAATATCATTTATTAAATCCCACTTAAACATATCCCACATATGATTAAGTTGAAATTTCTCTCTTTCAGAAAGCAATAATCACACACATAACAAAAATTTCACATTTCAAAAATTAGATTGATCTCCATTCTACATACCTAAATTTGTTGAATGGAAGTCCCCTTTTCAAAATTAAAATTAAACAATCATATTTCAAAATTTTCAAAACACATTTGGAGCTTCATTTAGCATACTCAAATTTTCTAAGTGAAGTTTCCAAATCCAAAATCAAAATCAATCATATTTTCAAAAAAAAAAATTAAACACACATTTTGGAACTTCATTTAACATACCAAATATGTTAAGTGAGTCTCCAAATCCCAAATTCAAAAATTTTAAAACACATTTGGAACCTCACTAAATTTGTTAACTAAGTCTCCAAATCCAAAATTTTTAAACACATTTGGAACTTCATTTAACATATCCAAATTTGTTAAGTGAAGTCTCCAAATTCAAAATCAAAATTTTTCAAATAACACATTTTGGAACTTCATTTAGCATACTCAAATTTGCTAAGTGAAGTTTCCAAACCCAAAATCAAAAATCAACAATCACATTTCAAAGAATTTTCAAACAACTTTTTGGAACTTCATTTAACATACCCAAATTTGTTAAGTGAAGTCTCCAAATTCAAAATCAAAATTTTCAAAACACATTTTGGAACTTCATTTAACATACTCAAATTTGTTAAGTGAAATCTCAATTCAAAATCAAAATTTTCTAAACACATTTGGAACTTCATTTAACATACCCAAATTTGTTAAGTGACATCTCAAATTCCAAAATCAAAATTTTCAAATACATTTTTGGAACTCCATTTAGCATACTCAAATTTGCTAAGTGAAATCGTCAAACCCAAATTAATTTTTTTTCAAATACCACTTAGAACCTCACTTAGCATACTCAAATTTGCTAAGTGAAGTTTCCAAAGTCAAAACAAAATCTTCAAACACCTTTTGGAACTCCTTCCTTAGCATACCAAATTTCTATGGAGAAGTTTCCATTTTCAAAACCAAAACAAATCAAAATTTTGAACAAACCATTTGGAATTTCATTTAGCATACCCAAATTAATTATGAAATTTCCATTTTAAAACTAAGTGGGACTTCATCTTTAACATACTAAATTTGCTAAAGTAAAGTCTCCACTTTCAATCACATCAAAACAAAATGAAGCACTTAGGATTCCCTTAGCATACCAAATTTGCTAAGGATCCTACCTTTTCAAAAATCAAAACATCAAAACACAAAAACAAAACACACTTGGATTCTTCACTTAGCATACCTAAATTTGCTAAGTGAGAATTCCAAATTTTTTAAAATCAAAACAAAATTCACAAAAAGAAACAATCACTTTCTCAAACACTTCACTTAGCATACTAAATTTGTTGAGTAAGTGAAATTCTAAAAACAATCAAACAAAACAAAATCAATTTGACCCTTACTTAACATACCTAAATTTGTTAAAGGAAAAGGTCCTCAAATTAAAATTCAAATTCAAGACAAACATGAACCTATGGAAGCATCCTTATCAAAATTTTGAATCCATATTTCAACATACCTAAATTTGTTGAAGTTTGGATTCATATTCAAATTCCTCTTTCAATCAATCTTCTCAAATCCATTTGAACCCCACTTAACACTTCCAAGTTGTTGGATGTGGGTTCAAATTTTCAAATTCAAAATTCAAAATCTATAGAGATAGAAATCATTTCTCAGATTACAGCGATTGATTTAGTTTTAGTCTCTTATAGTTGTTGAAATGGGTTCTCAAGTTTGTTTTACTTTCCCCATAGTATGGATCTAGCTTTAGATCAAGCGACTTCGGACCATACTCATCCATTCACTTTGGTTGGGGATTTAAGGGAGCCAGGATTACTTATGAGGGTACTCCCCTCACTACAATTAGCATGACCAAGGTGACTGGGCAAAAGATGGTCATCAAGATTGACGTACCCTCAGAATCTGATGTCTCCTTACTGAAGAGAAAAGCTATGGCAGTGCCACAAACTTCAGTTATAGTAGTTCCAGTAGTACTAGCAGTACCAGCCTTGATTGCAGTGCACCCCTAGGTTTCTCATGTTGCCCTAGTGAGGGCTAGCACCATCTCATCTGTACTCTCCAAGGGTAAGGCTCCCCTAATTTTAGGGCTTGCCTCCCCTACATTTAAGTATGGGTCTAGCTCACACTCCTCCCATCCTACCAGTACACAACATAGGAATAAGAACCGCATGATCAAGCGGTACCACACCAGGATCGCCAGGGAGCTAGAGGTAGCCCGATCAACTATGGATGAGTTTCTCATTGTCACTTCACCACTAGTTATAGAAATCAGTTCCATCCTCTTTTTGGCTCAGATAAAGAGGATGTCAGGAGGATCCGTTCATCACCTTCTCCAATGGTGCCTTTTTAGCCAATAGTTTCTAGGAGCAGGAGGTTGTACGCTGGCCTCTGAGATGTCTTACACCAGGTAGGTGGAGCATACGGATGCTCAGAGTCTGACACTCAGTTTGATCTCTGATCTATAATCACCCATAATATGGGGAAGTAGATTCGCTAGAAGAGGGCCCGTGAAGCCCACACAACACATATTACTAGCATGAAGAGATGTAGGTTGTCGAGCGTATGCTCGATTGATTTTCAGCTCGGCGTGCTACTGCGTGACCATCTTGGGTATCCTTCACTGGACTAGCCACCATAGGAGGGTAGTTCTTGAGCCTGAGAGTGGTGGTGTCTCCACGCTTGCTCTTCCCCTCATCCAAGTTACAGTTCTGACATCTCTTATTTCTAAGGCCATGAAGGCCATGTCGGGAAAAGCACACCTTGTTGTGATCATGGCGAGGGATCTACCCTTACACCACCTATTGTGGTAGGGCCGAGCTCTCTTGCTCGATCTTCTACCCCAATGGTTGTGCAGGAGGAGTGGCGACCTTGAAGCATAGTGATCATCCCTTCACCAACTCTACCCATACAGCAGGATGTGGAGATGGTGATAATGATTTCAGATATTCCAGATGATAGTCCAGCTGCACCAGTGGTAGTGGAACATCCTAGGATTGTTACCCCTCTCATAGCTAGTAGCAGTCAGAAATATCATTCATCCAGTGAGTACAGTCCACACAGGATTGACTATCTAGTGATAGGAGAGGTCCGGTACCTCTCAGTGCACGATAGTGATCATACCGATCAGCTTAAACTATTTGTACCTATTAAGATGAATTATTCTTTAGATGAGATGGTTGTACATTATTTCATGGACAAGAAGGAGGTCTTAGGGTACGACCGGTTAGATGAAGAGAAAGTTAGCTTTGATCCCAATGAAGATTACTTATTGGGGGACTCAGCTAGAGTCTTCATGGTTGATAATAGATGATCTCTTCTTAGGGAACAACAAGCCATGGGAGGTAATGAGGTTGATCAGGAAGACACTGCAGAATTAGCCTAGCACCTCTGACATCAGTTAAGCAAGAAGGATGAGCATATTGATAGGATGGCACATCACCTACATGACTTGTTAGCAGCAATGTTAGTGCCTCAGAAATAAGCCCCTTTACTGAATCATACTATAGTCAATGTCAGTCAACCTGAGTTAGTGCATGTCTTGGACCCAGTGAAGACTCTACCTCCTATTGAGCAAGGTAGCACTAGCCTGTATAGGATGGTAGTGGAAAGTACCTCCATATAAGAAAAAGATACAAATTCATGGTTGAGTAGTAGATGAAGGAAGATTTGGCTCAAGCCTGAAGAGAATCATCAGCGCCAAAGGGTAGACCATGCTTAGAGGAATTCGATGCTATCCAATATCCCAAGGGTTTCATTCCTCCTTCCTTCAAAAACTTTGGCAGTGGAAACCCAAGGCAACCCATATCACATTTTAGGGCCAGCCATAGCAACGTAGGTGGCAGTGATGCTTTGCTCTTCCACCTTTTTGTTAGTAGCCTAGCCAGTATTACTTTTGATTGGTATGTTGAACTACCCAATGATTCAGTAAAGACATTTATTGAGTTAGAATGACTCTTCATCAAGAGATTTGTTGGAGCCTAGCAAAGGGTTACTATAGGTGATCTCGTTGTAGCACAACAGCACCCCAATGAGTCACTTACTGATTATATTCTCTGATGGCATAACCTGAGTATGAAGTGTGAACTGTAGCTATCTGAACAACATGCCATTGAGATTCTCTTGAAGAATATCCATGTCCTAGTCTCCTTCATGCTTAAGGGCTTCACTATTAAGACCTTTGAGAAGTTAATCAATAATGCAGCTAGTATATAAAGAGAGGCCAAATAGTTGCCTTTCAAGATCGGGTTAAGAAGCCACAAAGGTCTATGAGAAGAAGCGAGCAATAGTGGTTGATAAGGGAAGCGACTAGCTAGAGATCAATCAGAGACCATGACCTCGGCGCCTCCACCTTCTTTGCCACCAGGCGCCTACCACCTCCACTCCCCTCCACATTAGCACATCCCTCACCATACCACCACCACAGACATGCATATCCTGCCGTAGCTATGGTCCACCTACTCTTTATATAAGTTAAACAAACCTTATTCTTTTAAGAGGAGGTAATCAAGAAAATCTTTAAGAATCTCTTAAAAAACCTAATTTTCGCTACCCAGCCTGGAGGAAGTAGGCAAAGTCATGATCCAAACTTTTGCCCTTACCACCATATATTAGGCCACATTTTGGAGGATTGCTTCACATTCAATGGCAGCTTGGACATTTCAAAACGGTGTTGTAGTTATCCCAAAGGAATACCTTATGGAACAACCTTCCAGTTCCATTAGGGTAATCCTTGGGGATACCTGTGATCCTACCAAAACTAAAGAGGGTTGGGATATTTCTCTATCGAAAACCTATAAGAAATTCATTCAAAATATCAAGAAGCTTTCCTTATAGGTGCTTGAGTTAGGTCAAACCTCCAACACCAAGGAAGGTTTGCAAGCTGCCAGTGTCAACTCTAGGAAAGTGGGAGCTCAGCAGTAGCAGTAGCATGTGTCAGCCCGAGATAGCCCTTTAGCACAGCCACCGACCATGTCCCTCCTCCATCCTTTGGTTCTTCCACCGGTGACTTACGCCATTTCATTAGCTCTTCTTCTTCTACTAGTAGAACTCTTGTATCGGTAGATATATCAAATCCCCTTACTCACTTTACTTGACTTCTACTTTGTACCCCCAAATAATTCCAAGAAATTGAAGAATAAAGATAGTTTGAATTGCATCTGTCATTTCTAATGGGTTGTCTTCTTCTATTCCTAATGATAACTCTTCAAGTCTAAATAACTATAATAATTCTGATCTTCCTCTTTCTGATTTAGAGTTAGACTTTCCAACTCTGAATACTACAGGTTCACCTCTTGAGATAGACTTGGAATCATTTGATTCTGAGGGTCCCATAGGAGAAGTTGTAGGTGAGCCTAAAGTGTAGGTAGAACCTTCCACCACATTGCCTCAAGAGATCACCGAAGTCAACCTCCGTAGTGGTAAGGTTCTACCTTTTAGGGCAGCACCTCAAGATAGAGGGAAACAAGCCATTGGTACTGAAGATTGAGAAGCCCTTCCACAGGATGCTCCACCCTTGGATATGCTTGTGGAAGACCAACCGAAGGTGGACTACAATGTCCTTTCTCATATAAGAAAGTTGCCATCTAAGCTAAGCATATATGATGCCCTTATCTTATATTAAGAGATCAAGGAATCACTAATCAAGGGTCTTCTTGATCTTCAAATATGCTTAGCTTAGTTGGCCGCTACAGGTGAGGAAGCAAATTATGCAAAAAAAAAGCCCAAGGGATCACCTTCACAGATGAAGACCTTTTTTTGGGGGACTTGGAGCATAATCGTCCCCTCTACATCACAGTTGACATGGACAGGTTTAGAGTCACCAGGGTTCTTGTGGATTTAGGTGCATCGATGAACATTATGAGTCTAAAGACCCTTGCCTATTTGAGGATCGACATATCTACACTCTGAGGAGATAAAATGATGTTGAGAGGATTCAATGATCAAGGTGAGCGGGCTTTAGGTTCTATAATGTTTCCTTTATAGATAGGTGACTGGAAGACTGAAGCCAAATTCTACATCATTTATTTGAATGCTTCATTCACTGCTTTGCTTGGTAGGCCTTGGATACATCAGAATAAGATCATTCCATCCTCCCTTCATCAGTGCATCAAGTTCACAAAAGATGGGATTGAATACCATCTCAACGGAGATGAAAAGCAATTTTCAGTTAGAGAGGTTGAGATTTATGAAGATGTGACCTACTATCTTTCTCAAAACACCCTTTCTCGTGAACTTGGACAAAATTCAAATGCAAAACCAAAAGAAAAAGAAAATGATGAAAGAGAAAAGATAAAATAAAATGAAAAGAAAAATAAAAGTCTAAGTGAACAAGAAAAGGGAATTGAAGAAGAAATAGATCCGCATATCACATTCCACCCACAGTTCATTCCATCATATGGACATGTGGGTAGGTTGGCTCAACCTCCACCAGGCAGAGGCAGAAACAAAGGTAGTTTCAGAGGTGGGAGACCCCCTAGTTGGCCTTCAACCAACAGCGGTCATATTACAATTCATATGAGTACCCCTAATATTCATATATACTTGGAATCTAGCTCATAGGATGAGTCTAATGTGCTACATACTATTGGGACATGACTCAGATCTTTAACAAACTCATCCATCATCAGGTTGAGTGCTATGTTAATGATCTAGTAGTAAAGAGCAGAGAAATGGAAGACCATCTCTTTGACTTGAGAGTAGTTTTAGAATAGTTAAGACAATATAATCTCAAAATGAATCCCCCGAAGTGTGCATTCAGAGTAGCTTTAAGAAAATTCCTTGGGTTTGTTGTTGACAGAGGAATATAGATCTGAAAGATCAAAGCTATCTTAGAAATGCCACCTCTAGAGTTTAACTCACCGGATCATTTCAGGATGGCTATCTAGGGTGCTTTATCACCTATCAGATGCAAATCATTCTCAACACTTGTCAAAAAGGATGCTAAGTTCAAGTGGGATAACAAGTGTCAGCATGCTTTCGAAGAAATTAAAGAGTTCTTGGTGAAGCTGCCAGTTCTAACATCCCCTATCCCCGGTAAGCCATTCATCTTCTACAGTGTTACATTAGATGACTCTCTCAACTCTCTATTGTCCCAAGCCAATGGTGAAGGGAAGGAGAGCGCTCTCTACTACCTCAACCATTCGATTCTGAGGAAAACTATCCACCTGAAGAAACATTGCCTAGCTTTGATCTTTTGTCTCAAGCTACGACACAACATGCTTTCTCATAAGGTGAACGATCTCGAATAAATCCCTTTGTAGTATCTCATGACACGGCCAATGCTTTTTAGATGTTTAACATGTTGGTCCATGATACTCTCGCAGTTCAATATCACATTCATACCCCTCCATGTGGTTAAAGGATAGGCACTGGCGGATTTCTTAGCAACACACCCATTTCTTGTTGATTCTCCACTTAGTGCTGATCTCCCCGATGAATAAATCATGAACTTAGGGGTGGCTGGCAACCATCGATGGGAGATGTATTTTGATGGTGCTACTTCTTTTCTTAAAGGTGAAGCACCGCAATCTATTCTCCAAGGGGTTAGAATAGTTCTTCTAACTCTCGATGTGATGAGATTCTCAAACTATTTTTCTAACCCTACACCAATAGAAATAGTATGAGGCTATAATAATTCGGTGCAGGTTAGCCATCTATGAATCAAGAGCATCAATATCTTTTCGATTCTTAGTTGGTCATCAACCAGATTATCGGGTCTTACCATGTCCTCAAACCCAAGCTTTGTCATTACTATGAGTATACCATGAAGCTATTGGCCTAGATTCTCGAAGTCACCATCTACAAGGTTCCCAGAGAGAAGATGCATGCTTTGGCCAAACTTGCCAAAGAGTTGGCTTGTCCAAAAGATGAGTCCATTTCAATAAGGTTCCAAAATAGACAAGTCCTATCCCTTATTGATGTTGAACTGATCGAGAGACTTTCTCTTGAAGGGGAGCTTTCCATTGCCAAAATAGATAAGGAGCTGAATTGGAGGCAACTGTTCATAGATTACTTGAACTCCAGTAAACTACCTCACAAAAAGTCACAAGCCCATCAGGTGAAACAGAGAGCTCTCTCCTATTCTCTTGTTGATGGCACTCTACACTGCCGGTCCTTTGACCAAATGTGGTTACTTTGTTTACATAAACACGAAGCCCATGGCATTGTAACCAAAGTACATTTAGGTCTATGTGGAGTGCATCAATCTTTTCCGAAGATGAAGAAGAAGATCAAGAGACTTAAATACTCCTATGATCACAAACTACATGTGTGCGGTAGGCCCATAGACTTGTAACTTCTTTCCACTATCACTTGTTATTGTCAGTGTCTCTTTAGTATTTGGATGAGAGTTTTGTTGAAAACTACAAGCCATTTTCCCTCGGTAGTTGATGGTAGAATATCTCCAATCTATGCTTGTCTCAGCAAAGTTGTTGATCTCGATTGCTCTTGAATGCAATATCATTATCGAATATAATTTATCATGCCACTCTACACCTATATACGATATGGTTCCTAAAAATTGGAGCACTTGCTAAGCTATGACCTATCTAAGTGGAATCGCCTTCATCCATTTGGATAAGTAGTCAATAATAGCTAAGATGAATCGATGACCCTTAGAAGGAGGATCAATCAGACCCACTATGTTAGTACTCCAACACTTGAATGGCCATGATGATGATGTAGGATATAGAATGTTGGATGGTTGTGTAGCACCACACCAAGTATTTGACATTGGTGGCATCGCCTAGCCGTATTCATGCATTCTTTGATCATCGATGGCCAGCAGTGTCCTAGTCTCTTGATCTTGGCTTTCATCTTCGGTTAGGATTGGTTGGATCCACACAATCCTGAGTGTTCCTTGGTCATGATCTTAAGGGTTTCTTGCTTGTCTAAATAATGTAACCCTATGGGATCAAAAGACCGCATACAAGACACCATCCAAAGATCATTGGAAAGTCTCTCCTTCATCGATGCCCAGGACTTCTCTTGAGGTAGTTTATCTTTAGGTAATCCATGAATTGTTTCCTCTTGACTCCTCCTTCTTGGCAATGGCAACCTCCCCTTGAAAGTACTTTTTTGATGAGTTCAATATCAATAAGGATAAGACTTTTTTGGCTATTTTTCTCTATGAATCTTAAATGGTAACCTTATGCAGGATTTGGGCCAACAACTCCATGGTGTACTTGTGGTAGTGATGGAGCTTGGGCTTTATAACCTTATAAGACCCATTGATTTAGTTGATAATTAGCTAAGAATCCGTGAAGATGTTGATGTCCTGGATGCTTAGAGTAATGGCTAACTCCAGACTAACAATAAAAGCCTCATATTGACTTATCCTCTGATGAATGAGATGATATAAATTATATCGTAGTATAGAGTTAAGAGAATTATTCTACCCACATCAAAATATATCTAGTGGTGAATGCTATCCCCTAAGTTCATGATTTTTTCGGAGAGCATCACTTGAGCATTGAAGAAGTGGGTGTACTAGAAATGTTGCGTGTTCCCTTTGGAGGGTTATGTAAAGTGAGGATCATGGATCATCGTGCCAACCATCTGGATAGCGTCGGTCATGTCATGAGATAGTATAATGGATTAATCCTAAAGATTAAGGTCACCTTATGAGGAAGTATGTAGTGTAATAGCTTTTGGGATGCAAAGATTAAAGCTAGGCAATGCTTCTTAATGGGTGGATAATTAGCCTCAATAGGGATTAGACAATGGTTGAGGTACTAGAGTATGTTTTCCTTCCCTTTCATCATTGGCTTGGGCCAACAAAGCACCAAAGGAGTCATCTAATGCAGCAGTGTAAAGTATGAGTTGGTTACCCGAGATAGAGGCTGGTAGAACCGGCAGCATCATCAGGTAATGCTTGATGTCTAAGAAGGCATGCTCACACTTATCATCCCACTTGAACTTGGCATCTTTTGAGTGTTGAGAATATTGACATCTTCGATGGGTTGGATATAAAGCATCTTAGATATGCCAACCCTTGGAATGATCCGAGTTGAGTTAAACTTTGAGGAGGTATTTCTATATCGCCTTGATCTTCGAGATCGATTTCAAGTCCATGGTGTCGACAACAAACCCAGAAATTTTCAGAAGCTACTCTAATGCACTTGGGGGTTCATTTTGAGGTTAAATTGTCTTAACTATTTGAAAACTACTCTCAAGTCAAAGAGATGGTCTTCAATTTCTCTACATTTGACCACGAGATCATCGACATAGCACTTGACTTGATGATGAATGAGTTTATCAAAGATTCGAGTCTAAAATAAAATAAAAACCTATACTAAAATCTAAACCTAAACCTAAAAATAAAATAAAATAAACTAATAAAAATAAATTAAAATAAAATAAATAAAAACCTGAACTAAATTCAAAAATATAATAAACCTAAGAATAAAAAACCTAAATAAAATAAAAACTAAATATAAAAAAATAAAATTATATAAAAATGAAATAAAAACCTAAACCTAAAAAATAAACCTAAAAATAATTAAAAAAAAAAACCAAAACCCTAAACTAAAAAAAAAAACCTTAAACCTAAAATAAATATATATTAAACAAAATAAAATAAATCTAAACCTAAACTAAAATAAACTAAACTAGAATAAATAAAACATAAACCTAAACCAAAACTAAATAACATAAAATAAACTAAATACCTAAACCTAAACTAAAAATAAAACCTAAAATAATCCTAAAATAAAACCCTAAACCTAAATAAAAATAAAAATGTAAACCTAAACTTAAAATAAAAAATAAAACATAAACCTAAAAAATAAAATAAAATAAAACTAAACTAAAATATAAACCTAAACCTAACCTAATCCTAATATACTAAAATAAAACCTAAAAATAAATAAACCTAAATAAATAAACTAAATAAATAAAATAAAATAAAGCTAAATAAAATAAAATAAATAAATAAAATAAATAATAAACTAAATAAACTAAATAAACCTAAACCTATTTAAAAAAACCTAACCCTACTAACCCTAAACCTAAACCTAAACCTGCCACCTAAAACCCTACCCTCCAAACCCTAATCTTCACCCTAAATCATAAAAGCATAAACCCTAACCCTAAACCCTAATCCCTGAACCCTACTCCTAAACCCTAAAACCCAACCATAAACCCTAAACCCTAAACCCCAAACCCTAAACCTAAACCTAAAGTAACTAAATAAATTAAAAAATTAACCTAAACCCTAATATATCTAAACCTAAACCTAAACCCTAAAAATGGGCAGAACCTTGATGGCAAGAACAACACCATTAACTTGGCTCAGTCTAGATCTAGTGGTGGAGGCGAAGGAGGAGGCATCGTTTATCGTAGTGGTGGTGGGGGATCTGGAGGTGGTGGCCGGAGCAGTGGTGGTTATGGAGGCGAGAGGAGAGATGGAGGTTATAGTCGTAGTGGTGGAGGAGGGGAGAGGGTTCAAGTTATTTAGAGTTTTTGATTTGCTCTATGCTTGCCCACATTTTATCTATGTCGTCACTTGTGTCACAGAAAACTTGGTGTGTTACTTGCTTGATGAAATAAAAAAAAAAGAAATGTTGAATCTGAAATTATTCTCGGTTAAAAAAAAACCAAAACCCTTCACCCTATACTATAACTTGAACCGTATACCAAAAACCTAAACCTTAAACCTTGAAACCTAAACCCTAAAATGCTTATACCCTATACCTAAACCCCTAAACTAACCCAAACCCAAAAACTAAAGCTAAAACCCTAAAACTAATTAAAACCTAAAAAATAAATAAATAAAAAAACTTAAATATAATATATAATATATATATATATATATATATATATAATATATATATATACCTATAAAACCTAATCTAATAATAAATACCTAAAAAATAAAAAAAATATAATAATAAAAAATATAAATAAAATAAAATAAAAACTAAAAAATAATATAAATAATAAATACCCTACTAAAACTAAACTCAAATAATAAAATAAATAAACCAACTAAAATAACCTAAAATAAATCCTAAACCAAATAAAACTAAACCTAAAAAACCCTAAAATAAAATAAACTAAAATAAACTAACTAAAAATAATGCCTAAATAAAAATAAAACCTAAAACCTAAACCTAAAAAAAATAAAATAAAAAACCTAAACCTAAAAACAAAAAAAAAAACCTAAAATAAAATATAAAATATAAATAAAATTAATAAAAATAAACTAAACTAAACCTAAATCTAAAAATAAACTAAAATAAATAAAAATAAATAAACTAAAAAAAATAAAATAAAATAAACCTAAAAATATTAAAAATAAATAAAATAAATAAAATAAATTAAATAAACTAAATAAACTAAACCAACCTAATTTAAAAAAAATAAAAAATAAAAAAATAATAAAATAATAAAAATAAATAACCTAAACCCTAAAATCTAAATACCCTAAACTCTAAATAAAATATAAAATAAAACTAATAAAAAACCAAAAAAAATAAATAAACCACAAAATTAAATCCTAAAAAAAAAAATATAAAATAAAAAATAAAATAAAATAAATTAAATTAAATTAAACCTAAACTAAAACCTAAATCTAAATCTAAATAAAATAAATTTAAAATAAAAATAAACTAAAATAAAATAAAGAAAAACCTAAACCAAAATAAAAAAAATAAACTTAAGAATAAAAAATAATAATAAAATTAAAAACTAAAAATAAAAATAAAATAAACTAAAATAAAATAAAAACTAAATAAAACCTAAATATTAAAATAAAACTAATAATAAAATAAAAAAAAAATAAATAAAATAAACCTAAATCTTAAACAAAAAAAATTGAAACATAAAATAAAAATAAAATAAACTTAAACCTAAACTAAAATAAACTAAACTAAAATAAATAAAACGTAAACCTAAACCTAAAATAAACTAAACCTAAACCATAAATAAAGTAAAATAAACTAAAAAATGAACGTAAACCTAAACTAAAAAAATAAAACCTAAAAATAAACCTAAACCTAAACCAAAAAAAAATAAAATAAAACTAAATAAACCTAAAAAAAAAACCTAAACTAAAAAAATAAAATAAAAAAATAAAATTAAACTAAAAAATAAATAAATCTAAATCTAAACCTAAAAAATAAACTAAAATAAATATAAAATAAATAAACCAAACTAAATAAAATAAAAATAAACATAAATAAAAATAAAAAATAAAATAAACTAAATAAACCTAAACCTACTAGTTTACCTAATTTTTTTAAAAAAAACCCTAAACCCTAAAGCCTAAATCTAAATCTAAACCCTAAATAAACCCTAAACAACCTAAATACAAACCTAAAACTAACCCACTGAAAAACTCTGTGATTTCTGGCGTTCTGTTTTCCCCTTTTGATCCTTCTCCTTGCAATTTTTGGTGATCCTTCATCATTTTCATTCATTTCCTGTTAGTCACTTCTTCTGCCATGCGCGTGTTGTCCCTGTAGCTATCCATGATGGCGGCTATCCCTTTGGCTGCGTTGCCCGTCACTTCCTCCACGATTGCCATCTACGGCTTCAGATTTCATGGTTTTTTCGGACTCGACACAACTTGCTACAGTGCCTGCTGTTAAATCATTTAAGGACACACTCTTTGGTAAGAATATCTCACCCTCTGATTTGGTGAACCTAATTTCCACTTCATTTCATGGCATCCCTACGATTATGTGCTCAGATCTTGATGTTGAGAAGTTGGCTAAGCCCTACAAATTTACTTTAGTGGGCAAATTTACTTTGTTACCTAATAGGCCAATATCATTTTTCCACAATCTTAAGCTTTTTTGCATTCTCTATTGGTTTGATTGATCCAAGGCACATTTTGATTGACTTACTAAACAATTTAGATTATTCAAGGGTTTTTCATGTCAATCTTATGTTGTTTTCAATTGTCAAATGCATCTTTTAAAGTGGTCTCCCCTTTTTGATATAAAAAAGGAATCACCGATTATTCTATGTGGTTGGCTTTTCTAATATGAGGATTCATTATGTTACACATCAAGTTCTTTTTTCTTGGGGCTCTTTTTGGTCACCCTCTTCAAATTGATCAGGCCACCATGAGATCCGATCTTTTGTATTCTAGTGAAAATTACTGATATTTCTAAAAACACCCTAAGAAGTTTGGATTGGTTCAAAAGTTTGGTTACTTTCAAAAGTTGAATTTGAGAATTTTTCTATTTTTTTTCGCACTGTAAAATTCATGGGCATGATAATTCAGAATGCTTTGTGCTGCACCCACAAAGTAAAAAGAAAAATTTAACTGATCCTAATCCTAATCTACCAACTGATAAAGTTAGTAAATCTATTTATATGCCTAAGGTTAATCAAAATGGGAATACTTCTTCTACCTCTTTGGAACCACTAAATTCTTAATGAAGTGCTCAATGATGATACTCCCAATTTTCAATATGAGCAGGTAAAAGATATTGCTAATGTTGCTCATAATGTTGAATATGATGGTTTGGCTATCAGTCCTTCCTTACATAATAACTTGCCTCCTCAAGATATTGACTCTATCCAGGCTACCTTGCCTCTCTTGGCAGCTGAACATGAGGAGGACCATGTGACCCTCAATGGTAATTTGAATGAAAATTTGATGTTGGAGGAAAATCTGGAAAAACATTTTGAAGTTGATCATGGTATTTGTGCTCTTAATGGTATTACTACCTCTCCTTCTCCTAATCCCAAGATTGACATGCATGCTAATACGACCTTCCTGCTTGATCCTGAAATTGAGGAAGGGGAAGTTATCATTAGAAATGCTTTGACTGACTCTGATCCTATTCATAATACAACTAATAAGTCTCTATCGGATGGTGATTCTTTGGACAAAATTGACCATTTTAAACTATTCTTAAAATGAAATCCTTAAAAGCAAAAATGTTTCCTAATAACTCAACTAGATCTAGTAGATCGGTTCCTCATCTCATAAATAATGGTCCTTTTGCATTGACTAATTACTTCTTTTAATCCCTTTATTTATCTTCTTTCCTTAGCTTATTTTATATTTCCTTTATGTTTAACTCTCTTATTTGGAATGTTTGAGGATTGGGACCCTCATTGTTCTTAACCATGTTAGTCTCACGCATAATAATATAGTTTTACTGGTTGTTATTGAACCTCTCATACATTCTTCTAAGATCAATCATGTAGCTAGAATGCTCTTTAATAACTTCTTCTATAATATTAGTAATAAAATTTGGTGCTTTTGGAATAATTTAGTCAATGTATCCATCCTTGATGATCCCAAGTTGTCAATGTCCACATCTCATTGGGTGATTTTTCTGCTCTAGGCTCCTTTGTTTATGCTTCTTGTAACAGGGCTGGTAGGAATATCCTTTGGGATAATTTAAGAACTTTTGCTTCAACTAATAAACCTTGGTTGGTTGATTTCAACACTATCCTCTTCCTCGAAAGAAGGGGTGGTTGTTCTCCTAACATTCATTCTATGGAAGATTTCTCTAATATGATTCTTGATTGCAACCTTATTGACATTGGCTACTGGTTCTGATTACACTTGGCATAACTCTAGACTCGGCAATGGCTTGATAGGACTCTTTTAACTCCCTTTGGATTAATCAATGGCCTAGTACCTCTGAGCACTTGAGCGAACTTTGTCCGATCATGCTCCTCTTTTGATATCCATTAAAATAACTCTAATAGATTATCCTCCTTTACCTCTTTAAAATTTCAAAATATGTGGATTCAACACCTTGATTCTTAAATGTTGTTTCCACCAACTAGGTGCCCCCCTACACCCTGATAATTCTATTAAGGGCATGATAAGACTATGGTTTAAGCTTAAAAGACTTAAACAAAACCTTATTTGGTGGAACAAGCATTATTTTAAAATCTCTTTGCTAATATCAAAAACATGGAACAATTGGTTTGTTGTCTTGAAAATGATATCTTGATTGATTCTTCTAAACTGAAAGATTTGAATAAAGCCAAAGACAACCTGGTTTCCTATCAAAATATGAAAGAAACTTACTGGCGATAAAAGGCTACTAGTAAACATATTGGATGGGGACATAAATACCAAGATATTTTCATGCTCTATTCCATAAAAGAGAGCTTTAAACTCTATCCAATAAATTAAAAGTGATAATGGAAATTGGATCTATTAACTAATGAGATTAAATACTCTATTAATCATTTTAGAAATTTATTAAACAAGAGCCATACTTTAGAGGTTATCTCCAACTCTCATTTGATTCCCTTAACACTTACTAGTGATGAAAATCATTTGCTTACTATGTTACTTATGAAAGCTGAGATTGGTAAAATTCTTAATAACATGAACCTATTTCTGCTATGGTCCTGCATACTACTCCAATTTTTCAGTATTGCTGTTATTAAGTAGGATTTAGTTGACATGTTGTTGATTTCTTTAATGGTAATCCTCTACCTAGATATTTCTCTAGCACTTCCATTGTCCTTATACCCAAAATTGATAATCCTAAATCCTTTTTCAAATTCTACATTTGTTTGGCTTCTCTAATAATTTCATCTCCCTCATTAAAAATTGTATAAGTAATGCTTGGTTCTCTCTTATTCTAAATGGTGAGGCCTTAGGTTTCTTCCCTTCTTCACATGGTTTGGGACAAGGGGATCCCTTATCTCCCTCTCTTTTTATTATTGCTGTGGAATATCTTTCTAGGAGCCTTAATGACCTCTTCAACAACAATCCAAGCATGTTTTTCAGAACTCTTGGTGGTATTCCTATCTCCCACCTTAGTTTTGCTGATGATTTCATTATCTTTTGCAATGCTTCTATTCACCATATTAAAAACATTAACAACTTCTTAAATAAATTTGGCAAGGAAAGTGGTCTTTTTATTAATGAAGGCAAAAGCTATTTTATTCCTTCCTCTAAAATCTCAAAGGAAAAAATCAATCAAATCTTGAGAGTCACTAATTTTTAGCAACAACAACTTCCAATTAAATATCTTGGTGCTCCTCTTTATAAAGGTAAAAATAAGATCACATCTCTTTGATGAGTTAATCCAAAAAATTACAAATAAAATTTTTATTTGGGAATTTCATTTACTCTCATTTGGTGGTAGACTCACTTTTCTTAAGAGTACCCTTAACTACATGCCTTTATATCTTATCCAAACCATTGTTCCTAATAATTCTACCTTAAATAGAATTGAGTGCCTCCTTAATAAATTCTTCTGGGGATTAAACAACTCTACTAAAAGGATGCATTGGACTCTTGGTAAAAAGATGTGGCATCCTTACTGAAGGAGGTCTTGGTTGTAAGCCAATTCATGAAGCTATTACTGCATTCTCTCATAAACTTTGGTGGAACTTTAGGAGCAATAATAGTCTTTGGGCTAAATTCATGACTACCAAGTACTACCAGGGTAAGCATCTTCTCATTTGTCCTTACAAGGTGGGTGATTCTCATGTATGGAAAAGACTTTGTTCCATCAAATGGGAAGCTGAATCCCTCATTTCTTGAGGGGTTAACTCTGGATCTTCTTTCTTTTGGCAAGACAACTGGACTGGCAGTGGTTCCATTGATGACTTATTATCTACTCACTCCACTACTGCTATTAAAGTGAACTCTTTTTGGCTGAATAATAAATGGAATGAAAGTAAGCTTATTGATTATATTCCTACCTCTCTTTTAGATAAACTTACTAGCATCCCTATCATTTCTAATCATCCTGATCAGATTCTTTTTAAGCTGTTTAAAAATGGTGATTTTAACCTTAAAGATGTTTAGATTCATATTAGAGAATCTCATGGTTTCTCTAATGTGTTTTTTAAACTTTAGAATAACATTATCCCTATTTCTTATTCTTTCCTAACAAGGAGAATTCTGAAAAATTTTATACTTGTTGACTCTTTGATGTGGGGTAAAGGCTTCCATTTACCTTCAAAATGCTAATGTTGTTTTCACATTGAGAATGTGAACCATGTGTTTGTCAATGGCACCATTGCCTCCAAACTATGGGTTTGGTATGATGAGCTTTTCAATATTGACCAATTTAATGGCTCTTTATCCTTATATCAACTTCTTGATGTTAAATTTCAAAATACTGTTAAAGGTTACATTAAAGTGATAACGCCATCACTCTTATATGGTTCATATGTATGGAGAGAAAATGATGCCAAACATCATGGGATTCTATGAACCACAAAAGGATTTTGCTAGAATTAAAGATAAAATTTGTGCTTTATTTAATGATGATTTAATTAGCAACAATCAATTTAAAGGCTGTAAATTTGTGGCCAACAAACTGAGCCTTTGCTTGCCTGAGATTTCCAAATGTAAGGAAGATAAGATTGCCTTTTGGATAAAGCCTCAAAATAATATTATCAAAATTAATACTGATAACTCCATTTCTCAAAATGCTTTTAGCCATGGTGGCATTTTCAGAAACATTAAAGGTAATGTTATTTGTGCCTTTGCCTACTTACACAATATGTTCGTTATCTTTCTGAATTAATGATGTTAACAAAGCTATTGAGATTTGTTTACAAAAGGTTGCTCAATATGGATTGAGGTGGATGCCCTTTTGCTGATTGATATGTTGACTTCCACCAAGGTGGGAAATACAGATTTATATTACCTCCTTAATCATACTAGAGCTCTTATATCTAAAGTTTGTTTCAAAATCACTCATGTTTGGTGTGAAGGTAATGCGTGTGTTGATTACCTTGCTAATCTGGGTGCTAGATTAGATGACATAACTTTCTTTGATCAGCTTAATCTTCCTAAACATTTGTGTGAATTGGTTAATTTAGATAATACTGGTTTACCCTATCTCAGAGATTAGTATTATTTCTTGCTTTTTGGTCTGTTAATGGTTTGTCTTACCTATGTGTTCAATCTTCCATTTTATTTATGTTGGTACTCAGTGTTTTTGATGCATTTCTCTGAAACTATTACCTGGTTATCCTATAATGGAGGGTCTTTCCTCTATAGCCTCAGCTGTTGGTTTGCTGTTAATTGTCCAGCGACATGTTGGGTTCTATTGTATTTGCTTTTTCCCTTACTGAATGGGGCTGGGCCTCCTGTTTCGCTAACCTGCTAGTTTGTACTCTTTTCCTAACCCGCAGGGACATTGTGTATTGTGCTTGCCATCACCTTTCATTGGATTGGGATTGTTTCTTGCCTCCCTTTCTTGCTATCTTTTCGATGTTGTTCTTAGTTGCTGGTCTATTTTCCCTTGATTTGAAGGAATTGAATGCTGTTATTTTTTTTATTCTCACTTTGGTTCAATGCGAATGGTACCTACATTACCTCCTCGGGTTCAGATTTGGTTTGTTGTTTTGTTACTGTGAATGGACTTTTGAGTTTTTTATGTTCGTGGCTAACTATTGGTTGGTTTTTGATCTTTTGCTCTGTTGTTTGCTGTGTGGTTAACCTAATTACCTGTGCCTTTATGATATGGATCTATATGCTATTTCATTTCACTCTTGGATCTCTTAGACTTGTGCAATTACTATTATGATCATGCTATTAACAAGGTGGTTGTTAACATCTATATTGCTGACCCTGAATGACTTTCCTCTTTATAGGCAACTTTCTTGGCCAAGAGGTTTCATCTCGATAGGGATGGTGTTGCTTGTATGCTGAATGGATTTTTGGATTATTATGTTTAACAGGCTGACTATTATTTTTGGAATCCTGCCTGCCTTTTGTTCTATTGATTTCCATGTGGTTAACCTCATTATCTATGCCTTTGCTATATGGGTTTATCTGTTGGTTGAGTTTACTCTTGGATCTATTAGACATGTATAATTATTGTTGTGATCATGCTATTAATAAGGTGGATGTAGCCAAGATGTTTCATCTGGGTAGGGATGTTGTTGGCTATGCATTCTCATGCTATGTTGGCATTGGTTGGTGATACTTATCTTATAAGGGATTGGTGTCATCCCTTTACCATTCTGATCTATGTTGCCTTCTTTTCTATAGTGTATGTGGCTATGTTTTGGTATGCAGGTACTAAGGATCATTTAAATTTCATCCAATGGCTGCTATTTTTCCACAAGTTTATAAGCTATGATGATTGAGATGATTTCACTCATTTTTTGGCTGGTAGTAGCACTTGTGATGTAACCCTTCCTTTGAAGTTTGGATGCTCATGTGTGCCCCAATTTGTGTGTGATGAGCAGCCTATTTTCACACATTTCTATAATTTTATTATTCTTATTTTACTTTCAATTTGAATTGTATCACTTTAATAGTGCTAACTTTTTTTTCTAGATGTTCACAGATTCTGTGTTGTTTTCTTGAAGGTTCCTTCTCTAGTGGAGGCATAAGCATCTCCCAACCTCAAGAGCTTTTGATGAAGGTGGTCCAATGGCTTCTCTTTTTGATCATTTTATATCTTTTGCTTTCCTCACTTTTTTTGCTTTGTTTTGATTGTACTAGCAGATTTACTCTATAGTTAATTGTAGCTCTTTGATAGTTCTTGAGTTTATCCTCTAAGGACCTTATAACTTATGGCAATAAAATTCTTATGGGTTCCTAAAATCCTAAAACTAACCTTAAACACTAAACCCTAAACCTACAACCCAAAACACGTAACCCTAAACTCTAAACCCTAAATCATAAACCTTAATCCCTAACCCTAACCCTAAATGCTAAAAACTAAACCCTAAACCCTAAAACCCAAAACCCTAAATCCTAAACCCTAAAAACCCTAAAATCCCTAAACCTTAAACTCTAATCCCTAAACCCTAAACCCTAAACTAACCCTAAACCCTAAGCTAACCCTGAACCCTAAACCCAAAAAACCCTAAACCTAGCCTAAACACTAAACGCTAAACCTTAAACCCTAAACCCTAAAAACCTAAAACCCTAAAACCCTAAATCATAAACACAAAACCATAAACCCTATACCATAAACCTTAATCCCTAAACCCTCAATTAACCCTAAACCTTAAACACTAAACACTAAACACTAAAAGGATAAAACCTAAACTTAAACTAAATAAAACCTAAAAATAAAATAAATAAAAATACCTAAACCAAAATAAAATAAAAAAATAAAATAAAATATAAATCCTAAACTAAATTTAAACCTAAAGCTAAAGCTAAACCTAAACCTAAAAGGAAAATAAAATAAAAAATAAAAACTAAACTAAAATAAAATAAAAAATAAAAACTAAACTAAATTAAAATAAATAAATAACATAAATAAAAAAAAACTAAAACTTAAAATAAAAAAAAAATTAAATAAAAACCTAACCTAAAAAATAAACCTAAAAATAAATAAAAAATAAAACCTACACCCTAAACTAAAACAAAACCTAAATCTAAATTAAAAATAAAATAAACCTAAACCTAAACTAAAATTAACTAAACTAAAATAAATAAAACCTAAACCTAAACCTAAACCTAAAACTAAAATAAACTAAACCTAAACCTAAACCCTAAAAGAAATAAAATAAATTAAAAATAAACATAAACCTAAACTAAAAAATAATACCTAAAAATCAACCTAAAATAAAAACCCAAAACCTAAACATGAAAAAAATAAAATAAAAACCTAAACTTAAACCTAAAAATAAAAAAATAAATCCTAAACCTAAAATATAAAATAAAAATTAAACTAAACAAAAAAACTAAACTTAAATCTAAACCTAAACCTAAAAAAATAAAATAAAATAAATAAACCTAAAATAAATAAACTAAACTAAATAAAATTAAAATTAAACCTAAATAAAAATAAAAATAAAATAAACTGAAATAAATAGAAAAATAAACTAAACAAACTAAATAAACCTAAACCTACCATTTTAGTTAATTTTCAAAAATAAAAAAATAAAAAAAATAAAAAATAATATAAAAAACCCTAAACCCTAAACCCTACATCTTAAAACCCTAAACCCTAAACCCTAAATCTTAAAACATTAAACCCTAAAACCTACAACCCTAAACCCTAAACCCTAAATCCTAAAAACCTAAAAACCTAACCTAAACTAAATGAAACCTAAAAATGGAATAAATAAAAAACCTAAACCAAAATAAAATAAAAATAATAAAATTAAAAATTAAAACCTAAACTAATACTTAAACTAAATATAAAAATAAATAAAATAAAAAATAAAAACCTAAACCTAAAAAATAAACCTAAAAATAAATAAAATCTAAATCCTAAACTAAAAAAAGAAAAACCGAAACCTAAAATAAAAATAGAATAAAACTTAACCTAAACTAAAATAAACTTCACTAAAATAAATAAAACTTAAACCTAAAATAAACTAAACCTAAACCTAAACCTAAACTCTAAATAAAATAGAATAAACTAAAAAGAAACCTAGATCTAAAATAAAAAAATAAAACTTAGAAATAAACTTAAAATAAGAACCTAAAACCTAAACCAAAAAAAAACCTAAACATAAACCTAAAAAAAACCTAAACCTAAAAAAAAATAAAATACAAAAACTAAACTAAAAAATAAACATGAATATAAACTAAAACCTAAAAAAATAAACTAAAATAAAAAACCTAAACTAAAATAAATAAACTTAAAATAAATAAACTAAATAAAATAAAAATGAACCAAAATAAAATAAAAAATAAAATAAACTAAACAAACTAAACCTATGTTGGAAATTTTTTTTTTTGAAAAAAAACTCAAACCCTAAACCCTTAACCCTAAACCCTAAACCCTAAACCCTAAATCCTAAACCCTAAACCCTAAAACTAACCCTAAACCCTAAACCATAAAAAACCCTAAACCTAAACCCTAAACCCTAAACCCTAAACCCAAGCCCTAACCCTAAATCATAAACCCTGAACTCTAAACCCTAAAAACCTAAACCCTAAACTAACTATAAACCCTAAATCCTAAACACTAAAAACCCTAAACCCTAAAACTTAAACTCTAATCCCTAAATGTTAAACCCTAAACTAACCCTAAACCCTAAGCTAAACCTAAACCTTAAACCTTAAACCCTAAACCCTAAAAGCACTAAACCCAAAGGTATAAACACTAAATGTTAAACCCTAAACCTAGAATCCTAAACCCTAAAACCATAAACCCTAAACCTTAAATCATAAAAACCTAAAAACCTAAACCTAAACTAAATATAACCTAAAAATATAATAAATTAAAGAAACCTAAACCTAAAGAAAATAATAAAATAAAATAAAAACCTAAACTAAAACTTAAATGTAAACCTAAAAGTAAAATAAAATGAAAAATAAAAATAAACTAAAATAAAATAATGAAATACCTAAACTAAACTAAAAAATAAAATAAACCTAAGAATAAAAAACCTTAATAATATTAAAACTAAATTTAAAATAAAAATAATATAAACTAAAATAAAATAAAATAAAAACCAAGACCTAAAAATTAAACCTAAAAATAAATAGAAAATAAAACCTAAATCCTAAATCAAAAAAGCAACCTAAGCCTAAAATAAAAATAAACTAAACCTAAACCAAAATTAAAATAAACTTAACTAAAATAAATAAAACCTAAACCTAAACCTAAAATAAACTAAACCTAAACCCTAAACTAAATAAAATAAAATAAACAAAAAAAACCAAAATGTAAACTAGAAAAGAAAATCTAAAAATAAACCTAAAATAAAAACCTAAACCTAAAAAAATAAAATATAAACCTAAACATTAACCCAAAAAAATAAAAAACCTAAACCTATAAAATAAACATAAAGAAACCTAAACCTAAAATAAACTTAATAAAATAAACTAAAATAAATAAACTAAAAAATAAATAAACCAAACTAAATAAAAAAAATAAACTTTAAAATAAAAAAATAAAATAAACTAATATAAATAAAAATAATAAACTAAATAAACCTAAACCTACTAGTTTACTTAACTTTTTAAAAAAAAAAACTCTAAACCCTCAACCCTAAACCCTAACCCTAAACCTACAACCCTAAAGCCGAAAAAACCCTAAATCCTAAACCCTAAACCTTAAACCCTAAACCCTAAACCTTAAACCTTAAACCCTATCCTTAACCCTAAACCCTAAACCCTAAAACCCTAAAACCTAACCAAATTATCCCAAACTAAACCCTTAAACCTAAATGTTAAACCCTAAACTAACCATAAAGCTTAAGCTAAACCTAAACCCTAAACCTTAAAGCCTAAACATTAATCCCTAAATGCCTAAATAGTAAACCCTAAACCCTAAACCCTATAACCCTAAACCCCTGAACCCTAAACCCTAAACCCTAAATCCTAAACATTAAATTACTGATTATAACTTTTTGGATTTCTGTTTTGGGGGATTAAAAGATTCTTAGCCTCTTCCACTAATTATTTGTTGTTGTTTTTATCCTTGCCAAAGCTAGTTACTATTTTTACTATTTTTATTTAATGCTAGCTTTCTTTGGCTTGTGGTTATTTTTTCTTTTCTGTTGGGTTTATTGCTTTTCTATAACCCTCCTAGTTGGTTTACCTGATCTCCCATTTTTGGCTGCTTCCTTTCTTTTGTCTATTCTTGTTATGCTGCTCATGACTTCTATGCCTGCTTGGGGCTTTGATCAATTTTCTTTTCCCTCTATTTTGTCATCTTCGATTGTTGTACATTTACACAAATTACCCTATTTTTCTGATGGATGTATCAACTATGGTCTTATGATTCCCATTACCTATTCTATTCAGTATTATTGCCTCCCCTTAGCTCCCGCTTGTTTCATTCTCAGGAGCCCTTTATTTGCCTTGTCAATCGATGGATGGTTTACTTAGCTATTATGTTATGCCGGTTGAACTATTATGTTGTGCTTATAGTTGCAATACTATTTTTTCTTCAACTCTTCACTATTAGGTTAATTTATTTGGGTCTATGTATTTGGTTTGGTAGGGTAACTCAAGTTTTCTTGTATTAGCCTTGTCTTTCTTCTATTTTTTTTCAAGCTGGGAATATTTGGTTTACCACTATTATTATTAGCTAGAAGTTTGCATCTAATGCTATTGCTTGTAACAATCCTTTACCTCTGGTGGGTTGGATTCTTTTTCATGGTGGTCGTTTGGGGATTACTTCTTCCCTATCAATGTTGGGGTAGTCTTGATGATGCTACCTTCTTTTGGAATCGAGGCAATTAGTTTACTGGGTGATTATCGGTCTTGCTTCTTTTCTTGTTTGCTTCTCTACTGCTTGGTCTGTTGTTAATGTCTGGGGGTTTCCTTTTCATGGTGGTCTTACTTTGTAAGAGTTGTTGGCTTCTCCTTCTCCCTCTTTATTGGGGAAATTTTGCAGATGCTATTTTTTCATGGAATTGGTGGCAATTAATTGACTGGGTGCATAGTGGATATTCTTTCTATGTTTGCTTTGCATGTGCATATTATGCAGGTACTATGGTACTAAGATCATATGATCTCCATTCCTTGGTGCCTTCCACCGTGTATATGTAGGCTATGATGGTGGATGACTTCACTCATAATTTTGGCTAGTAATCAAACTGTGTAACCCTTCGTTGGAAGTATGGATGCTCATGTTTGTGGTTGCCCCATTCTTGTGGTGACTGAGCCCGAGCCTCTCTTCTCAAACTCTTATTAATTTTTTATTATTTATATTCCTACTCATTTCTTTTAGCCTTCTTTTTATAGCTGTACTAATTTTACTCTCTAACTTTATTCTAATTTTTATTGTCTAGCTACTTGCAGGTTCCTTTACTGGTTCTTTGCAGGTTAATACTTTGTTGGCTTGGCTCTTCTCATCTTCTCAAGCTTCTGTCACTGTGTGCTCTTTGCTTTTCTTATGGTGTCATTGTATCTTTTTTTGTTGCTTTCTTTTTTCTTTAGCTTTTCATTTTTGTTGAATGTACTTAGATAGGGGATTTACTCTCTAGGTTGAATGTAGCTCTTTCAACGGTAGTTCTGAGTTTATCCCCTTTTAAGGACCTTGTATCTCTTTCTTGTGGCAATAAAATTCCCCTCTATGGGGTTCCCTAAAAAAACCCTAAAACCCTAAACCCTAAAACCTTAAACCCTAAACCCTTAACCCTAAACCCTATAAACCTAAAAACCTAAAAACCCAAACCTAAACTAAATAAAACCTAAAGAAAATAAATAAAACCTAACCTAAATAAAAAATAAAATAAAAACTTAAACTAAAACATAAACTTAAACATAAAAATAAAATAAGAAATAAAAATAAACTAAAATAAAAACTTAAACTAAAACCTAAACTTAAACATAAAAATAAAATAAAAATAAAAATAAACTAAAATAAAATAATGAAAAACCTAAACTAAACTAAAAAATAAACTAAACATAAGAATAAAACCTTAATAAAATTATAACCAAAGGTCAAATAAAAAATAAAATAAACCTATAATAAAATAAAATAAAACTAAATAAAACCTAAACCTAAAAATTAGCCTAAAATAAAACTAAAAATAAATAAAAATAAAACCTAAACCCTAAACTAAAAAAACTAAACATAAAATAAAAAAAATAAATAAGCAAAATAAAATAAACTAAACCTAAACTAAAAAAAACTAAACTTAAATAAATGAAACTTAAACCAAAACCAAAAATAAACAAAACCTAAACCTAAACCCATGCTACATAAAATAACATAAACTAAAAATAAACCTAAAGCTAATTAAAAAGTAAAACCTAAAAATAAACCTAAATAAAAACCTAAACCCTAAACCTAAAAAAATATAATAAAAACCTAAACTTAAACCTGAAAATAAAAAATAAAACTTAAACCTAAAAAATAAAATAAAAATAAAACTCAACTAAACCTAAACCTAAACCTAAAAAACAAACTAAAATAAAAAACCAAAACTAAAATAAATAAACTAAACCAAATAAAAATTAAAAATAAACCTAAATAAAATTTAAAAATAAAATAAACTAAAATAAATAAAAAATAAGCTAAATAAACCTAAACCAACAAGCTTACTTATTTTTTTAAAAAATAAACCCTAAACCTATAAACCCTAAACCCTTTAAACTTAAACCTAAACCTAAACCTAAACCCTAAACCTAATCAAACCCTAAACCCTAAAGAATAAACTAAAACCCTAAACCCTAAACCCTAAACCCTACACCCTAACCCTAAACCCTAAACCCTAAATCCTAAACCCAAACACTAAACCTAAACCTAAAGTAATTAAATAAATTAAAAATAAACCTAAACCCTAAAACCTAACAAACCTAAACCCTAAGAATGAGAGAATGTTGATGCAGAACATCCAACTAGGCTTACTCTAGATTTTGGCGGTGGAGGCGAAGGCAAAGGTGGTGGTTATCGCTGTGGTGGTGGGGGATCTAGAGGTGTTGGTGGATATGGGGTTGTGGTCGGAGCAGTGGTGGTTATGGAGGTAGGAGAAGCAATGGAGGTTACAGTCATGGTGGTCACGGAGGAAGATATCGGGATATGATGGTGGATCCCGCTACTCAGGATGCCGGGGAGGTTCTGATCAGAACTGGAGAAATTCAAGGATATCCGATCCGATAAACAAATAAACAAAACATAAACCTAAACTAAAACAAACTAAACTAAAATAAATAAAACCTAAACCTAAACCTAAACCTAAACTTAAACCCTAAATAAAATAAAATAAACTAAAAATAAATCTAAACCTAAAAGTAAAGCTAAAATAAAAACCTAAAACCTAACCTAAAAAAATAAAACTTAAACTTAATCATAAAAATTAAAAGTAAAACCTAGACCTAAAAATAAAAAATAAAATAAACAATAATAAAAATAAACCTAAACCTAAACCTAAACCTAAAAATAAACTAAAATAAAAAAACCTAAACTAAAATAAATAAACCTAAAATAAATAAACTAAACTAAATAAAAATACAAATAAACCTAAATCAAAATAAAAAATAAAATAAACTAAAATAAATAAAAAATAAACTAAATAAACCTAAACCTACCAGTTTACTTAATTTTAAAAAATTTAAAAATAGAAAAAATAAAAGAATAAAAAGACACTAACCCTAAATGCTAAACTCTAAAACTAACCTTACATCATAAACCCTAAACCCTAAACCCAAAATCTTAAAACCCTGAACCCTAAACCCTAAACCCAAAAACAAACATCCATAAATCTTAAACCCTAAACCCCAAACACGAAACACTAAACACTAAACCCTAAACCCTAAATACCTAAAAACCTAAACCTAAACTAAATAAAACCTAAAAATAAAATAAATAAAAAAACCTAAACCTAAATAAAATAATAAAATAAAATAAAATAAAAACCTAACTAAAACCAAAACCTAAACCTAAACCTAAACATAAAATAAAATAAAATAAAAAAATAAAACTAAACTAAAATAAAATAAATAAAAACCTAAACTAAAGTATAAAATAAAATAAACCTAAAATCAAATGCCTAAATAAAATAAAAACTAAATATGAAATAAATAAGAAATATACCTAAAAAATAAATAAAAATAAAACATAAACCCTAAACTAAAAAACCTAAACCTAAAATAAAAAAAAAAACTAAATAAAGCAAACTAAACTAAAATAAATAAAACCTAAACCTAAACCTAAAATAATAAACTAACCTAAACCAAAGCTAAATAAAATAAACTAAATTAAAAGTAAACCTAAACTAAAAAAATAAAAAACCTAAAAGTAAAACTAAAATAAAACCTAAAACCTAAACCTAAAAAAAAAAAAATAAAATAAACCTAAACCTAAAATTAAAATAAAAATAAAACCTAAACCTAAAATAAAAATAAAATAAATAAAATAAAACTAAACTAAAATAAACATAAACCTAAACTAATCTAAACTAAAATAAAAAACTTAAACAAAAAAAATAAACCTAATAAATAAACTAAACTAAATAAAATAAAATAAACTAAATAAATAAAATAAACTAAATAAATAAAATAAAACCTAAATTAAATCTTATTTAAATCTAAACTTAAACTATAAACAACTAAACCCTAAAACCTAACCACTAAATCTAACCTAAACACTAAACCTTAAACCCTAAACCTAATCTAACCCTAAAACCCTAACCCTAACCTAATCCTAAACCTAAACTAAACCTAAAACCTAAACCCTAACTAACCTAAACTAAAACCTAAAACTAAACTTAAACTAACTAAACCTTGCTAAAACTTAAACTTAAACCTAAACCTAAACCTTAAACCCTAAACCTAAACCTAAACTCTCAAAACCCTAAACCTTAAAGTTTAAACACTAAACCCTAAACCCCAAACCCTTAACCCTAACCCTAAACCCTAAATCCTAAAATCCTAAGCCCTAAAACCCTAAACCCTAAACCTTAAACCCTAAACCCTAAACCATAAACCCCAAACCATAAAAACCTAAAAACCTAAATATAAATTAAATAATAGCTAAAAATAAAATAAATAAATAAAACTTAAACCTAAACAAAATAATAAAATAAAATAAAATAAAAAGCTAAACTAATTCATAAACCTAAACCTAAAAATAAAATAATATAAAAAAGAAAAATAACCTAAAATAAAATAAAGAAAAGCCTAAACTAAACTAAAAAGTAAATTAAACCTAAGAATAAATAAACCTAAATAAAATAAAAAGTTCAATAAAATAAAATATAATAAAAACTAAATAAAAACCTAAAAATAAAAAATAAACATAAAAATAAAACTAAAAAATAATTAAAAAATAAAACCTAAACCCTAAACTTAAAAAAAACCAAAACCTAAAATAAAAGTAAAATAAATAAAATAAAATAAACCTAAACCTAAACTAAAATAAACTAAACTAAAATAAATAAAACCTAAAAGTAAACCTAAAATAAATTAAACCTAAACTTAAACCTACACTAAATAAAATAAAATAAACTAAAAATAAATGAAAATGTAATCTAAAAAATACAACCTAAAAATAAACATAAAATAAATACCTAAAACCTTAACCTAAAATATAATAAAACCTACACCTAAAACTAAAATAAAAAAAATAGAACCTAAACCAAAAAAATAAACAAAAATAAAATTCAACTAAAAAATAAATCTAAACCTAAAAAATAGACTAGAGATTAAAAACCTAAACTAAAATAAATAAACCAAAATAAATAAACTAAACTAAATAAAATAAAAAAATTAAACCTACAAAAAATAAAAAAATAAAATAAACTCAAATAAATAAAAATAAACTAATAAACCTAAACATTGGTTTACTTAATTTTAAAAAATACCCTAAAACCCTAAATCCTAAACCCTAAACCCTAAACCCTAAAATTAAACCTAAAACCTAAACACAAACCTAAAAGAAATTAAACCCACAATCTTAAAACTCAGCCACAAGCCTAAAACCCACACAAACTAGCCAACCAAGCCACACCTAAACTAAACCTAAACCCTAAAGCCAAACCTCTGACCTAAACCCCACAAGCCACAAACCCCCCAAAACTAAAAAATCCTAAACCCCTAAGAATGGGAAGAACCTTGACAATAGGAACATCACCGTTGCTCAATCTAGATGGGTGGAAGGTGGAGGTTATCGTGGTGGTGGGGGATCTGGAGGTCTTGGTGGATATGGTGGTGGTAGTGTGGTGATTTTGGATGAGGAGTGAAGGAGGTTACAATGGTGGTGGCGAAGGAGAGATCGGGATATGATGGCGGATCCTACTACTTTCGAGGGGTGGGGGTGGTTCGATGCTAATTAGAGAAGATCGATCGCTGCCAATTGAGCGTGTCTTTAGAGTAGAGGGTTTACTTCTAGGGTTTTGATTTGCTCAATGGGTGTTTGTTTTGATCTATGTCATAAACTTGTGTAAAACTTGGTGTTCAACTTAAATCAAAAGAAGAAATTTTGAATATGAATTTATTCTATATTAAAAAAAACCTTAGACCATAAACCCTAAACCCTAAATAAAAGCTTAAAACATAAACCTAAAACCTAAACCCTAAACCCTAAACCCTAAACCCTAAAAGCCCTAAACCCTAAAACCTAACCCCTAAACCCTAAAACCTTAAACCCTAAACCTTAAACCCTAAAACCCTAAACCCTAAACCATAAACCCTAAACCCTAAATTAACCTTGAACTTTAAACCCTAAACTAACCATGAACCCTAAACTAACCCTAAAAACCTTGAATGAATATGTCATTAGGAGTAGATCTAAAGAATGGCCTAATCCTAACATATTTATTGTAGCTAAAGAAAATGTCTTCAAGAGACTTTCCCTTAACTATTAAAGATTTGAATACTCTAAACATGAACCCTAAATCATATTATAATACCGTATATTATAGTATATTGTATCATCATATATTTGAGCATGTAGCGATGTGTTTTTGGAAGTTATAAGATGTGCTAAAATGTTTTAGTATATTATCATATTATGCCCTATAGTCTATATTTATATAAATCATAAAAATTTTGATTTAATAAATGAAATGATGAGATTTGTTAAATTTAAAGTGGGATTTAAGTTCTAGTACCAAAGGTGTGCTATGCCACTTGTAGTCTAAAAAGTAAGATTTTATGTTCAAAATAAATATTATATGTTGTAGCATAGTATAACATCATATATCATAGTATATTATTCTGCATATTTTAAATTCTTTTAGTATTTTATAATCATGCAATCGAGCCTACCCTATTTATAAAAATGTTGATTTAGACTTTAAAATGGTGGAATTTAGCCAAATTCGTAATAGGTAGAGCATGACATCATAATATATTATTTTAATTTAAAATATGTAAATGATAAATAGTTTTTTATTGTATAGACTAATTTTATGATTTTTTATCATAAGAAATTCTCTTGTGATGTGATATCCAATATAATATAATATATTATATTATAGTGTATTATAATATACGATGCTATAACATAGTGTAGCATCATGCATTATAGCATACTATTGTGTATTACTACTTATTATTTAGCATATTTTAGTTTGTTATAGTATGATGTAGTGGAGTTTCTACTGGTATAACTCATAAAAATACTAATTTATAGGCTAAGACGTTGGGATTTGGCCAAATTTATGGTAAACTTTATGGAACATCATTGGGGGTGTGCTATGGTGTGTCATTTAATCAAAAGGGTAGAATTTTGCATCCAAAATAAATGTTCATTTTTCAACTAAATTTTATAAATGTTTTGCTTAAAGTGATTCATTTTAAGGTGTAATGTAAGATAATATATTATATGAAATCATATAAAAATATAATGTACATAACTATATAACTTCACATATATATAAATGTGGTGGTGTTACTAAATGTTATTATAGATTTTAGTATGTTTTACTTTTATTATAATGCATTAGGTCAAAACTCACAAAAATGGTAATTTGAAGGTTGAGATGGAAGAATTTAGCAAAATTCAAGGTACACACCAAGAAGCAACACCAAAATTATGCAATTTTGTACCATTTCTAATAGAAAATTAATAATTTTACATCTAAAATGAACATTATTCATATTTTGAGAAAATTTGGTTATTTGTTCCTTTTAAGTGATTCTAATGAGGTGTGATGTTAGATAATATATAATATTATAGCAAATTATAATATAACATCATATATTATAATATAATATAGTGTGTTAATTCACACTATAATATGTTTAGCATGATATTGTATAGTTAGTTTGAGCTTGCACCATCACAACCCATAAGATGTTGATTATAATGATAAAATGATGTACCTTGAAGGAATACATTGTTAGGCTTTTGGTTGAAGTATTAAAGGTATGCATAAGAGAAGAAATAAGATTTGATGAGAATTTCATGTCAAGGACATGGAGGGAGGTGCGCTAGGGGATCACACATGCATTGGACATGACATGTGAGGGGTCTATCGAGGGCATAGAAGAAAAAAATCTGCTGGTGATAAGGTTTAAATTTAATTTGAGTATATGATTTGTGTAAAGAAGATCCACTAGGGATAAAAATCTAGAATCCACTAGGGATTAAGATTGAATCAACTTTAATTTGTTTTGTTTTAATTGATGTGGAAGCATATCTGTTAGAGATATGGGCTCGAGGCATCTAGGGATCGAGTATATGAACCTTCCACTAGGGAAGCAGGTTTGGGCTATCCGCTGGGAATTGGGATTTGAGTTTGATTTCATAGATTTTTTTGGGGATGTATCCACTTGGGATAAGAGTTTGGTTGGATTTCTTTGATTTATACTTTACTGTGGGAGTCAGTTTAATTTGGTTCCATTGGGAGGTTGGTTTTGAATTTGATTTGTTTGCTTGACTTATAAATATAAGATTTGGGGCTCCACTGGGGAGAAGAGTGTGATTTAACTCCATTGAGGAAAATTATTTTGTGTTTAATTTAATCTGAGTTAATGTATGGAGCCTATCAATGTCCGATGGACCCACTAAGAAGGGGCTATATCATCCTTGACCTACCTTAAGTTTACAAATCTAAAGGGATAGTCTACCAGTTGTTGGGTGGAGCTAGCCAACCTAAGGGGTTGGCTTTCGATTTAGAATGGTTGTTCTAGGAAGAAGGCTTAGCAGACTTACATCTTCAAAAGTGAGGAACAACCATTAGGGTGACCTGTTGGATGCACAATAAATCAAACCTAACCTAAGGCGACTATTGAGTGAATGCCGCTAGGGACTTATTTCAATGCAAAAGTAGTCAGGATTAATTTTATCTTAATTTCATGTGATTTTATATGGTTTGTTTGGTTTAGTTTGATTTTTAATTAAGGGCATATCCGCTGGGATGTAAGCTTGGTCAAATTTGAGAGATTTAATTTATGGGACATGTCAGTGTGCGATGGACCCACTAAGAAGGGGCTATATCAGACTTCTCCTATCTCAGATTTATAAATCCATAGCGATAGTCTACTGGCCATGGGGTAGAGCTAGCCAACCTAAGGGGTTGCCTTTCAGTGTGCAATGACTGTGCTAGGAAGAAGGCGTAGCAGATTTACATCTTCTAAAGTAGGGAGAAACCGCTGGGGTAACCTATTAGTAGCACAATAAATCGAACTCAAATTATATCGACTCAAGAGTAGTCAGGCGATTCGTAGAGGGAGTTTTGCTGACACTACCCTAAAGATATGATACCTGCTTGGGAAAAGGTACTGCAAGGGGTGTCCTCCTAATCCACAAGTGAATATATTTTTTGTTTATTTGTATGCGTGGACCCTGTTGGTGTGAGGGACCACACTAAAAGGGGCTATATCATCCTTGACCTATCTCTAATTTACTGGACCAAGGGAGAATCTGCACATCATCATGATGCTCCAACCATAGGGGTGGTTACTAGGAAAGGGGAACTATTCAATCTGATAGTAAGCTGGGTAATGTCTAAATGGGGTTGCAAAGGAAATGATCCAAATATAGTGTCCACAGGGGGGGTGGGGGTGCTACTAGGGGCATTATCTTGAGCCCTAGAAAAAACCCTATAGGTGTATGGTGGCCAAACTCAAGGAGAAAGCATAGTAGACTTACATCTGCCATGAGTGGTGTATCCTAAGGTGTCAGAACCAACCAACCTAAGGTGTATCCATCAGCATAGTGAGAACCAACCATCCTAAGGTGGTCGTCAGTGTGTAATGATCAATCCAAAAAGAAAGCATGTAGGCTTACAACTTTCCAAGAAGAACTGATCATCGAGATAGTTTGTTGTCGGTGGGACATATACTATCTGACCTAGAGCAACTACTGAGAGAGGAGCTCTGAGGAAGGACTAGACCTAGAGTTGAAGTAGTCAGGAGGGAAGGAGCTACTAGGGGACTTATTCTAAACCTCAAATATACTCGGCCCAATCAGTGCACGAAGGCTAATCTAAGATGAAAGCATAGTAGACTCACATCCTCTTAAACGAAGCCAACATGAGGTAGCTTACCGGCCACATAGTAAGGTATACGAAACTAAGCTTGTTGGTGTGCAGTGGCCAAGTAAGGAAGGAAAGCATAACAGACTTACATCCTCCAAAGCAAGAAGACCACTAGGGTGACACACTAGCAGGGTAGTACGTCAGCCTGACCTAGCACAACTACTGTGTGAGTGCCGCTAAGGGCATTATCTCAACTTAGAGTACCCCAAGATAAAAGATATGTTCTTATTTTATATATTTGTCTGTAGTTTGTGTTAGTGTTTTGTTGATGAAGGATAGGACAGCGCTCAGGTTTCTTACACCTACCCTAAACACATCCTTGCATATTCACAAACAAGAATACTTTCATCATGGAAGAGATTGAATTCAAAATGAAATTTTTATTGATGATAATTATTTTCAAACATGATTTATAATATTTTTTTTAAGTAGAGCACACTGATTGGAAGCATTGGGTGCTCTCTCTTATAATTAATAAGCTGGTAAGATCCTCCATGGTTGGCCTTCTCTATGGCGAAAGGGCCTTCCTAAATGGGTTCAAACTTGCCTACCATCTTACAATGGGCAAAAATCAGTCTCCTAAGAACTAAAGAAAGCTCTCCTACTTAAAAACCTCTAGGACGAACCAACTTATTGTGAGCTTGAATCATTTTAGCTTTGTACAACTCGAGATTTTGGCATGCCCATAGGCGTCTCTCCTTCAAACCTTTGAGCTCTTCTAACCATAAATTGTTGGGATTTATTGCTCACTTAATTAGGAAAATTAACTAATTAAGCCTTAACTACTCTTTTAAGTTAATTAATGATTAATTAATCCCATGAATAGTAATAAATTAGTTAAATAGGTTTATTAATCATTGTTCAATAGTAAGTGATCTAAGGAATAGGGTTGGGACCCCTTTCCTAAAGTTCATTACACCCTTTTTTTAAAATGAAATTAATTAAGATTTAACTAATTAATTAAATCACCTAATCAAATTGAAATCATAATCACATCAGACCTTAATTAATTAAATAATGTGGTAGATCTTTAGGTATTTAATAACCTAAAAAAGTTTAAGGAAACTGTGGTTAGTCCACATGTCTGGGAAAGCCATAAGAGTAATTAATTAAGTCCCTTAATCTAATTAACTATTGATCATGAGCTAATTGCATTAGGCCCTTTTTATTTCCTAGGATCATTGCAAGTTTATTTTTCATGCATATCATGTTTGCTCATAATTATTTAGTTAATTACTTTAAGGTGACATAAGTAAGGGTAATTAATTCATCTAATTAAGGGTCTAACTTAATTAACCCATAAAATCAACTTAATTACATTTCCTTAAATTAAATCAAATCACCAATGTGGAATGGGTTTAAAATAGCATGTGATGATTTCTCTTCTCCTCTTTAAATCAAATCAAATCAAATCTAAAACTTAATTAATAAAGAAGCTTTGGTTTGCTTTAAATAATCGTATCTAATTTGATTGTTGTTAAGAACTAGTTTGGTTGAATGAATCACATGCTTATATTTGATAGTCCTCTTTCCAATCATGTTAAATTTGGTATGTCATTTGAATTCATGCAACCATCTTTTCAAAATCAAGTAAAATAAAATGGTTTTTCTTTATGTAAGCTTGCATGTGTTGATTTAATTTAATATATGTGTGGCTATTATCACTATTAAATCTAAATGTTTTTATCAAAAGCTTATAAATGAATAATAATATGTGTGTTATGATGCTAGTAAAAATACATAAGAAATGCATGTGCTTATAGCTTAAGTGTATGAATGTTGAGTTCTCTTTCCTCTATTCATGTGTTGATCTATATAAGATTGAATTGTAATGGGTATATATTATGGATATCCCAGAACACGAGGCTTTATCTAGCCCCAAGGAGGTAATTTGATTACCTCACCTCCGTTTAACAATGACACATACCCATTTGATTTCATTCTTATGTATTTCAACATTAGAATTTGGATAGAGTTTTAATTCATACTTATAAATGATTCAATCAAAAAAATATACAATCTTTGCATGGTTTTCTTTCCCTCTTTTATGTATACATCCATGTGAGTCCAAGAAAAGCAAGTATATAGTCTAGACATCTCAGGAATACGAGACTTTAGTCAGCCCCAAGGAGATCATTTGATTACCTCACTTCCCTGGTTTAACAATGACACATACTTACCTATATCTTTTTACATGTATATGTATATGTGATTAGTGAATGAAAATCCCACTTTACATTAAAATTGCATGCATTCATAATTGACTAAGTGGTTGAATTAATTAGCCATATGATTTGGATCTTACTTCCTATGTTCATGTATACAAATTTACATATGTTTGAATGCAAATTGGTATATAGTATGGACATCTTGAGAATATGAGGCTTTAGCTAGCTCTAAGGAGGTCATTTGATTACTTCACTTCCCCGGTTTAACAACGGCACATGCCTATTTAATTTCATTCTTATGTCCATTTTTATTTAATTTCCCTAAATCCTAAACCCTAATCCCTAAAATTTTTAAAAAAAACCATAAACCTTAAATCATAAACCCCAAACCCTAAACCCTAAGCCCTAAACCTATAGCCCTAAACCCTAAACCCTAAACCCTAAAAAACCCTAAACCCTAAACCCTAAAAGTATAAACCCTAAAATCCTAAACCCTAAACCCTAAACCCTAAACAATAAAGCCTAAACCCCAAACCCTAAATCAGTAACTAAATAAATAAAAAAATAAACCTTAACCTTAAAACCCAATAAACCTAAACCTAAACCTAAACTTAAAGCCTAAGAATGGGCAGAACTTTGATGGCAGGAACATCACCATCAACCAGGCTTAGTCTAGATCTGGTAGTGGAGGTGAAAGTGGAGGCAGCAGTTATTGCAGTGGTGGTGGGGGATCTAGAGGTGCTAGTGGATATGGAGGTGGTGGTCGGAGCAGTTGTGGTTATGAAGGCTGGAGGAGCAATGGAGGTTATAGCCGTGGTTGATGGCGGAGGGAGAGATCGGGGATATGATGGTCAATCCTGCTACTCGAGAGGCCAGCATGGTTCTGAGGGGAATTGGACAAACTGAAGAACGGTTGATCCGATCTACTTCTTATGGAACTGTGTCTTTACAGTATAGATGGTTCTAGTTATCTAGGGTTTTTGATTCGCTTGTGTCTTAGAAAACTTGGTGTCTTGCTTGGTTGATGAAATCAACATGAAGAAATATTCAATATGAATTTGTTATTTGTTTAAAAAAAAACCCTAAAAACTAAATCCTAAAAAGCTTAAACCTAAAACCATAAACCCTAAAATCCTAAACCCTAAACACTAATTGCTAAACCCTAAACCCTAAACCCTAAACACAAAAAAACCCTAAACCCTAAACTCTAAACCCCAAAACTTAAACCCTAAACTCTAAACCCTAAACTAACCCTAAACCCTAAAAAGCTAAAAACCTAAACCTAAATTAAATAAAACTTACAAATAAAATAAATAAAAAAACCTAAACCAAAAGAAAATAAAAAAATAAAATAAAATAAAAACATAAACTAGAACCTAAACCTAAGCCTAAACCTAAACCTAGACCTAAAAAGAAAATAAAATAAAAAATAAAAACTAAACTAAAATAAAATAAATAAAAACCTAAACTAAACTAAAAATACAAAACCTAAAAAAATAAAAGCTAAACCTAAAATAAACCTAAAAAATAAAATAAAAACCTAAACCTAAAAAATAAACCTAAAAATAAATAATAAATAAAACCTAAGCCATAAACAAAAAAAAAAAAACTTAAACCTAAAATAAAAATAAAATAAACCTAAACCTAGACTAAAATAAACTAAACTAAAATAAATAAAACATAAACCTAAACATAAATAAACTAAACCTAAGCTCTAAATTAAATAAAATAAAATAAACTAAAAATAAACCTAAACCTAAACTAAAAAATAAAACATATAAATAAACCTAAAATTAAAACCTAAAACCTAAACATAAAAAAATAAAATAAAAACATAAACCAAAACCTAAAATTAAAAAATAAAACCTGAACCTAAAAAAATAAATAAAAATAAAACTAAATTTAAAAAAACATAAAATAAATTAAAATAAAAAACCTAAACTAAAATAAATATATAATCTAAATAAAAATAAAAATTAAAATAAACTAAAATAAATAAAAAATAAACTAAATAAACCAAAACCTACAAGTTTACTTAATTAAAAAAAAACCCTAAACCCTTTAAATCCTAAACCCCAAAGCCTAAGCACTAAATCCTAAACCCTGAACCCTAACCCTAACCCTAAACCCTTAACCCTAAAGGCTAAACCCTAAATCTCTAATCCCTAAACCCTAAAAACCAAAAAACCTAAACCTAAACTAAATAAAACCAAAAAATAAAATAAATAAAAAACTTACACCTAAATAAAATAAAAAAATAAAATAAAATAAAAATCCTAAAATAAAATAAAATAAACTAATAAAATTAAACTAAAATAAAATAAATGATAACCTAAACTAAATTTAAAAATAAAATAAACCTAAGAATAAAAAACTAAATATAATAAAAACTAAATGTAAAATAAAAATAAAATAAATCTAAAATAAACTTAAAATAAAATAAAATAAAAACTAAATAAAATCCTAAACCTAAAAAATAAACCCAAAAGTTTAATCTAAAAAAAGAAAACGTAAAATCTAAACACTAAACTAATAAAAAACCTAAACCTAAAATAAAAATTTACAAAAACATTAAAAAAAATTAAACCTAAACTAAAACAAACTAAACTAAACTAAAATAAATAAAACATAAACCTAAACCTAAAGTAAACTAAACCTAAACCTAAACTTAAACTAAATAAAATAAAATAAACTAAAAATAAACCTAAACCTAAACTAAAAAGATAAAACCTAAAAATAAACCTAAAATGAAAACCTAAAATCTAAACCTAAAAAAATAAAATAAAAACCTAAACCTAAACCAAAAAATAAAAAATAATACCTAAACCTAAAAAATAAAATAAAAATAAAACTCAATTAAAAAATAAACCTAAACCTAAACCTAAACTTAAAAAATAAACTAAAATAAAAAACCTAGACTAAAATAAATAAACTTAAAATAAATAAAAATAAAAAAATAAAATAAACCCAAATAAATAAAAAAGTATCTAAATAAACTAAAACCTACTAGTTTCCTTAATTTTAAAAAAAAACCATAAACCCTAAGCTAAGCCTGAACCCTAAACTCTAATCTCTAAACCTTAAACCTTAACAACCGTAAACCCAAAAACCTAAACAATAAACCCTAAACCCTAAACCCTAAACCCAAAAACCCTAAACCCTAAACCCTAAACTTTAAACCCTAAAAACCTAAATCAAAACTGAATAAAATATAAAAATATAAAATATAAAAATATGTGAAGCTAAATAAAATAAAAAGCTAAACTAAAACCTAAACCTAAACCTAAAAATAAAATAAAACAAACTAATAAAATGAAGCAAAAATAAAATAAATAAAAACCAAAACCCTAAATCCTAAACCCTCAACCCTAAACCCTATACCCTAAACCCTAAACCCTTAACCCTAAAAGCATAAACCCTAAAACCCTAAACCTTAAACCTAAACCCTAAACCCTAAACCCTAAACCCTAAACCTTAAATCATAAACCCTAAACCCCAAACCCTAAGCCTAAACCTAAAGTAACTAAATAAATAAAAAAATAAACCTAACCCCTAAAACCTAATAAACCTAAACCTAAACCTAAACCCAAAAAATGGGCAGAACCTTGATAGCAGGAACATCACCGTCAACCAGGCTCAATCTAGATCTAGTGTTGGAGGCAAAGGAGGAGGTGGTGGTTATGGTAGTGGTGGTGGGGGATCTGGAGGTGCCAGTGGATATGGAGGTGGTGGTCAGAGCAGTGGTGGTTATGGAGGCCGGAGGAGCGACGGAGGTTACACCCGTGGTAGTGGTAGAGGGAGAGATTGGGGATATGACGGTAGATCCTACTACTCGTCAAGCTGGGGTGGTTCTGATGGGAACTGGAGAAACTAAAGAATGGCTGATCCGATATGCTGGTTATGGAACTATGACTTTATAGTAGAGATGGTCCTAGTTACCTATGGTTTTTTATTTGCTCAATGCGTGCTCATTTTTTATCTATGTCTTCACTTAAGTCATAGAAAACTTGGTGTGTTACTTGGTTGATGAAATCAAAAAGAAGAAATGTTGAATCTAAATTTATTTCTGTTAAAAAAAACCATAAGCCATAAATCATAAACTAAAACCTCAACACTAAACCTAAAACCTAAGCACTAAATCCTAAACCATAAACCCTACTCCCTAAATCCTAAACCCTAAAACCTTAAGCCTTAAACCCCAAAACCTAAACCATATACCCTAAACCCAAAAAAAAACCTAAACCCTAAACCCTAAAAAGTGAAAATAAACTAAAATAAATGAAATAAAAACTTAAACTAAACTAAAAAATAAAATAAACCTAAGAATAAAAAACCTAAATAAAATAAAAACTAAATGTAAAATAAAAATAAAATAAGATAATAACTAAATAAAAACATAAACCTAAAAAATTAACCTAAAAATAAAACCTAAAAATAATTAAAAAATAAAACCTAAACCCTAAACTTAAAAAAAACTAACCCTAAAATAAAAATAAAATTAAGAAAATAAAATAAACCTAAGCCTAAACTAAAATAAATAAAACCTAAACCTAAACCTAAAGTAAACCAAACCTAAACTAAATAAAATAAAATAATCTAAAATTAAACCTAATCATAAACTAAAAAACAAAACCTAAAAATGAACCCAAAAAAAACCTAAAAACTAAACCTAAAATAAAATAAAATAAAAACCTAAACCAAACCTAAAATAAATAAAATAAAATAAACTAAAATTAAACTTAATCATAAACTAAAAAATAAAACATAAAAATAAACCCATAAAAAATCCTAAAAACTAAACCTAAAACAAAATAAAATCAAAACCTAAACCTAAACCTAAAACTAAAAAAAGAAACCTAAACATAAAAAATTAAAATAAAAATAAAACTCAACTAAAAATAAACCTAAACCTAAACCTTAAAAATAAACTAAAATAAAAAATCTAAACTAAAATATACAAACCTAAAATAAAATAAACTAAACTTATTAAAATAAAAATAAACCTAAACAAAATAAACTAAATATATTAAATAAACTAAACCTGGGTTTGCTTACTTTTAAAAAAAACTTTAAGCTAAATCCTAAAACCTACTTAAACCAAAAAACCCTAAAAACTAAACTAAACCTAAAAAAAACCTAAACCTAAACTAAATAAAACCTAAACATAAATTAAATAATAAAATAAAATAAAATAAAAACCTAAAGTGAAACGTAAACCTAAACCTAAGTCTAAACATAAAATAAAACAATAAAAACTAAAATAAAATAAAATAAATAAAAACATAAACTAAACTATAAAATAAAATAAAAAATAAAACCTAAATAAAATAAAAACTAACTAAAATAAAATAAAATAACCTAAAATAAAATAAAATAAAACTAAATAAAAACCCAAACCTAAATAACCCCAACCCTAAACCTTACACCATAAACCCAAAAACCCTAATCCTAAATGCTAAACCCTAAACCTTGAACACTAAAACCCTAAACCCTAAACCCTTATCCCTAAACATAAGCTTAAACCTAAACCAAAAAATAAACTAAAATAAAAAACATAAACTAAAATAAATAGACCTAAAATAAATAAACTAAACTAAAGAAAATTAAAAAATAAACCTAAAAAATAAAAATAAAATGGTTTACCTAATTTAAAAAAATAACTAAACCCAAAAAACTTAATTGAATATGAATTTGTTCTTTGTTAAAAAAAGAAAAAGAAATTAACAACCCTAAACTAAAATTTGAAACCTAGACCTAAAATCTAAACCCTAAACCCTAAACCCTAAACCCTAAAAAAACTAAGCCCTAAGCCTTAAACACTAAACCCTAAACCCTAAAACCCTAAACCCTAAACCATAAACCATAAAACCTAAAGCTTAGACCCTAAATGCTAAACCTTAAACCCTAAACCCTAAACCCCTAAACCCCAAATCCTAAACCCTAATCCATAAACCCTAAACCATAATAAGCTAAAAACCTAGACCTAAACTAAATAAACTCAAAAAATAAAATAAACAAAAAATCTAAACACTAAACTAAAGAAAAAAACCTAAACCAAAACTAAAAGTAAAATAAAAGCAAACTTATACTAAAATAAACTAAACTTAAATAAATAAAACCTAAACCTAAACCTAAATTAAACTAAACCTAAACCCTAAGTAAAATTAGATAAACTAAAAATTAACCTAAACCTAAACTAAAAATAAAACCTAAAAATAAACCTAAAATAAAAACCTAAATCCTAAACCCAAGAAAAGAAAATAAAAACCTAAATCCTAAACCCAAGAAAAGAAAATAAAAACCTAAACCTAAAGCTAAAATAAAAAATAAAACCCAAACCTAAATAATAAAATAAAAATAAAACTCAACTAAAAAATAAACATAAACCTAAACCTTAAAAATAAACTAAAATAAAAAACCTAAACTAAAATAAAACTTAAAATAAATAAACTAAACTAAATAAAAAAATAAACATAATAAAATAAAATAAAATAAACTAAAATAAATTAAAAAAAACTAAAAACTAAAATTAACCTACCTGGGTTTGCTTCATTTAAAAAAAACTCTTAAAACTACCATAAACCTAAACCTAAACTCTAAACCAAATAAACCCTAAACCTCATAACCCTTGTTATGGGTTAAAAAAAAACCAAAATCATTAAACCCCAAACTAAAACGTGAACCTTAGACATATAAACTAAACCCTAAACCCTAAAAACCCTAAATCGCAAACCCAAAAAAAAAACCTAAAACCCTAAACTCTAAAACCATAAACTTTAACCCTAAACCCTAAACCCTTAACCCTAAAACCTAAACCCTAAACCCTAAACTTACAACACTAAACCTGCAACCATAAACACTAAACCTTGAACCTTAAACCCTAAACCCTAACCTTAAACCTTAAACACTAAAGATATAAACTTTAGAACTGTAAGCCCTAAACCTAAACCATAAACCTAAAACCCTAAACCATAAACTGTAAACCCTAAACCCCAAACCCTAAACCTAAACCCTAAAACCTAATAAACTTAAACTTAAACCCTAAGATTGGGTAGAACTTTGATGGCAGGAACATCACCGTCAACCACTCTCATTCTAGACCTAGTGGTGTAGGTGAAGGCGGAGGTGGCATTTATCAGTGGTGGGGGGATCTGGAGGTGCTGGTGGATATAGAGGTGGTGGTCAGAGCAGTGGTTATTATGGAGGTGGAAGGAGCGACCGAGGATACAATCGTGGTGGTGGCGGAGGGAGAGATCTGGGATATGATGGTGGATCTCACTACTCGAGAGGTCGGGATGGTTCTAAAGGGAACTAGAGAAATTGAAGAATGGCAAATCCAATCTGTTGCGTATGGAATTTTGTCTTTATAGTAGAGACAGTTCTAGTTATCTAGGGTTTTTATTTGCTCTATGCATGCTCATTTTTGTTCTATGTTGTTGCCTATGTCTTAGAAAACTTGGTGTGTTACTTGGTTGATGAAATCAAAAAAGAAGAAATGTTGAATCTTAATTTATTATCCATTAAAAAAACCAAAAACCAAAATTCGTAAACCCAAAACTAAACCCTGAACTCTAGACCTAAAACCTAAACCCTAAACCCTAAAAATTCTAAACCCCGTACCCTAAACCTTGAAACCCTAAACCCTAAATCCTAAACCCTAAACCCTAAACCCTAAAAGCATAAACCCTAAAACCCTAAACACTAAACCCTAAATGATAAACCGAAAACCATATACCTTAAACCCTAAGCCCTTAACCCTAAAACTTAATCGTAAACCCAAAACCCTAAAACCCGAACCCTTAACCTAAACCTGAAGTAATTAAATAAATTAAAAAATAAACCTAGACCCTAAACCTAATAAACCTAAACCTTAACCCTAAGAATGGGTAGAACGTTGAAGGTACGAACATCACCATCAACTAGGCTCAGTCTAGATCTGCTGGTGGAGGCGAAGGCAGAGGCAGCATTGCAATGGTGATGGGCGATGTAAAGGTGTTGGTGGATATGGAGGTTGTGGTCAGAGTAGTGGTGGTTATGGCGGTGGGAGGAGTGAGGGAGGTTACACCTATGGTGGTGGCGGAGGGAGAGATTGGGGATATGATGGTGGATCCCACTACTCGAGTGGTCGGGGTGGTTCTGATGGGAACTGGAGAAATTGAAGAACGGTTGATCAGATCTGCTACTTATGGAACTATGTCTTTATAGTACAGACGGTTCTAGTTATCTATTAGTTTTTATTTTCTCTATACATGCTCATTTGTTATCTATGTCATCGCTTGTTCTTAGAAAACTTTGCGTGTTACTTGGTTGATGAAATCGAAAAGAAGAAATGTTGAATCTAAATTTGATCTCTATAAAAAAAAACCAAAAAACCTTAAACCCTACAATAAAACCTGAACCCTAAACCTAAAACCCAAAACCTAAATCCTAAACCATAAAAAAAACTCTAATCCTAAACCCTAAACCTAAAACCCTAAACCCTAAACCTTAAACCCTAAAACTGTAAACCCAAAACCCAAAACCCAAAACCCTAAAACCCTTAACCCTAAACCATAAACCCTAAACCTTAAACCTTAAAAACCCTAAACATAAAGCCGAAACACTATATCCTAAACCCTAAACCCTAAACCCTAATCTCTAATTCTAAATACTAAACTCTAAAAGCATAAACCTTAAAACCGTAAACACTAAACCTTAAACCTAAACAATAAACCCTAAACCCCAAACCCTAAACCTACATCTAAAGTAACTAAAAAAATAATTAAAAAATAAACCTAAATCATAAAACTTAATAAACCTAAACATCAACCTTAAGAATGGCAAAACTTTGATGACAGGAACATCACCGTCAACCAGGCTCATTCAGGATCTGGCAGTGGAGGTGAAGGCTGAGGCGACGGTTATCGTAATGGTGGTGGGGGATCCAGAGGAGCTAGTGGATATGAAGGTGGTGGTGTGGTAGTTATGGAGGGAGGGAGGAGCTGGCGGAAGAAGCCGTGGTGATGGCAGGGGGAGAAATTGGGGATATCATGGTGGATCCCGCTACTCGAGAGGCCAGGATGGTTCTGATGGCAACTAGAGAAATTGAAGAACTATCGGTCCGATCTGCTACTTATGGAACTATGTCCTTATAGTAAACACGGTTCTAGTTATCCAGTATTTTTGATTTTCTCTATGCATGCTCAATTTTTATCTATGTTGTTGCTTGTGTCTTAGAAAACTTGGTGTGTTACTTTGTTCATGAAATCGAAAAGAAGAATTGTTGAATCAAAATTTGTTCTCTGTTAAAAAAAACCAAAAATTGAAAAACATAAACTAAAACCTGAGCCTTAGACCTAAAACCTAAACCCTAAACCCAAAATCCTAAAAACCCTAAACCCTAAACCCTAAACCCTAAAACCTAAACCCTAAGCCCTAAACCCCAAACCCTAAACCCTCAACTAACCCTAAACCCTAAACCCTAAAATGCTAAAAACCTAAACATAAACTAAATAAAACCTAACAAAAAAATAAATAAAACTAAATCAAAATAAAATAAAATAAAAACCTAAACCTAAACTTAAGAAAAAATAAAATAAAAAATAAAAACTAAACTAAAATAAAATAAATTAAAACTTAAGCTAAACTAAAAAATAAAAAACCTAAATAAAAAAATAAATCAAAAATAAAAATAAAATAAACATAAAATAAAATTGTATAAAAACTAAATGAAAACCTAAACCTAAAAAATTAAACCTAAAAATAAATAAAAAATAAAACCTAAACCTTAAACTAAAAAAAAAGAAAACCTAAACCTAAAATAAAAATAAAATAAACATAAACCTAAACTAAAATAAATAAAACCTAAACTTAAACCTAAAATAAACTGAACCTAAATCTAAACCTAAACTAAATAAAATAAACTAAACTAAAAATAAACTTAAAACTAAACTAAAAAATAAAACCTGAAAATAATCCTAAAATAAAATCCTAAAACCTAAACCTAAAAAAAATAAAATAAAAATTGAAACATAAACCTAAAAATAAAAAATAAAACCTAAACTGAAAAATAAACCTAAACCTAAACCTAAATATAAAAATTAAACTAAAACAAAAAACCTAAACAAAATTAAATAAAAATAAAAATAAACCTAAATAAAAATGAAAAATAAAATAAACTAAAATAAATAAAAAATAAACTAAATAAACCAAAACCTACCACTTTACTTAATTTAAAAAAACAAAAAAATAATAAAATAAAAAATAAAAAAACCCCTATCCCTAAACCATGAACCCTAAACCTTAAAACCCTAAACCCTAAACCATAAACCATGAACCCTAAACCCTAAACCTTAAAACCCCAAACCCTAAATCCTAAACCCTAAACCCTAACCCACAAAACCTACAACCTATAACCCTAAACCCTAAACCCCAAACCCTGAAGCCTAAATCTGAAACCTTGAAAACCTAAAAACCTAAACCTAAACTACATAAAACCTAAAAATAAATAAATAAAAGAACCTAAACCTAAATAAAATAATAAAATAAAATAAAATAGAAACCTAAACTAAAACCTAGAACTAAACCTAAACCCAAACCAAAACCTAAATGTGAAAATAAAATAAAAATAATAAATAATAATTAAACTAAAATAAAATAAATAAAAACCTCAACTAAACTAAAAAATAAAATAAACCTAAAAATAAAAAACCTAAATAAAATAAAAACTAAACATAAAAAATAAAATAAACCTAAAATAGAATAAAATAAAAATTAAATAAAAACATAAACCTAAAAAATAAACCTAAAAATAAAACCTAAAAATAAATAAAAAATAAAACCTAAACCCTAAACTAAAAAAAAACAAAATGTAAAATAAACCTAAACTAAAATAAATAAAACCTAAAATAAACTAAACCTAAACCCTAAACAAAACAAAATAAACTAAAAATAAACCTAAACTTAAACTAAAAAATAAAACCTAAAAATAAACCTAAAATAAAAACCTAAACTTAAACTTAAATAAAACATAAAACATAAACCTTAAAAATTAAATAAAAATAATACTAAACTAAAAAAAATAAATATAAAACTAAACCTAAACCTAAAAAATAAATTAAAATAAAAATCCTAAACTAAAATAAATAAACCTAAAATCAATAAACTAAACAAAATAAAAATAAATAAATAAACCTAAATATAAATAAATAAATCAAATAAACTAAAGTAAATAAAAAATAAACTAAATAAACCTAAACCTACTTGTTTACTTAATTTAAAAAAAACCCCTAAACCCTAAACCCTAAACCTTAAAACTCTTAATCCTAAACCCCAAACCTTCCTAAACCCTGAACCTACTACCCTAATGCCTAAACCTGGAACCCTAAACCCTAAAAAACCCTAAACCCTAAACCTTAAACCCTAAACCCCAACCTAAGCCCTAACCCTAAACCCTAACTCTAAACCCTTATATCATAAACCCTAAAATCTAAACTAACCCTAAACCCTAAACCCTAAAACCATAAACCATAAACCCCAAACTCTAAACTAACTATAAACCCTAAACCTTAAACACCCAACACTAACCCTAAACCTTAAAACCCTAAACCTTAAAACCCCAAACCCTAAACCCTAACCCTAAACCCTAAACCCTAAAACCCTAAATCTTAAACCCCAAATGCTAAATCGTGACCCTAAACCACAAACCCTAAAGCTAAACGTAAAGTAACTAAATAAATTATAAAATAAACATAAACCCTAAAATTGAATAAACCTAAACCCTAAGAATGGGTAGAACCTTTACGGCAGGAACATCACCGTCAACCAAGCTCAGTCTAGATCTGACGGTGGAGGCGAAGGTGGAGGAAAAGGTTATTGCAGTGGTGGTGGGGCATTTGGAGATGTTGGTGGATATGGAGATTGTGGTCAAAGCAGTTGTGGTTATGGAGGCTGGAGGAGTGATGGAGGTTACTGTCATGGTTGTGGCAGAGGGAGACACTGGGGATACGATGGTGGATCACCCTACACGAGAGGACAGGTTGGTCTGATGGGAACTGGAGAAACTAAAGAACTACTGATCTGATTTGCTATTTATGGAACTGTGTCTTTACAGTTGAGACAGTTCTAGTTACTTAGGTTTTCGATTTCCTTTATGCGTACTCATTTTTTATCTATGTCGTAGCTTGTGTCCTAGAAAACTTAGTGTGTTACTTGGTCGATGAAATCAAAAAGAAGAAATATTGAATCTGAATTTGTTCTCTAATAAAAAAAATAAAAACCCGAAACTCTAAACTAAAACTTGAACCCTAGATCTAAACCTAAAACCCTAAACCCTAAACCCTAAACCCTAAAAATCCTAAACCCTAAACCCTAAACACTAAACCCCAAACCCTAAACCCTAAACACTAAAAAGGTAAAAACATAAACCAAAACTAAATAAAACCTAAAAAAAATATAAAAAAATTGAAACCAAAATAAAATAAAAATAAAATAAAATAAAAACCTAAACTGAAACCTAAACCTAAAAATAAAATAAAATAAAAAATAAAAACAAATTAAAATAAAATAAATAAAAACCTAAAGTAAACAAAAAAAACTAAATAAAATAAAAATTAAACCTAAAATAAAAATATAATAAACCTAAAATAAAATAAAAACTAAACAAAAATTTAAAACTAAAAAATAAACCTAAAAATAAATAAAAAAATAAAACCTAAACCCTAAACTAAAAAAAAACATAAAACTGAAATAAAAATAAAATAAACATAAACCAAAACTAAAATAAATAAAACTTTAACCTAAACTTAAAATAAATTAAATTTAAACCTTAACCTAAACCTTAAATAAAATAAAATAAACTAAAAGTAAACCTAAACTTAAACTAAAAAAATAAAACTTAAAAACAATCCTAAAATGAACACCTAAACATAAACCTAAAAAAATAAAATAAAAACTTAAACTTAAACTTAAATTAAATAATAAAATCTTAAATTAAAAAATAGAATAAAATAAAAACCTAAACTAAAATATAAACCTTAACCTAAACCTAAATTTAAAAATAAAATAAAATAAAAAATAAAAACTAAAATAAAATAAAATAAATAAAAACCTAAACTAAACTAAAAAATAAAACAAACTTAAAAATAAAAAGCCTAAATAAAATTAAAATAAAATAAACATACAATAAAATATAACAAAAACTAAATAAAAACCTAAACAAAAAAAAACCTGAAAAAAAACTTGAAAATAAATAAAAAATAAAATCTAAACCTTAAACTAAAAAAACAAAACTAAACTTAAAATAAATAAAATAAAATAACCCTAAACTTAAACTAAAATAAACTAAACAAAAAAAAAAAAAAAACCTAAACCTAAACCTAAAATAAACAAAACCTAAACACTAAACAAAATAAAATAAAATAAACTAAAACCGAAACTAAAAAATAAAACCTAAAAATAAACATAAAATAAAAACCTAAAACCTAAACCTAAAAAAACCATAAACCTTAAACCATAAATCCTAAACCCTAAACCCTAAACCCTAAACCCTAAAACAAACCCTAAACCCTAAACCCTAAACCCTAAACCCAAAATCCTAAACCCTAAAAACCCTAAACCCTAAACCCTAAAACTTAAACCCTAAGCCCTAAAACCCTAAACCCTAAACCCTAAACCCTAAACCCTAAAACCTAAACCTTAAACCCTAAACCCTAAACCCAAAAACCCTAAATCCTAAACCCTAAACCCTTAACTAACCCAAAACTCTAAACCCTAAACTAACCCTAATAAGCTAAAAACTTAAACCTAAACTAAATAAAACCTAGAAATAAAATAAATGAAAAACCTAAACCTTAAACTAGAAAAAAAAACCTAAACCTAAAATATAAATAAAATAAACCTAAACCTAAACTAAAACAAATAAGGCCTAAACTTAAACTTAAAATAAAATAAACTGAAACCTAAACCTAGACACTAAATAAAATTAAATAAACTAAAAAAAACTAAACCTAAACTAAAAATAAAACTTAAAAATAGACCTAAAATAAAAACCTAAAACTTAAACCTAAAAAAATAAAATAAAAACCTAAACCTAAACCTAAAAATAAAAAATAAAACCTAAACCTAAAAAATAAAATAAAAATAAAACTAAACTAAAAAAAACATAAACCCAAACCCCAACATAAAAAATAAACTTAAATAAAAAACTTAAACTAAAATAAATAAATTTAAAATAAATAAACTAAACAAAATAAAACTAAAAAATAAACCTAAATAAAAATAAAAAATAAATAAACTAAAATAAATAAAAAATTTACTAAATAAACTTAAACCTATTAGTTTTATTAAAAAATCCTAAACCCTAAACCCACTAAATCAAACCTAAACCCTAAAACCCAAAACCTACAACCAAAACCCTAAACCTAAAACCTAAACTAAAAAATTCTAAACTAAACTCTAAACTAACTCCTAACCTAAAACCTAAACAAACTAACTAATTAAATTAAATAATTTAACTTAACTTAACTAACTAAACTTAAAACAAAAAAACTAAAAAAGAAACTAACTGAATTTAAAATTCCTAAAATTTTAACTAACTCAAAACTTAAACAAATTTAAATTAAACTTAAACCTAAAACTTAACTTAAACTAAACTTAAACCTAACTTAAACTTAAAATACTAAACCTAAACTCTAAACCTAAATCTAAACCCTAAACTCTAAACTCAAGTCTAACTCCTAAACTTAAACCTTAAATTATGTTAGTAAACTTAACACAAAATTAACCCTAAACCCTAAACCTTAAACTAACCATAAACCCTAAACTCTAAACCCTAAACCCTAAATCCTAAACCCTAAAAACCCTAATACTTAAAGCTTAAACATAAAACCCTAAACCTTAAACCCTAAACCCTAACCCTAAACCATAAACCCTAAAGTCCTAAACCTTATAACCTTATAACCTTATACCCTAAACCCTAACCCTAAACCCTAAACCCTAAACCCTAACCGTAAATGACCCAACCCTAAACCTAAGCCTAAAGTAACTAAATAAATGAAAAAAAATAAACCTAAACCCTAATTCCTAATAAACCTAAACCCTAAGAATGTGCAGAACCTTGACTACGGGAACATCAAACAAACTAAATCCTAAACCCTATGCCTTAAATGCTAAATCCTAAACCAAAACCTTAAACACTAAACCCTAAACCCTAAACCCTAAAACCCTAAACTCTAAGCCTTAAACTAACCCTAAACCTTAAAAACACTAAACCCTAAAACTAAAACCCTAAACCATAAACAAACCCTAAACCCTAAGCTAACCCTAAACCCTAAAACCTCAAAATCTTGAACCCTAAACCCTAAAAGCTAAACCCTAAACCCTAAAACCCTAAACCTTAAACCCTAACCTAAACCCTAAAACCTAAACCCTAAACCCTAAACCCTAAATCCAAAACCATAAACCCCATACCTTAAACCCTAAACTAATCCTACAACCATAAACCCTAAACTAACCTTAAAACCTAAACATTAAACCCTAAACCCTAAACCATAAATCCTAAACCCTAAACTCTAAACCTAAGCCCTAACCCCAACCCTAAACTCTAAACCCTGTTAAAACAATAAACCTAATCCCTAACCTAACCCTAAACCCTAAACCTTAAACTAACCAAAAACCCTAAACCCTAAACCCTAAAAACCATAATACCTAAAGATTAAGCACTAAACCCTAAAACTTAAATCCTAAACCCTAACCCTAAACCTGAAACCCTAAAACCCTAAACCTTAAAACCTTATACCCTAAACCCTAACCCTGAACCCTAAACCCTAACCCTAAACACCACAACCCTAGACCTAAGCCTAAAGTAACTAAATAAATAAAAAAATAAACCTAAACCTTAATTCCTAATAAGCCTAAACCCTAAAAATGGGCAGAACCTTGACTGCAGGAGCATCACCATCACCAATGCTCAGTTTAGATTTGGCGGTGGAGGAAAAGGCAGAGGCAGTAGTTATCGTAGTGGTAGTTGGGGATTTGGAGGTGATGGTAGATATGGAGGTTGTGGTTAGAGCAGTGGTTGTTATGGAGGTGGGAGGAGCGATAGAGCTTACAGCAATGGTGGCGACGGAGGGAGAGATCACGGATATGATGGTGGATCATGCTACTCGAGAAGTCAGGGTGGTTTTGATGGGAAATGGAGAAATTAAAGAATGTCGATCTGATCTGCTGCTTATGGAATTATGTCTTTATAGTAGAGATTGTTCTAGTTAACTAAGGTTTCAATTTGCTCTATGTGTGCTCATTGTTTAACTATGTCATCACTTGTGTCTTAGAAAACTTGGTGTGTTACTTAGTTGATGAAATTGAAAAGAAAAATTGTTGAATATGAATTTGTTCTTTTTTAAAAAAAAAAAAACCAAAAACTTTAAACTATAACCTGAATCTAAGACTCCAAACCTAAACCTAAAACCTAAATCCTAAACCCTAAAAACCCTAAACTCTAAACCCTAAACCCTAAACCCTAAAACATAAAACCTAAACACTAAACCATAAACCCTAAACCCTAAACCCTAAACCCTAAACACCAAACCCTAAACTCTAAACCCTAAGCCCTCAACTAACCCTAAACTCTAAACCCTTAATTAACCCTAATCCTTAAACCCTAATAAGCTAAAAACCTAGACCTAAACTAAATAAAACCTAAAAATAAAATAAATAAAAAACCTAAACCCTAAACCAAATAAAAATACCTTAACCTAAAATAAAAATAAAATGAACCTAAACCTAAACAAAAATAAACTAAACTAAAATAAATAAAACCTAATCCTAAACCTAAAATAAACTAAACTTAAACCAAAATTGACACCCTAAATAAAATTAAATAAACTTAAAATAAACCTAAACCTAAACTAAAAAATAAAACCTAAAAATAAACCTAAAATAAAAACCTGAAACCTAAACCTAAGAAAATAAAATAAAAAATCTAAACCTAAACTTAAAAATAAAAAAATAAAACCTAAACCTAAAAAAGAAAATAAAATTAAAACTCAACTACAAAATAAACATAAACCTAAATTTAAACCTAAAAAAATAAACTAAAATAAAAAATTGGAACTAAAATAAATAAACTTAACTAAATAAAAATAAAAAATAAACCTAAATAAATATTAGAAATAAAATAAACTAAAATAAATAAAAAATAAACTAAATAAACCTAAACCTATGAGTTTACTTTTTTTTTAAAAAAAATCCTAAACACTAAACCCTAAAACTAACCCTAAACCCTAAACTTACAACCCTAAACCCTAAAAAACCCTAAACCCTAAACTAACCCTAAACCCTAAACTAACCCAAAACACCAAAACCCTAAACCCTAAAACCCTAAACCCTAAACCCTAAACCCTAAGCTAACCCTAAACCCATAAAACCCTAAACCCTAAAGCCTAAATGCTAAATCTTAAACCCTAAACCTTAAAACTCTAAACTCTAAAAGCCTAAACCCTAAACCCTAACCCTAAACCCTTAACCCTAAACTTTAAATCGTAAACCCTAAACCCTAAACCCTATCCTAACCTAAACACTAAACCCTTAACCCTAAGCCCTAAACATTAAAACCCAAAACCCAAAACCTGAAGCCCTAAATCATAAAAACCCTAAATCCTAAAATAACCTTAAACCCTAAGCTAACCCTAAACCCTAAACCCTAAACCCTAAATCTTAAACCCTAAACCCCAAACCCCTAAACCCTAAACCCTAAAAAGCTAAAAACCTAAACCTAAACTAAAGAAAACATAAAAATTAAATATAAAAAAAACCTATATGAAAATAAAATAAAAAAGTAAAATAAAATAAAAACCTAAACCTAAACCTAAGAAAATAAAATAAAATAAAAACAAACTAAAATAAAATAAATAAAAACCTAAACTAAACTAAAAAATAAAAAACCTAAATAAAATAAAAACTAAACCTAAAATAAAAATAAAATAAGTCTAAAATAAAATAAAAATAAAAACTAAATAAAAACCTAAACCTAAAAAATGAACCTAAAAATAAATAAAAAATAAAACATAAACCCTAAACTAAAAAAAACCTAAACCTAAAGTAAAAATAAAATAAACCTAAACCTAAACTAAAATAAAATTAACCTAAACCTAAACTTTAAATAAACTAAACCTAAACCTAAATCGTAAATAAATTAAAATAAATGAAAATAAACCCAAACCTAAACTAAAAAATAAAACCTAAAAATAAACCTAAAATGAAAATCTAGAGCCTAAACCTACAAAAACAAAATAAAAATGTAAACCTAAATCTAAAAATAAAAAATAAAACTAAACTAAAAAATAAACCTAAATCTAATCCTAAACCTAAAAAATAAACTAAAATAAATAAACCTAAAATAAATAAACAAAACTACATAAAAATAAAAATAAACCTAAATAAAAATAAAAATAAAATTAAGTAAAATAAATAAAAAATAAACTAAATAAACCTAAACCTACTAGTTTACTTAATTTAAAAATAACCACTAATCCTAAACCCTAAACCTAACCTTAAACCCTAAAAAGCTAAAAACTTAAACCTAAACTAAACAAAACCTAAATATAAAATAAAAAAAACTAAATGAAAATAAAATAAAAAAGTAAAATAAAATAAAAACCTAAACCTAAACCTAAGAAGAAAGTAAAATAAAAATAAAAATAAAGTATAATAAAATAAATAAAAACCTAAACTAATCTAAAAAATAAAAAACCTAAATAAAATAAAAACTAAACAAAAAAACCTAAAATAAAATAAAATAAAAACTAAATAAAAACCTAAACCTAAAAAATAAACTGAAAATAAATAAAAAATAAAACTTAAACCCTAAACTTAGAGTAAAAATAAAATAAACCTAAACATAAACTAAAATAAAATAATCCTAAACCTAAACTTTAAATAAACTAAACCTAAACCTAAACCAAAACCCTAAATAATTTAAAATAAATGAAAATAAGCCTAAACCTAAACTAAAAAATAAAACTTAAAAATAAACCAAAGATGAAAACCTATAATCTAAACCTAAAAAAACCAAATAAAAACCTAAACTTAAACTTAAAAATAAAAAATAAAACTTAAACCTAAAAGTAAAATAAAAATAAAACTAAACTAAAAAGAAACCTAAATTTGATCCTAAACCTAAAAAATAAACTAAAATAAAAATAAAAATAAAGTAAAGTAAAATAAATAAAAAATAAACTAAATAAACCAACCTACTAGTTTACTTAATTTTTTTTAAAAAAAACCCAAATCCTAAACCTAAACACTAAACCCAAAACTCTGAACCTTAAAACCCAAACCCTAAACCCTAAACCCTAAACCCTAAAACCCTAAACCTTAAACCCTAAACCCTAAATCCTAAATCCTAAACCCTAAACCCAAAACCCTAAACCCTAAACCCCAAACCCTAAACTCTAAACCTTAAACCCTAAAAGCCTAAAAACCTAAACTTAAACTAAATAAAACATAAAAATAAAATAAATAAAAAACCTAAACCTAAATAAAAAAGAGAATAAAATAAAAACATAAACTAAAACCTTAACTTATACATAAAAATAAAATAAAATAAAAAATAAAAACTAAATTAAAGTTAAATAAATAAAAACACAAACTAAACTAAAAAATAAAAACAACCTAAAAATAATAAACCTAAATAAAATAAAATATAAATAAATAAACCAAAAATAAAATAAAATAAAAATTGAATAAAAATTAAATGAAAATCTAAACCTAAAAATTAAACCAAATAATTAAACCTAAAAATATGTAAAAAATAAAACCTAAACCCTAAACTAAAAAAAAAACCTAAACCTAAAATAAACAAAATAAAGTAAACCTAAACCTAAACTAAAATAAACTAAACTAAAATAAATAAAACCTAAACCTAAACCTAAATCCTATACTAAATAAAATAAAATATACTAAAAATAAAGCTAAACCTAAACTAAAATATAAAACCTAGAAATGAAACCTAAAATAGAAACCTAAAACCCAAACCTAAAAAAATAAAATAAAAACTTAAACCTAAACCTAAAAATAAAAAATAAAACCTAAACCTAAAAAAATAAGCATAAACCTAAACCTAAACCTAAAAAATAAACTAAAATAAAAAACCTAAACTAAATTAAATAAAGTTAAAATAAATAAACTAAAATAAATAAAAATAAAATATAACCCTAATGAAAAATAAATAAACAAACTAAAATAAATAAAAATAAACTAAGTAAACCTAAACCTATTGGTTTACTTAATTTTTTTTTAAAAAACCCTAAACCCGAAACCATAAATCCTAAACCGTAAACCCTAAACCCTAAACCCCAAAAACTAACCACAACCCTAAACCCAAAAAAAAAACCTGAAACCCTAAACTCAAAACCTTAAACCATAAATCCTAAATCGTAGACTCTAAAATTTACCCTAAACACTAAACCATAAACCTATAACCCTTAATACTAAACCATAAACCCTAATCCTAAACAAACCTTAAACCCTAAACCCTAAACCCCTAACCCTAACCCTAGGTGAAGGCGGAGGTGATGGTTATCACAGAGGTGGTGGGGGATCTATGGGTGATGGTGGTCTGAGCAGTGGTGGTTAGGGAGGCAGGAGGAGCCAGAGAGGTTATAGTCGTGATGGTGGCTGAGGGAGTGATTGGAGATATCATGCTGGATCACACTACTCTTGAGACCGGGGTGGTTCTTATGGAACTATGTCTTTACAGTAGAGACTGTTCTGGTTATCTAGGGTTTTTGATTTGTACTATGCGTGCAAATTTTTTATCTATGTCTTCGCTTGTGTCTTAGAAAACTTGATGAAATTGAAAAGAAGAAATATTGAATCTAAATTTGTTCTTTATTAAAAAAAATTAAAAACACTAAACCCTAAACTAAAACCTGAAACCTAGACCTAAACCCTAAACCCTAAACCCTAAAGCCTAAACCCTAAAAACCCTAAACCTTAAACCCTAAACCCTAAACCCTAAACCCCAAACCCTAAAACTTAAACCCTAAATCCTAAACCCAAAACCCTAAATACTAAAAAGCTAAAAACCTAAACCTAAACTAAATAAAACCAAAAAACAAAACATAAAAAAACCCTTAACCAAAATTAATTATAAAATAAAATAAAATAAAAACCTAAACCTAAACTTAAACCTAAAAAGAAAATAAAATAAAGAATAAAAGAAAATTAAAAAAAAAAGTAAAAACCTAAACTAAACTAAAAAAATAAAAAAAACCTAAATAAAATAAAAACTAAACCTAAAATAAAAATAAAATAAGCATAAAGTAAAATAAAATAAAAACTAAATAAAAACCTAAACTTAGAAAAAAACCTAAAAATAAATTTAAAATAAACTCTAAACCCTAAACTAAAGAAAAATACCAAAACCTAAAATAAAAATAAAATAAACTTAAACCTAAACTAAAATAAATAAACTTAAATCTAAACCTTAAATAAACAAAACCTAAACCTAAACCTAAATCCTAAATAAAATAAAATAAACTAAAAATAAACCTAAACCTAAACTAAAAAATAAAACTTAAAAATAAACCTAAAATGAAAACCTAAAACCTAAACCTAAAAAATAAAATAAAAATAAAACTAAACTAGAAAATAAACCTAAACTTAAACCTAAACCTAAAAAAAACTAAAAAAAAATAAAGTAAAATAAATAAAAAATAAACTAAATAAACCTAAACCTACAAATTTACTTCATTTAAAAAAAAAATCCTAACCTTAAACCTAAACCCTAAACATAACCCTAAACCCTAAACCTTGAACCTTAATACCCTAAATCCTAAACCTTAAACCCTAAACCCTAAACCCTAAACCCTAAAACCCTAAACCCTAAAAAACCCTAAACCCTAAACCCTAAAGCCTAAACCCTAAACCCTAAAACTTACAACCCTAAACCCTAATCTCTAAACTCTAAGCCCTAAAACCTAAGAAACTAAACTTAAACTAAATAAAATTAAAAAATAAAATAAATAAAAAAAACCTAAACCTAAATAAAATAAAAAATATAATAAAATAAAAACCTAAACTAAAACCTAAACATTAAACCTAAACGTTTAACTAAAATAAAGTAAAAAATAAAAACTAATTTAAAATAAAATAAATAAAAAATTTAACTAAACTAAAAAATAAAATAAACCTAAAAATAAAAAACCTAAATAAAATAAAAAATAAACTTAAAGTAAAAATAAAATAAACCCAAAATAAGATAAAATAAAAACTAAATAAAAACCTAAAGCTAAAAATAAATTCTAAAAATAAATAAAAAATAAAACTTAAACCCAAATCTAAAAAAAACCTAAACCAAATATAAATAAAATAAAGTAATCTTAAACCTAAACTTAAATAAATAAAACCTAAACCTAAACCTAAAATAAACTAAACCTAAATCCTAAACTAAAATAAACTAAAAATAAACCTAAACCTAAACTAAAAAATAAAACCTAAAAATAAACATAAAATAAAAACCTAAAACCAAAACTGAAAAAAATAAAATAAAAACTTAAACTTAAACCTAAAAAATAAAAAAATAAAACCTAAACCTAAAAAATAGGCATAAACCTAAACCTAAACCTAAAAAATAACTAAAATAAAAAACCAAAACTAAATAAAATAAACCTAAAATAAATAAACTAAACTAAATAAAAATAAAAAAGAACCTAAATAAATAAAATAAAATAATCTAAAATAAATAAAAAATAAATTAAATAAACTTAAACCTACTAGTTTACTGAATTTTTTTAAAAAAAGAAACCCTAAACCCTAAACCCTAAATCCTATACACTAAACCCTAAACCCTAAACCCTAAAAAAAACTCTTAAACCTAAAACCCTTGTTGACCTCATTTTTAGAATGAGCTCTCAACCCCTCCATTTTAGATACAGGACTTCTCTTAGACTTTAAGAGCTCCTTAGTCTTAAGACACATCTAGTGATTAGGTGGACACTCAACCTAGCCTTAGAGACTTAGAAGAGTTAGCCAAAAGAATAGGTCATGCCTTAGGGGTGTTAGGAAAATTCCCTACCCTTAGCTTAAACCATTCCTCACTTTTCTTCTTTCAAGTTAAATTATAAATCAATCTTAATTGATTTTCTCCAAATTCAAATCAACTCCATATGACTGAAATCCATGATTAAAATCTATGGTTGAAACCCATGATCAAAATCCATCAAAATTCCTAAGTCCAAATTTTCTAAGTCCTTAATCCTCTCTTAAGGACTTAGCCAAAATTATGATGAAAACCAATTCAAAATTTTGAGATTTTCTCATAATTCATTTATATTTTCATTTATATTCAGATATATAAATGAAATATAAATATAAATCAATCAAATCAAATCATGAAATTAAATTCAAAATCTAAAATTTTTCTAAGTCCTTAATTTTCCATTAATGGACTTAGCCTAAATAAACTATAAACCAATTCAAACTCATGGGATTTTCTCAAAATTCATTTATATCTTCATTTATATTCTCATATATAAATGAAATATAAATATAAATCAATCAAATCAAATCATCAAATTAAATTCCAAATCTAAATTATTTCCAAGTCTTTAATTTTCCATTAATGGACATAGCCTAAATCATCATCAAATCAATTCAAATTCATGGGATTTTCTCATAATTCATTTATATCTTCATTTATATTCACATATAAAAATGAAATATAAATGCAAATCAATCAAACTTTAGAAATTCAAACTCCAAACTCCAAAATTTTCCTAAGTCCTTTAAATCCTTCTTAATGGACTTAGCCTAAATCATGATTAAACCACTTCAAATCTTTGAAATTTTCTCATGATCCATTTATATTCTCATTTAAATTCACATATATAAATGAAATATAAATTCAAACAATCAAAACCAATTCCAAAAATAAAACCCAAATCTACTCAAAATACAACCTAAGCATTTCAAGTCAAAATTTTGAACTTAGCCAAATCAATTTCAAATCAAGCCAAACGTTTGATTTTCTCTCATGATTTAATCAACCCTACAATCATGAACCCATATATAAACCCAAACATTAATCAAACAATTAAAACCCAATTCAAAAATCAAACCCAAAAACCCTTCATATTCTTCATTTGAATATGAAATTGTCAAATGGAGCAAAACCCATTTGACTTCAAACCACTTGCAAATGGATTTATATTTCAATCATAAGTCCATATACAAGATCAATCAAGTTCAAATCAAGCTTTCACCAAGCCATTTGAACCACTTAGGCTCACTTGAGCCAAAGTGACCTGAAGTACCCTTATGAGCCAAATTCTAATCCTAACGAAATTGGATTGAACCAAACTCACATATCCCTCTCATCATGATCTACAATCATAATGGGATGATCAATCAATCAAATTGGGTCAAACTAAGTAAAACCTAAGGGTTGACCAAGTCAACACTTAGCCCAAAATGAAACCTAACATAGCCAAATTCCACCATAGGCCAAATTGATTGAAACCATTGATCTAAGTTCACTCATGACCTATGTTTGAACTTGACCAAGCCAACATTTGAGCTTAACCTAGCCCAATTGGCCACTTGACCCAAGTTGACCCAACTTGACCTAAAGGGTCAAAATGTGTCAAAACTTGATCTAAGCCAAATTGATTCAAACAAATGGGTCAAGTTCATTCCAAATCACTTGTTGAACTTGACCAAAGCCTCATTAGCCAGACCAACTAAGCCAATTGACCTTAGGCCAACATGACTGGGGTCATGTTGAGCCAAATTTGAACTTAACCAAAATTGATTGGAAACAAAGATACCAATCCACTCCATATGACTAACCTAACCTAAACCTACCTTTGACCTACCTCAAATAGGTGAAATTAGTCAAATAGGTCAACTTGACCCATTTGACCTAAATGAAGTCATATGAGCCAAATTCAAACCTAACCCAAATTGAATCAAACCAAAGCTACCTAAACATTTCAAATGGTCATATGAACTTGACCCAACCCTTGATTTGACCCAATTTGACAAATTGGTCAACCTGACCCAAGTTGACCCATTTTGACCTAAATGGATCAACATGAGCCAAACCTTATCAAATGAATTCCAAATCTCATGAAACTTGGCCAAACCTAGTTTCTCCACATACCCAACATATCCAAAGTGAAAAATTAACAAAATGACCAGCCTACCCCTAGGCCACAGAACAAATTTTGGCTTAATACATGCGTAATTTGGTCATACACTCTTCATATCCACTTAATGCTTTCCTAATAGCTCAAGGGGACCTAATGAAGAGTGGTGCACCTAACCCAATGGGTTTGGGTTGAATTATTTAAGCCCAAACCGGACTCCATGGGTCAAAATGGCAAATTCAAACTCCCGCTTCCACTCAAATTCAAGAACATGGGAGGTTGGAATTCAACTCAAGGCCTCAAATCGACCATGTGCACACATCTAACTGATCAAAAAACCCTCCCATTGTGATCAATTAGATCAAAATGGCACATAAGCTTGTGGGCGTCCGATCCTTCAAGGGGAAGAACTGGGAAGATCTTGGCCATCCATCCGCACATTTTGGATGGATGAATAAGATAATTCCCACATTTAGAATTTCCTTTATCCTTTCTAAAATCGCAGGGAGATCTCTGGATGTCCGATCTTTGATCGGATGACAAATATCAAAGCACGTCCACCGTCACACCGCCTTTAGATGTGACATTTAAGTGATGGGTTCACAACGTGATGCGTGTAAAGCGCATTGATCGTTGCCACCACGCGTCGCACCATGAGCTAAAGGATTAGTTAAGATGCTTTAATTAATTCTAATTAATCTAGGGATCTTCTAAAATTCATAACTCTCTCAATAAACTTCAAAAAAAATGAAATAAAATCATTTGGAAAGATAATAAAACCTAGAATATTTTAAAATTAATATCAATGGGTTTTGAATTATAATTTTCTCTGGTTTTAGGTTTTATTGGAAAATTCATATTATTAATTACCTTTTAATTAAGCTTCTGATTAATCCTAAATTTCTTGGGTATGTTTTTGGGGATGACTTCTGCCTCCTCTAATTTTCTTGGGATTTATTGAAAATTTAATTATGGGATGATTGATTAGGGTCAGATAGAGATAGAAGTTTTATGGAATAATTTTGGGGCATTTCCCTAAGCTATTCCCTAAACCCCCTTTTCTTTCCTTAATCTTCTCTTAATTAAGGGTTAATTCATTAATTATCACAGTAATTAATTTCTAAAAATTCTAAAAACTTCCAGAACTTAATTAATCTACTTTGGGTAGATGCTTAAGTGTTTAATAACCTAAGTTCAATTAAGGAAATCAAAACCCAATTCATATGTATGAAAGGGTGTTTTGAAATTTCTTAAGCTAAATCCCTTAGCTTAATTAACTATTAATTAGAGCCAAATTGCATTAGGCCTTTTTCTAATTAGGTGCATTGCAAATTTAAATTTCTTATGAGTTTTTTATGTCATCTCATTGGCTCATAATTATTTGATTAATTATTCTAAGGTCATCTAGGTAAGGGTTAATTAAGTTACTTAATTCATACCTTAACCTAATTAATACATAAAAATGGATCTAATTATCTAAAATTAAAAAAAATATCAAACACATGTGGGAATGGGTTAGGAACAGTAAACTCAACTCACCTTTTCAAAATTAAATCAAACTCTAAACTAAACAAAAATCACATTGAATACACTTTGATTTATTTTAAACTTTCTTATTCTATAAGAATGTCTTTATGATTTAATTAAAGTGAGTTTGTTTACATGATTTCATTGCTTTGAGTCATTCCTAACATGTTAAATTTGTATGTCATATGGTTTCATGCATTCATATTTTTCAAATCCAAGTTTAAAATGAAATTGTTTACTTTATGTCAAATTTACATGTGTGGCTAAAGTAGAAATATGAGTGGCTATTATCACTACTAAATTCAAATTATTTTCAAAACTTATAAATCAAATATAAAATCTGAAAGTATGCTACTTATATTTAATTATGAGCATGCATGTGAAATATTAAAAAGGTATGCTTATCATAGGTTTCCTTTTTCTTTTATGTTAGCATATTTTGAATAGAATTTGGTGAGATATATGGTTCATTTGAAAAGGACCTAATACTCACCTAATTCCATATCCTATTCATCCCTATCCTATCACCTAAGAGGGCTACCAATATTTGCATACATAAATTGCATAAACAAAATAAATCCATTAATACAACTTTTGCATTCTTCTTTTCTATTTCATTTCTTTTATACATATGTTTGTATTTAAGGAAAGTGGTATATTAGTCTAGAAAACCCCGAGGTTGTAAGGCTTTAAGTAGCCCTAAGTAGTTCTTATACCTTACACCTCTGGTTAATAATGGGGATGTACTCATTTATGTCTTTCTTACTTTCATGTGTGTATGTGAAAATTTGGATAAGGAAACCCCTTTCTACATAAGAAAAATCATGCATATTCAACTTCTAAATTTCTATATGAATTACTTAGCATGCATCATAAAGTGTGTTAAATATTCTCATTTTTATGTATAGATATGCTTAGGATCCATCCATATGCATGTTATATATGTTGGGAAAGAAATGAAGTAATGTGTGTTATGTGAATTTTGATTCATTTTATTTAATCTTAAAATTTCTTTCTTTTTGAATAGGTTTGTTTAGAGTTCATCTAAACCTAGGATTAATTAAAGAATTTAATCACAACATTCACCTAAACAAAACCAAAATGTGAATCTACTTTAGAAATTACTTAGGTTAGGGAAGGAAAGAGAAGTTCTCTTCTCTTTCCCTCTCTTCATAACTTAGTAATTAATTGTAGGATTCACTTGAACCTAATCAAAAAATGAAATAAAACCAACCCAAAAAAATTAAACAAATTAAATGAAACCCTCCTATAAGTTGAACATGTTTTCATACTTAGAAAATTTGAACCTAAAGCCATAGCTAAGCATACCACACAAGCCTTCAAAGCACATGCATTAGCCTAAGTCACCACTTCTAGCTTCAGGTTAGGTCGGTGCATGTTTTGATATTTGTTTGTTTTGTGATATATGTTTTAGATTGTATGTTAGAGTGTATGTTCTTAGAATGAATGATAAGACATTCTTAGTATAACTATACTTTTCTGCAGGGGGTTGTACTTAAGGGGCGCTATCATAAATAAAAATATAAATGCTTTTGCTTGCAAGTTCTTTAAACACCTAAGCATAATCCAATAGGCTAGGTGAACTTAGCCACCCATGGGTGGGGTGATATTTCCAATATACATGCTTGGGATTTGTGTGATTTGTTTTAGCTAACCTTTGCTTTGCAAGTGTTAGTTAGATTTCCATTCTTTTTCTTTTACTGTAAATTTGTGCAATTAGGATTTTGGAATGATTGTTTTGGGGATTAGGATGAGTATTGGTCATAAGATCCTATCTTATGCATCATGTGAAGTCTTGGAGGATCTACCTTCCAACCATCCAAAAGAAGGAACCAAAGAAGAAAGAAGAAAAGAAGAATGAAGAATGAAGCTTGAAGACCCCCATAATAATGAATTCTTTTGCTTAATTGTAATTTAATTCATTTGTAATCTGGGTTGTATAAGGGTAGAGCTTGGCTACCCAATTTGATATTTTCAGGTTTGTGCGGTGGTGCTCGACCATAATGGCCTTTATTCTATTTACGATTAGATTTATAAATTGATTGGGGATTTGTTTAGCTTTTGCATTAAGTGGCATGCTTTTTCTAGTTTCTTCCTTGCATTATGTATGGCCTGGATGTGGATTAAGCTCTTTAGGGAAAAATAAATCTTTTACCCTACTTAAAAATTGAAATTAAAAATAAAGAACTCATAACCTCACCTAAAGCTTAGGTTTAAAATCAAGATAAAAGAATTAGCAACCCCTTAGCTGGATGAGCATTTGTTTTGTAATATCATGCACAACAACATCTTATTTCACTCTTGATTAGAAGGCTTCCACCTTTGCCAGAAAAAATTGGCTTGACCTTTGAGAGCCATGGTGAAAACTCACCTCCTTCCTTCTCGATGATTTTGGCCAATAACCTTATTTCTCATGCATTAGGCATATGAATCCTATTAGCCTGAGTAAAAATAATTGCCCAAAATAAATTAAAATAAAATGAAATTTGAATTGCAATAGATTTAGGTCATTTGAAGCATGTCCCTACATGATCTAGTCTCTTTAGGGAGTGAGTTTAAGGACTTACTCTCTTTCTAAATAAAAAACAACCTAGTTATCTTGCATAAGCATAATGACTTGCCTACATGTATTCAAAATCATAGGAGGAGTTATTTGACGGCCACCCCCAGGCGATTGTATGTCCAAGTTATCAGGTGGTTTGTCCTCTATTGTGGAGGCAAACCAATTACCCATTTTAGCCTTAGATTTAGGTTTTGCTTTCAGCCCTTGCCAAAGCTCCCAAGATTTAGGTTCATTGGTTGCTTCTCCCCTTTGTTGGCCATGAGCATAATTCCTCACCTCTTAGGCATTTCCTTAAACTTGTGTTAATAAATCATAAGTCCTAAATTTCTAATGAAAAATTCAACTCAAATAAACTAAATCAATTTCAAAAATGTAAAGCCCAACTATAGGATAGTTTGAGATTACTCACTAGGTTTCCTAGCATCGTGGACATCTCTTACTTATCTTCCATTTTGGCTTCGATAATAACTCCCGCCCTTAGATCAATCCCATTTGATCATCAAAAATGAACCAATCGATTGATAGTCCTTTCCTATTAAAATCTTTAAAGATAACTATTATTTACCTTAATTGAGAGTTTTCCTAAGGAATCCCCATTCCTTAGGATGTAATTAACTATGGGGACTTACCCCTGTAGGGAACATAACCCAGTTTAAAATAAACCCTTCTTTAATTTTCCATGTAAAGTAGGGGAAGAATCTCTGATACATATGCAGACACATCATCCTTAGGAGTCCTTATTGAGGTGATTAAGTCCATTAAAGGGTAATGACTTTTATCTTTCGAGGTAGTACACTATTCTTTGATGTACTCGATCACCTGAATAAGCACATCTACAGATCTACATGGTGTCCTAAAAAGATGAATTTTATAGTCTTTTCTTTCTTTTCTCACCATAGATTTGAAAGGTCACCCTATAGAAATTTTTCTACCAACAACCCTAAACCCTAAACCATAAATCCTAAACCCTAAAACTTAAGCAATAAACCTAACCCTAAACCCTAAACCCTAAATCATAAATCCTAAACTATAAACCCTAAACCCTCCCTATATTAACCTAAAACTTAAACCCTAATCCTAAATCAACCACCCTAACTAAACCTTAACCCTTCTAACCTAAACCTAAACTCCTCTCTAAAACAACCCCTCCCTAAACCTTCCTAAATCCTAAACCCTAAAACCTAAACCCAAAACCTAAAACTAAACCCAACTATAAACTAACCATAAACTAACCTCCCAAAACCCTAAACCCTAAACCTAAAACCTAAACCTCAAAACCTAAACCCTAAAGCTAAACCTCTAAACCCACCCTAACCTAATCCTAAACCCTAAACCACCTCTAAACCCCAAACTAAACCCTACCTAAACCAAAACCTAAAGTAACTTAGATGAAAAAAAACCTAAGCCCAAAAACCTAATAAATATAAAGCTTAGAATGGCGACATACATCACCATCAATCATGCTCAGTCTAGATCCGGCAATGGAGGTGAAGGTAGAGGCAGCTATTATCATAGTGGTGGTTGGGGATCTAGAGGAGTTGGTGGATATGGAGGTTATCATCAGAGCAGTGGTGGTTATGGAGGCTGGAGGAGCGACGGAGGTTATAGCCATGGTGGTGGAGGAGTGAGACATTATGGATATGATGGTGGATCATGCTACTTGAGAAGTCAAAGTGGTTCTATTAGGAACTAGAGAAACGAAGAAACCATCCAATCTGCTGCTGTATCTTTACATTAGAGATGGTTCTAGTTAACTAGGGTTTTTGATTTGCTTTATGCGTGCCCATTTTTTATCTATGTCATCGCTTGTGTCTTAGAAAACTTGGTGTGTTACTTGGTTGATGAAATTGAAAAGATAAAATGTTGAATCTGAATTTATTCTTTGTTAAAATAAAAAAACTAAAAACCTAAACCCTAAACCCTAAACCTAACCCATGAATCTGAATTTGTTCTCAATTTAAAAAAACCTTAAACTAAAACTTATACCCTAAACCTAAAAACTAAATCCTAAACCATAAACCATAAACCCTAAAAACCCTAACCTTAAAACCTAAACCCTAAACCCTAAATCCTAAACCCTAAACCCTAAAACCCTAAACCCTAAACCCTAAACCCTAATCCTTAAACCCTAAAACCATAAACCCTAAAACCTACAACCATAAACCCTAAACCTTAAACCCAAACCCTAAACCCTAGACCCTAAAACCTAAACTAATCCTAAACCCTAAACCCAAAACCAACCCTAAACCCTGAACCTTGTATAAAGACATCGTTAGGAGTAGATCTAAAGAATGACCTAATCCTAACATAGTTATGGTAGCTAAAGAAAATTTCTTCAAGACACTTTCCCTTGACTATTAGAGATTTGAATACCCTAAACCCTAACCCTAAATCATATTATAATATCATATGTTATATTACAATGTAGCATCATATATTTTAGCTTATAGTGATATGTTTTTGAATGTTATAAGATGTTTTGAAATTTTTAGTATATTATGGTGTTGTGCTTTATAGTCTACATTAATATAAATCATAAAAATATTAATTTAATAAATCATATGAAGAAATTTGTTAAATTTTAAGTGGGAATTATGTTCTAGTACCAAGGATGTGCTACGCAAATTGTAGTATAAAAAGTAAGATTTTATGTTCAAAATAAATATTATATGTTGTAGCATAGTATATCATCATATAAAATAATATATTGTTCTTTGCATTTTAAATTCTTCTATTATTTTATAGCCATGTAGTCAAGCCTACACTAGCATTATTTATAAAAATGTTGATTTAGACTTTAAAATGGTGGAATTTGGCCAAATTCATAATAGGTAGAGCATGGCATCATAATATATTGTTTCATTTTAGAATATGTAAGTGATATGACTAAAATATATAGTTTTTTATTATTTAGACTAATTTTGTGATTTGCTATCTTAAGCAATCCCTTATGATGTGATATGCAATATAATATAATATAATATAATATTTTATAGTGTATTATAATATAGGATGTCATAACATAATGTAGCATCATGAATTATAACATACTATCGTGTATTTCTACTTGTTGTTTAGCATATTTTAAATTGACATGGTATGCTATAGTAGATTTTATACTGGAATAATTCATAAAAAATTGATTTATAGGCTAAGATGATGGGATTTGGCCAAATTTAAGGTAAGCTTTAGGGAACATTATTTTAGGAATTTTGCATCCAAAATAAATGTTCATTTTTCAACCAAATTTTATAATTTTTGTGGTTAAAGTGATTCATTTTAAGGTGTAATATAAAATAATATATTATATGAAAGCATACTAAAATATAATGTACATAATAATATAACTTCACATATATATGAATGTGGTGGTGTGTTACTAAATGTTATTGTACATTTTAGTATGTTTTACTTTTGTTATAATGTATTGTGTCAAAACTCACAAAATTGTTAATTTAAAGGTTGAGATGTAAGAATTTGGCCAAATTCACAGCACACGCCATGAAGCAACACCAAAATTATGCTATTTTGTACCATTTCTAATAAAAAAACAATTTTACATCCAAAATGAACATTATTCATATTTTGAGAAAATTTTGTTATTTGTTCCTTTTAAGTGAGTCTAATGAGGTGTAAAGTTAGACAATATATTATATTATAGAAAATTATAGTATAACATCAAATATTATAATATAATATAGTGTGTTAATTCACACTATAATATGTTTAGCATGATATTGTATAGTTAGTTTGAGCTTGCACCATCACAAATCAAAAATGTTGATTACAATGTTAAGATGATGTAATTTGAATGAATATATTATTAGGCTTTTGGTTGAAGTATTAAAGGTGTGCATAAGAGAAGAAATAAGATTTGATGAGAATTCCATGTCAAGGACATGGAGGGAGATCCGCCAGGGGATCACACACGCATTGTACATGACATGTGAGGGGTCTATGTCGAGAGCATTGAAGAAGAAAATCTATTGGGGATAAGGTTTGAATGTGATTTGATTATATGATTTGTAGAAAAAAGATCCATTGGGGATAATAATCTATAATCCACTGGGGATTAAAATTGAATCTACTTTAATTTATTTTATTTTAATTGATGTGGAGGCATATTTGCTAGAGATATGAGCTCGAGTACGCTGGGGATCAGGTATATGAACCTTCCACTAGGGAAGCAGGTTCGGGCTATCCACTAGGGATTGGAATTTAAGTTTGATTTCATAGATTTTTTTGGGTATGTATCCACAGGGAATAAGGATTTGGTTGGATTTTTTTTATTTAGACTCTACTGGAGGAGTTGGTTTAATTTGTCTCTAGTGGAGAGGTTAATTTTGAAATTGATTTGTTTGCTTAACTTGTTTATATATGATCTGGGGTTCCACTAGGAGAAGGGTGTGATTTAATTCCATAGGGGAAAATTAGATTGGGTTTAATTTAATCTAAGTTAATGTATGGACCATGTCGGTGTGCGATGGACCCACTAAGAAGGGACTATAAAGACTTATCCTATCTCAGATTTATAAATCCAAATGGATGGACTACTGGCCATGTGGTAGAGCTAGCCAACCTAAAGGGTTGCCTTTCGGTGTGCAACTGTTGTGCTAGGAAGAAGGCGTAGTAGACTTACATATTCTAAAACAGGGAACAACCTCTAGGGGGACCTATTAGTAGAACAACAAATTGAACTCGACTTAGGGGCGACTACTAAGTGAATGTCGTTGGGGACCTATATCAACTTAAGAGTAGTAAGGCGATTCTTATATGGAATTTTGTTGACACTGCCCTAAAGATTGGATGCCTGCTTGGGAAAAGATGCTAGGGGTGTCCTCCTAATCCACAAGTGAATATAAATTTTGTTTATATGTTTGTGTGGACCCTGTTGGTGTGCAAGGGACCACATTGAGAAGGGGATATGTTAGCCTTGACTTATCTCAGATTTACTAAACCAAGGGAGAATCTGCACATCCACAAGACAGATTCTCCATCCACAAGATTGGTTACTAGGAAAGGGGTCCGTCTAATCTGATAGTAACCCTAGGTAGTGTCTAAATGGGGTCATAAAGGATGTGATCCAAATATAGTGCCCATAGGGAAGGTGCTATTAGGGGCATTATCCTAAGCCCTGAAAAAGAAAGCTTATAGTTGTATGGTGGCCAACTCAAGGAAAAGCGTAGCAGACTTACATCTACCATGAGTGGTGTATCATAAGGTGTGAGAACCAACCAACATAAGGTGTATCTGTTATCATGAGTGGTGTATCTATTAGCATAGTGAGAACCAACCAACCTAAGTTTCCCGTCGATGTCCAATGATCAATTTGGAAAGAAAGCATATAGGCTTACAACTTTCCAAGTAGAATTCATCGAGATAGTCGGTCATCGGTGGGATATATGTTATTTGACCTAGAGCGACTACTAAATGGGGAGCCCCGAGGAAGGACTGGACCAAGACTTGAAGCAGTCAGGAGGGAAGGTGCTGCTAGGGGACTTATCCTAAACCTCAAATATACTTGACCCAATCAATGCACGAAGGCTAATCCAAGAATAAAAGCGTAGCAGACTCACATCCTCTTAAATGAAGCCAACATGAGGTAGCTTACCTACCACGCAGTAAGGCTTACCAAACTAACAAGGAGGTCATTATTGTATAGCGGCCAAGTAAGGAAGGAAAGTGTAGCATACTCACATCCTCCAAAGTAAGAAGACCACTAAGGTGACACACTAGCAGGGATGCGTCTAACCTAGCGACTCTTGCATTGGTCGGTGGGGGAATTATCACTTCAGTAGACCAAGGTAAAAGATATATGTTTATTTTCTATGTCTGTGTGTAGTTTGTGTTTGTGTTGTGTCGATGAAGGATAGGATGTCGCTCAGGTTCCTTACACCTACCCTAAACACATCATGGCGGATTTGTAAATAAGAATACTTTCAACATGTAAGAGATTGAATTTGAAATAGAATTTTAATTGATGACAATTATTTTCAAACTTGATTTACAAAATTTCTTTAAGTAGAGTTTTTTAATTGGAAGCATTGGGTGATCTCCTTATGATTAATAAGCTGATAAGATCCTCCTTGGTAAACCTTCTCTATGGAAAAAGGACCTTCCTAAGTGGGTTCAAACTTGCCTCCCATCTTACGATGGGCAATAATCGATCTCCTTAGAACTAAAATATGCTCTCCTACTTGAAAATCTCTAGGATGGACCAACTTATTATGAACTTGAATCATTTTAGCTTTATACAACTCAAGGTTTTGGCATGCTCGTAGGCATCTCTCCTCCAAACCTTTGAGCTCTTCTAACCATAACTAGGCATTCTACTTTATTATGAGCTTGCTACCCACAACTATCCTTAGTGATGGGAGTTGGACTTCTAATGGTAGAATGACTTTAGACCCATACACTAAGGAGAAAGGAGTAGGCTGAGTTGGAGTTCTATATGTAGTGCGGTAGGCCCATAAGGCTTCAACTAACTGCTCATACCATTATCACTTATTGTTGTCGTGTGTCTGCTTCAGCATTTTTAAGGCTGAAAGGCGTGAGCTTATAAAAATAGATTCTGATCGGGGGTTTTAAAAGTAGTGTTTCTTTCATTTACAATGGCTATCTTTATTTGGTTATATCTAGATGAGCCATCCATGATAGAAAATACTGCATGAGATTAGGCAATGTCCACCATCAACTCTAGGATTGGTAGTAGAAATTTGTCTTCTAGACATGCCTTAGTTAAATCCCTAAAATAAAGCATATGTGACTTTGGCCATTCATTTTCTTAACTGGGATGACACTGGCTAACTAGGTAAGGTATTTTTCTTCCCGGATGAAGTCAACATTGATCCATTTCTTGAATTCATAATTGACCTATTGTTCTATGTTTAATCACATGTGTCTAGGAGCTTGCTTAATAGGGTTAGCAGTAGGCTCTATTACTAGTTTATGGACTGCTATGTCAAGAGCCAATCCAAGCAACTCTTCATAACTCCATGCAAAGTAGTGTTTAAACTCAGTCAATAGCCTAACTAAGTCATTGGTTTCAATTTCATTTAACAAAGAACTGATCTATGTCAAGCATGGATCTTCTTCAGTTCCTAAGTTGATTTTCTCCTTCGATGGTTGACTTGATCTCTTATTTAAACTCTAGTGGTGCATCTTTGACTTCAAAATTATCTAGATCATCTAAAGTTTCTAAGCATAACTCCTCATGTGAGTTAATGTGATTTGAAAAGAACCTATCGATTCAAATGATTGGTGATGACTAAGTAATCGTCATCATCGGACTCTTGCACCAAATCCTAGTCTCGGTCTTGATTGAGAGATTTTGCATTTATTCTTTGATATTCTTTCAAAGTAGCCTGACCTGTGCTTTGACCAAATTTATGTGATTAACCCCTTTTTTGCTAAATTATCAACACAAGGCAAGTACCAATCAAAAGGTAATTCTATTAAATCTTTATATAAATCATCCTCAAGTTGTACATCAACTTCTTTAGTTGAGGATGATGCTCTCAAAAAGAACCTCTAGGTCTTTACACTTGTGGATGACTTAGGGGCTTCCTTAACTACCAAACCCTTACCTATTTGAGAGCAAAGTGAGGTTAGAGCTAAGGTTCTCAATTAATGCCTAACTATTTCACATATAGACTTGGATACACTTATGCTTTGCTTTCGAGCCTGGTCTTCATCACTATTTGGCTCAAGTGTCACCTCCAAGGGAATCTAATGCTAAGAAGAGTTGGCTGGTGTGCTAACCATATAGGACTCATCTTATGAACTAGATTCAAAGTCTATATGGATAGCAGGTGTACTCTTGGTAGCTGGGACATATCTTCTATTGGGTGGCCAATAAGGAGGTTCTCTAACCCTAGGACTGCCTCTAAACTGGCCTCTTCATCTGCCTGGTGGAGGTCAGGTCATCCTACCCATATGTTTGAATGGAGTAACGAACTGTGGGTAGAATCTATTGTCATGCTCTGTTTCCTCCTCCAAGTCTATTTTTGATTCCTTATATTTTCTTTGTAATTTTCTCTTCTCTTTTCTTTTTCTTTTCTCTTTCCTTTTTTCTTTTTTTTCTTTTATTTTTAAACTTTGGCAAAGTTCACAAGAATAGATTTATTGATTTTGAAGGAGGTAGTAAGTCGTAGCCTCATATATGCTGACCTCATAAACTATAAATGGCTTGAGATCTCCTTTGACATAGTAGACGATCCCACCTCTCATGAACTTCATACACTGATGTAGAGAGGATGGAACTATGTTGTTCTCTTGCATCCATGGTCTCCCAAAAGCGTTAAAAATTATTAGAATTACATAATGTGAACTTAGCTTGGTCTTTTAATCATCTCTCCAAAGAGCAGCATGGGCCTAAGGCATGTTGACCTCACTTTTGGAGTCACGATTCAATCTTCCATCTTAGACTTAGAGTCTTCTAGACACTTATACTAGTCAAGACACTTCTACAATTAGGTAAACGCTTAAAAGCGAGAAGGGTTAACCATATGGAGGTTATGCCTTTAGGATTAATACCCACCTACCTACAACCCAATCCATGTTCACCTTCTCAAACCAAACCTCAAGTTCAATTCAAACATCAAATTCAAATCCAAATCCAAACCCAAATTCCAAAACCAAATGATTGAAGCCCATGATCAAATCCAAACTTGAAACCTTCTAAGCCGACCTATCCCATGGACTTCAAATCTTAATCCAAATCAATCCAAAATCAATTGATTTTCTTATCAATTTATATCTTCAATCATCTTCCTAAATAAAATCAAATCTACATTCAAATGATCAAAAATCAAACTAAATCAAATTAAATCAAAACCTTCTAAAATATGACCTATCCATGGACTTAGCCAAATCTTAATCCAAATCAAGTCAAACTCAATTGATTTTCTCACAAATCAATCATATTTTCAATCATCTTCAAATTTAAATGAAATATACATTTAAATCATCAAAACTAAATCAAACCAAATCAAAATCCAAACTAAGCCATGAGTCCATAGCCAAATTCCTTCATTCCAAAACCCAAATTCAATTGATTTTCTCATGAATCAATCATACCTTCAATCATATTCACAAATATAAATGAAATCTACAATCATCAAGCCAAACCAAAATCAACCCAAGTCAAACCCAACTTAACCCTTTTGACTTAAAATGTTCAAATGAACCAAAACCCATTTGAACCCAAGCCAGTACAATTGAATTTATATATCAATCAAATCCATATATAAACTCAACTAAATCAAACTCAACCCAAAATCAAGCCAACTAAACCCAATTGGCCCACTTGACCCAAAGTGGCCAATTTGACCTATTTGAGCCAAGTTCTAATCCTACCCAAATTAGATTGAACCAAGCCCATCAAAACCTCCCATCATGATTGTTGATCACCCTAGGTTGAACAATTATCACAAATTTGGTCAAACCAAGTAAACTTGGTCATTTGACCAAGTCAACCTTAACTATATGAACCCAAACTAGCCAAATTGCATCTAGCCAAATCCCTTGAAACCAATGATTCATACCAAAAATCAATATTTGAATATGACTTGACCTTCAATTGAGTCAAACCAAACCCAATTATTGACCCAAGTTGACCCAAATTGACCTAAAAGACCAAATGGGGTCAAATCAAAATATAAACCAAATTGATTGTCAAGTTCATTCCAAATTGATTGTTGAACTTGATCAAAGCCATGATTGAGCCCAATTGACCCAATTGACCTAATTATCCCAAATTGACCTAAATGGTCAAGTTGGTCTAAATCAAAACCAAATCTAAACTAATTAAAACCAAAGCCTATACTAATCTTAAATTGGTCAACTAACCCAAACCAACACCCAACCCAAGCAAATTTGGCCAATTTGGTCAAATTGGTCAACTTAACCCATTTGACCCAAATGAATTCAAATGAGCCAAAATCAAATCTAAGCCAAACTAAACCAAAAATTCATCTCAAATGATCATTTGAACTTGACCAACCCTTGGTTTGACCCAATTTGACCAATTGGTCAACTTGACTAACTAACCCAATTTGACCTAGAGTCAAATTGAGCCAAACTAACCAAATCAACTCCATTGACTTAAATTTGGGCTAACACTTTTGGCTCATTTCAAATCTACCAATCAAATCAATGCCAAATGAATATTCTACCCTTGGGGGCATCATGAGACACCCATGTAAGTGGTCATTTCCATTCCTTGGCCACTTGGTACTCTCACAATGGTCCACCTCGGCACCTAGGACACTACCCAACCCGACCCATGGGGTTGTTGGGTTGGCCATGACCCATGGGAGGTGAAATCACCTCACCCTCCCCATTGGAGCATTTGAAACCCATAGGACACCCATGATTCCTCTTGGCGACCACCTCCACCTTCAACCAACCAAGGGCCAACTCACCTCCTCCCTACCACCCACTTCCACAGATGGTGGGGACCACTCAAAAAAACTGATCCCACCATCATCAATATGAAGGGGTATACACCCCTCATTTCCACTCAAACACACAAATCATTTAGCCCTAACTACCCAAGATGAGCTTCTAGAGCCATTCCATAAGCTCTAAACTCATTCATCGATCAAAAAATTCCATTCCCATCTATCCTAAAATAAGACACTCCCATTTTGACCTAACTTCCCCATTTCTCCATCAAACTCAAATTAACTTTGCATTCACCTTTGTTAGGCCTCGTTGAGCAAGAATGGATCATCTCCCAAGCTTTCGGAGCATGGGAGGTTGGCCTTCGATCAAGGCTGAGCTCCAAATCATCAGTTCATGGCCTTTCGAGTGAACGTCAAGGAATTGATCAATTATGGGTTCATCTCCACTAGATGAGCTTCCTCAATCATTGAGTTGTGATCTTGAGCTCAATAGTATGCTTTCAAAATCAATCCTTACAAAAAAAATGGGTTGGAGCTTTTTGAAGAAAACTTGCATCTCATGTGATCTTGATCATTGGATCCCCTTTGATCAATGTCATGAAGGTGTGGGATCCTTTTGGAGTTGATTTGAGCTTGGGTAAGCTCAGATCAAGTGAATGATGGCAGATAGACTCCATTATCCCTCACTCGCATAATGTTAGATCACACACCATCTATTGATCGAAATGGACTATCATAATTAGATCCACTAGATCAATCTAATTTAATCTTCTTAAGTTGTGCGCATCAGCTATCGCCACATAGGCACTGAGTCAGATAAGTTTTAAGTAGCCAATCCCGTGGCACCATGTGGAAAGTGCGCGTCATAACCATGTGGATAGGCTTTAATTAGGCTTAATTAATCTTTTTTTAATGGCTGAAACTTCTAAAATCATAAAAAATCATAGAGATATCCAAAAAATGCAAATAAAACACTCATTTTAAAGGTATTTTAGGAGAATTAATTAAAATGATCTTAACTAATTTTAAATAGTAATTAAGGTTTAATTATAAAATTAATTAGCTTAATTACTCTTTAATTACTTGAACAATTGATCCCAAATTTTGTGAGTTATTTTAATGGGATGTCCTCTGCCTCCCATGATTTTCTTGGGATTTATTACTCACTTAATTAGAAAAAATGACTATTAAACCTTAACTACTCTTTTAAGTTAATTAATGATTAATTAATCCCATGAACAATAATAAATTGGTTAATTAAGTTTATTAATCATTATTCAATAGTAAGTGGACTAAGGAATAGGGTTAGGACCCTTTTCCCTAAGTTCATTTCACCCTTTTTTAAAATGAAATTAATTAAGATTTAACTAATTAATTAAATCACTTAATCTAATTGAAATCATAATCACATCAGACCTTAATTAATTAAATCATGGGGTAGATATTTAGGTGTTTAATAACCTAAATGAGTTTAATAAAATTATGGTTAGTCCACATGTGTGGGACAACCAGAAGAGTAATTAATTAAGTCCCTTAATCTAATTAACTATTAATCATGAGCCAATTGCATTAGCCCCTTTTATTTCCTAAGATCATTGCAAGTTTATTTTCCATGCATATCATGTTGGCTCATAATTATTTAGTTAATTACTTTAAGGTGACATAGGTAAGTAATTAATTCATCTAATTAAGGGTTCAACTTAATTATAAAATCTTAATTACATTTCCTTAAATTAAATCAAATCACTAATGTGGGAATGGTTTAAAACAACAAGTGATGATTTAACTTCTCCTCTTTAAATCAAATCAAATCTAAACTTAATTAATAAAGAAGCTTTGGTTTGCATTAAATAATCTTATTTGATTTGATTGTCCTTAAGAACTAGTTTGGTTGAATGAATCACATGCTTATATTTGATTGTCCTATTTCCAATCATGTTAAATTTGGTATGTCATTTGAATTCATGCATCCATCTTTTCAAAATCAAGTAAAATAAAATGGATTTTCTTTATGTAAGCTTGCATGTGTTGATTTAATTTAATATATGATTGGCTATTATCACTATTAAATCCAAATGTATTTTTCAAAAGCTTATAAATGAATAATAATATGTGTTATGATGCTAGTTATAAATACATAAAATGCATGTGCTTATAGCTTATGTGTATGAATGTTGAGTTCTCTTTCCTCTATTCATGTGTTGATTTATATAAGATTGAATGGTAATGGGTATATAGTGGACATCCAGGAACATGAGGCTTTAGCTAGCCCCAAGGAGGTCATTTGATTACCTCACTTCCCTAGTTTTCATAATGGCATTCCATTTGATTTCATTCTTATGTATTTCAACATTAGAATATGGATAGAGCTTTAATTCACATATATAAATGATTCAATCAAAAAAATATACAATCTTTGCATGGTTTTCTTTCCCTCATTTATGTATACATCCATGTGTGTCCAAGAAAGGCAAGTATATAGTCTAGATATCCTGAGAATATGAGATTTTAGTTAGCCCCAAGGAGGTCATTTGATTACCTCACTTTGTTTAACAATGTATGTACTTGCCTATATCTTTGTACATGTATATGTATATGTGATTAGTGAATGAAAATCCCATTTTACATTAAAATTGCATGCATTCATAATTGACTAAGTGGTTGAATTAATTAGTCATATGATTTGGAGCTTACTTCCTATGTTCATGTATACAAATTTACATATGTTTGAATGCAAAAGGATATAGTCTAGACATATCGAGAATACAAGGAATTAGCTAGCTCCAAGGAGGTCATTTGATTACCTAACTTCCTTGGTTTAACAACGTCATATGACTATTTAATTTCATTCTTATGACATTTTTGTTTTAGAATTTGGATAAAGTTTTAAAGTAATATGTTGAAATAATTCAATCAAATAAAATATTAATTCTAAACATATACATACATTTATCATTTAAGTGTGATAAAATATGTTGCATATATAGGTACACTTAGGATTAAATCATATGCATGTTACATGTGATGGAAATGACTGATTTAATATATGTCATGTGGTAGTAATTCAATTAAATTAATCTTAAGATGCCTCTCATCTTGAATAGGATTATTTAAAGTGAACCTAAACTTTGGATTAATTAAATCATTTAATAAACCATTCACTAAAGAGAACTAAATTAAATTAATATACCTTAGAAAGTAACTTAAGGTAGGGATGAAAGAGGGTAATCCTCTTTTCCTCTCTTTATAACACTAGTTGCTAAGTGTAATCAAATGAAACAAAAGAAAACACAAATTAAAATTCTCAAATCAATTAAACTACTTCAAATGAAATCAACCTTTCATGTTAAATTGAATCCTTCTACACTTAGAAAATACAACACTAATGCTAACAAGACTTACCACAGCCTTAATACACATATTAGAATTAAGTCACCAATTCTAGCTCTAAGTTGGAGGTGTATGTGATGTATGTATGTTTGTTTTATGATGTATTATTTTAGATTGGATGTTAGGGTGTATGCTTGTGGATGATAGGCCAATATTAGCCTAATCATGTTTTATAGGGATTATGCTTAAGGGATGCTTAAAATAAATGTGAATGCTCTTTTATAGGTTGCTTAAATCCTTAAGCATAATCCAAGTTAGTGGGCTTAGTAACCCATGTGTAGGGTGTTAAGTTCAAATTATAAACACAACTGTTTGGGATTATATGTATATTTAGTTAATCTCTAATTTGCAAGTGTAGTTAGATCTACTTTTCCCACATAAATGTAATTTTTACAATAGGAATTAGGATTCGTACTATGGGCAATTAGGATGAGCAGTGGCCAGAAGGCTTTGTCTTGGGGTACCCTGTAAGACATTTGAAGCAAGCACCATCCAAATCAAAGAAGGAACCAAATCAGAAATGGATATATGAAGAAAGAAGACCACCATATCATTTAATACAATTATAATTATTCTTTCATATTCAAAGTTGCATAAGGGTAGAGCTCGGCTACCCATCTTTTCTCTCTTTGTGTTGTATGATATGCACTGGCCTTTTATACTTTTATGATAGTTTATATAATTGTTTGATGTTATGTTTACATTGTACATTAGGATGGCATGCTTTTCATAGTTTCTTAAATGATTGATGCTTTAATGTGTGGCTTGGATACAATTAGGCTCTTATGATACAAATAACTTTTCTACCCAATTAAACACTCATAACTAAATTTTAAACAACTCATAACTTCATCATAAAGCCTAAGACATAAATAAGAATAATTAAAAGATTTAGCAACCCCTTAGTTGTATGGTTGTATATTTCACATCATGCAATCATATTCTCTCTCTTGAACATGAAGGATCTCCATCCTTGCATGATAAAGGAATGATTGACCTGTGAGGGCATCCCTTGTGGTGGAGAACACCTTCTTCTAGCTACTTTGACCCATAACCTATTTCATCATGCATTTTGTAATAAGAAATATTAAAGCCTCTATCAAAATGATGTGTCTGAAATGAAATAAAATTTGAAAAGATTTTGCATCTATAGATTAAGTCATATGCTCATACCACTCATGCTCTAGTCTCTTAGGGAGTGAGTTTAGGACTTTTATCTCTTTCTAATTAAATAACTACCCTAGCTATCTTGCAATTCATAAGACCGGACTACATGGTTTTAAAATTGTAGGATGAGTTAGTTGGCACTCTAGGTGGTTATAAGTCCAGAAGTCGGACAATTTATTCTCTCTTGTGGAGGTAAACCCTTATGTCCACCTATCGCTTAGATTTAGGTCATGCTTTAGCTCGTACTAAAGCTCCCTTGCTTTAATATCTGAGGTAGCTATTTCCTTCTAGCAATGAGAATTAATCCTCACCTCTTTGGCATTCCCACAACCTTATGTTGGTGGATTATAAGCCCTAGTAATCTAATTAAATTTCAACTCAAAACATATAAATCTCCTCAACTTCAAAATTATAAAGCCCAACCATAGGATAGATTGGAATGCTCATTAGGCTTCCTAGTATCATGAGAATTTCCTACTTATTTCATTTGGATTCCAAAATAAGTCTTCTCCTTGAACTTTCCCAATTGACTTTCCAAATACAACCAATCCTTTAATAGTCTAACCTTGAAATCTTTGGAGATGATAATTGCCTACTTTAATCGAGACTATTCTTAAGAAATGTCATTTCTTAAGATGTAATTAACTATGGAGGCTTGCCTCCATAGGGAACTTAAGAACCTGGTTTAATATAAACCTTGCTTTATTCATCCATGTAAATTAGGGGAAAAATCTCTAGTACATTCATAGAGCCATCATGCCTTAGGAGTCTTTATTACATGATTAGGTCCATTGTAGGGTGATGCCTCTATCTTTCAAGATAGTACATCATACCTCAATGTTGTACCCGATCACCTCAAAAGGTAATCACCCCCTTACGATTTGTGTGGTGTCCCGCCCCCATACATCCAAAAATAAACACCATAAGTCTCTCTCGCCTTGTTTATTGAATCCTCTCAACATCATCCTTTCTTATTGGAGTTTGGAGATGTCGATCTTCAAGCAGGCAAGGGTTCTTTGACTCATAATGTTGACTGATACACCTGGGTCAACCAAAACTCGATAGCTTGTATCTACCAACATCTACTGTAATGTAAAGAGGCGGTTGTGCTTGGTCATCCCTATGAGTAAATCTTCATCATTGAATGTAACTCCTAAGATGTCCTTCGAGTGTCATGCCTCTTCTTTAGTAGTGATCAGCTGAGCTAAGAATATCTCTAGATCATGTAAGGCCTTGATTAGATATTCCCTCATGTCTTTGGATAAGATAAGGGGTATATATATGCTTAACTTAGTGAAACATTCTAAGCTAAGCTAGGACATTGTAATCAACTCTAGCTTGGTCCTCCACAAGCATATCTATGGGTGGAGCATCCTACGGAGGGAACATATTTTCACTGGAACTAATGACTTGCTTACCCTTATCCTGAGAGGCTACCATAGGAGTAGAACTTTGCCACTGCGTAGGTTGACTTCTGTGACTTCTTGGAATGATGAGCTTGTGGAAAGTTATACCTTCTCATCGGGCATACCTACAGCTTTTCCTATGGGATCCTTAGAGTTAGCTGACTCCAAGTCAATCTCAAGAAGTGAACCCATTGATTGAGAAGGATAGTCACTCAATTAGAAATGAAAGATCTAACTTAGAGCAATTATTTTTATTTAAACTCGGAGAGCTTTCAATAGGAATAAAATCAAGAACATCATATGTAGACAATATATAAGTAGAATCAACTTTCTTCATTAATTTCTTTTTGGGTGGCGGTACATGATATAAATCAAGTAAGCGGAGTAAGGGAGTTAGTGCCCTTATCCAGATACACTCTTCCAGAAAGAGGAGCTACAAAAGAGGTGGTAGCTACAATGGTGGAGAGAGTACCGACTCTGTGGACTATCTTGAGAAGTATGGTGAGCTACTACGGGCTATCCCCTTCCCAGTTATCCAACTAGCAAACCTTCCTTGGTGTTGGAGGTTTGAGCTACCGCACCCAAGGAAAGCTTCTTGATCTTAAAAATGATCTTCTTAGAGGTTCGGGATGGGAAAATATCCTAACCTTCTTTAGTCTTACGAGGTCCCTAATGATTACTCTAATTGAACTCGATGGTTGTTCTAATATGCATTCCTTAGGGATGACTATGGCTCTCAACTTGTAGCTGCGCTCAAGCTAGTCCTTAAAAGTGATACAATCCTCTAAGACATGGCCTAACATGGGTAGCAATAGCTAGGATCATCTCTTACTTCCACTTCTTAGGCTCGACTAATAATAGTGTTTCTTTAAGAGAATCATAAAGATTTTCCTAACTATCTCCCTCTTGAAGGAATATGGCTTATTCAATCTATCATAAATAGTAGGTGGAAAGTAGCTACCTAACGATGGATATGAATATTACTGCTAGGTAGGCTACTGAGGTGGTGGAAATGGTCGTTGTGGTGGCTGCAGTGGCCTGTAAGATAGATTAGGTGGTGGAAGAGGAGTTGGAAAAAGAGGTTGCTGAGCTTGTAGTCTCTCATACTGAACTCTAGCTAGCTACTTCCCTCTGTCCACTAACGCAACTATCCTTGGCTTCTTCTCAAGCACCTTCTGCGGCTTGGGCCTAGATGATTAGTCGGGAAAGGGAAACTATTTGGCTTCCTCTTGTAGCTATTCGCCTTGTTAATTAATTTCTCAAATGGTTTGATGGTAAAGAACTTAAGCATGAAGGCTACTAGGCCATGGATATTCTTGAGAAGAATGGCGTGTGACACGGTTTGTATTTCATGCTCGCACCACCGAAATGTAATCAACAGGGGTTTTCTATTTCTCTACAATGGTTACCTCACTGAGCTCCAAAGAACCTCTTGATGAAGAAGTCTAACTCAACAAAGTCTTCCCAACAAAAAGTCTTCACCCCAATCTAATGCGCAATGCGGGTGCAACAACCCAAAGTGTCATGATCAACCCACTAATCAAACCAAAAGACCATGGGAAAAATAAATAAAATAAAAAAAAAAAACCTAAACCTATAAATAAAAAAAAAACTAAAAAAACCTAAACCTAAAATAAACAAAGTAAAATAAACATAAACCTAAAGTAAACTAAACTAAAATAAATAAACCTAAACCTAAAATAAACCTAAACTAAAAAAAATAAATAAATAAACAAAAGATAAACCTAAACCAAAACTAAAAAATAAACCTAAAAATAAACCTAAAACCTAAACCTAAAAGAATAAAATATAAACCTAAAAATAAAAAAACAAAACCTAAACCTAAAAAAAATAAAATAAATTAAATTAAAATAAACATAAACCTAAACCTAAACCTAAAAAATAAACAAAAATAAAGAAAAAATAAAAACTAAAATAAACAAATCTAAAATAAATAAATAAACTAAATAAAAATAAAAAATAAACCTAAATAAAAATAAAAAAAATAAAATAAACTAAAATAAATCAAAAATAAACTAAATAAACCCAAACATATCGGTTTACTTCATTTAAATAAAAAATAAAAGCCATAAACCCTAAACCATAAAACTAACCCCAAACCCTAAGCCCTAAACCCTAAATCCTAAACCCTAAACCCTAAAACTTAAATTCTAAACCCTAAACCCTAGACCCAAAACCCTAAACACTAAACCCCAAACCCTAAACCCTAAACCCTAAACATGCAACTAACCCTAAACCCTACACCCTAAACCCAAAAAAGCAAAAAACCTAAACCTAAACAAAATAAAATCTAAAATAAAATAAATAAAAAAAATCTAAAAAAAATTAAAAAAATAATATAAAATAAAAACTAAAATTAAAACCTAAACCCAAACCTAAACCTAAACCAAACCTAAAAAAATAAAATAAAATTTAAAACTAAACTAAAATAAAATAAATAAAACCTAACTAAATTAAAAAATAAAACCTAAATAAAATAAACTAAATAAAATAAAATAAAATAAACCTAAAATAAAATAAAATAGAAAATAAATAGAAACCCAAACCTAAAAAATAAACCTAAAATTAAAACCTAAAATAAAAATAAATAAACCCTAAACTAAAAAAACCTAAAATAAAAAAATAAAATAAACCTAAACCTAAACTAAAATAAATAAAACCTAAACCTAAACCTAAACCTAAAATAAACTAAACCTAAACAAAAAAATAAAATAAAATAAACTAAAAATTAACCTAAACCTAAACTAAATAAAATAAAACCTAAAATAAACTAAAATAAAACCTAAAACCTAAACCTAAAAAAAAAAACCTAAACCTAAACATAAAAAGTAAAAAATAAAACCTAAACCTAAAAAATAAAATTAAAATAAAACTAAACTAAGAAAATAAACCTAAACCTAAACCTAAAAAAATAAACTAAATAAAACCTAAACTAAAATAAATAAACCAAAAATAAATAAACTAAACTAAAGATAAATAAAAATAAACCTAAATAAATATAAAAAGTAAAATAAACTAAAAAAATAAAAAATAAACTAAATAAACTTAAACTTATGAGTTTACTTAATATATAAAATATAAAAAAACAATGCTAACCCTAAACTTAAACCTAAACCTAAACCTAAACCTAAACCTAAACCCAAAAAAACCCTAAACCTAAACCTAAAACCCTAAACCCTAAACCCTCTACCCTACCTATAACTCTAAACCCTAAACCCTAAACTGACAACCTAAACCCTAAACCTAAACTAAACCCTAAACCCTAAACCCAAAACTTAAAACTTAAAACCTAAAAATAAATAAATCCTAAAATAAAATAAAAAACTTAAACCTAAATATAAAAAAAAATAAAATAAAAAATAAAATAAAAAACCTAAACTAAACCTAAACTAAAAAAAAAATAAAATAAATAAAAAAATTAAAATAAATAAAATAAAAATAAATAATAAAAATAAAATAAAATAAAATTAAATAAAATTAAAAAAATTAATAAAATAAAATAAAAAAAAATAAAATAATAAAAATAAAATTAAAATAATAAATAAATAATAAACTAAAAAAAATAAATTAAAATAAACCTAAAATAAAACCTAAATAAAATAAATAAACATAAAATAAAATAAATTAACCTAAAATAAGATAAAAAACCTAAATAAAACTAAACCTAAACTAAACCTAAAAAACAAAAATAAAAATAACCTAAACCAAAAAAAACTAAAATAAATAAATAAAATAAACCTAAACTAATAAATAAATAAAACCTAAACTAAACTAAAAAAAACCTAAACTAAACTAAAAATAAAATAATAAACTAAAAATAAACCTAAAAAAAAAATCTAAAACCCAAACTTAAAAAAATAAACCCTAAACCTAAACTTAAAAATAAAATATACCTAAATAAAAAATAAAATAAAAATAAAATAAATAAAAACTAAATAAACTCTTATGTTTACTAATTTTAAGAAAACCCTAAACCCTAAACCTAAACCATAATAACCTAACCCTAACCTAAACCTAAACCCTAAACTTAAATCAAAACCCTAAAAAACTCACTAAATCCTAAATCTTAAACCCAAAACTAACTAAACCAAACCCAAAACCTAAAACCTAAACCTAAACCCTAAACCAAACCCTAAACCCTATAAAACCTAAACCCTAAACTAAAACCCTAAAACCTAAACCTAAACCTAAAAACCCTAAACCTAAAGCCTAAAGTAAACCTAAACTAACCCAAAACCTTTAACCTTAAACCTAAACCTCAAACCCTAAACTCTAATGCCTAAACCCTAAACCTAAACCCAAAAACACTAACTAAACCCTAAACCCTAAAACCTAAACCTAAAACCCACCCTAAACCCTAAACCCTAAACTAAACTTAAAACCTAAAAAATAAATAAACCTAAACTAAATAAAATAATAATAAAATAAATAAAATAAAACCTAAACTAAAACCTAAACCTAACCCTAAAATATATAATATAATAAAATATAAATAAAATAAATAAAATTAAAATTAAATTAAAAACTAAAATAACCTAAGAATAAAAACCTAAATAAAATATAAACTAAACATATAAAATAAAATAAATGAACATAAAATAAAATAAAATAAATAAAATAAAACAAAAAAATAAACTTAAAAATACAAAAATAAAACCTAAATGTTAAATTAAAAAAAAACTAAACCTAAAATAAAAATAAAATAAATAACATAAAATAAAATTAAACCTAAACTAAAATAAATAAAAAAAAACTAAACTTAAACATAAAATAACCTAAACCTAAACCTAAACCTAAACTAAATAATATAAAATAAACTAAAAATAAACCTAAACCTAAAGTAAAAAAAATAAGACCTAAAATAAACCTATACCTAAAAAAAAAATGTAAACCTAAACCTAAAATAAAAAAAATAAAACCTAAACCTAAAAAAAATCAAAATAAAACAACTAAAAATAAACCTAAACCAAAAAAAAAATAAAATAAAAAAACCTAAACTAAAATAAATAAATCTAAATTAATAAATAAACTAAATAAATAAAATAAAAAATAAAATTAACTCAAATAAATAAAATAGATTATATAACTAAATAAACCTAAATCTACTTAATTTTAAAAAAGACCTCTAAACCCTAAACCCTAAACCTTAAACTCTAAACCCTAAAACTTACAACCCTAAACCTTAAACCCCAAACCATTACCCCCAAACTATCCCTACACCTTAAACCTTAAAGTAACCCTAAACCCTAAGAATGGGCGTGATCCCGACAGAGAACATCACTATGAACAGGCTTATGTGGTTATCATGGTGGTGGGGATCTGAGGTGGATATGGAGGTGGAGGAGGATTGATGAGAAGTTAGAGGTGGTGGTGTGGGAGAGATTGGGGATATGATGATAAATCTTGCTACTCGAGAGGCAGGAGTGGTTCTGATGTGAACTAGAGAAATTGAAGAATGGCCAATTTGATTGACTACTTATGGAACTGTGACTTTGCAGTGAGTTCTACTTTTTAGGGTTTTGATTTGCTCATGGTTGCTCATTTTATCTATGTTCTCTGTGTCTTAGAAAACTTGGGGTACTACATGGTTGATGAAATTGAAAAAGAAATGTTGTATATGAATTTATTCTATTAAAAAACTTGAACCCTAAACCCTAAATAAAAACTTGAACCCTAAACCTAAAATAAAAACCCTAAACCTTAAACCCAAACCCTAAACCCTAAACCCTAAACCATAAAATCCTAAACCCTAAACCCTAAAATAATAAACCCTAAACCCTAAACTCTAAAACTTACAACCCTAAACCCTAAACCCTAAACCCCCAACCCTAAACCCTAAACTAACCCTAAACCCTAAACTAACCCTAAACCCTAAACTAACCCTAAACCCTAAACCCTAAACCTTAAATAAAGATGTCACTTGGAGTATATCTAAAGAATGACCAAATCCCAACATAGTTATGGTAGCTAAAGAAAATGTCTTGAAAAGACTTTTCCTTGACTATTAGAGATTTGAATACCCTAAACCATAACCCTAAATCATATTATAATACTATATGTAATAGTATAATGTAGCATCATATATTTGAGCATGTAGTGATGTATTTTTGGATGTTATAAGATGTTTTGAAATGTTTTAGTATATTATGGTATTATAGTCTATATTAATAAAAATCATAAAAATATTGATTTAATAAATTAGATAATGAAATTTGTTAAATTTGAAGTGGGAACTAGGTTGTAGTACCAAAGGTGTGCTATGCCACTTGTATTCTAAAAGTAAGATTTTATGTTCAAAATAAATATTATATGTTGTAGCATAGTATAACATCATATATCATAATATATTGTTATGTACATTTTAAATTCTTTTAGTATTTTCTAATCATGCAGTCGAGCCTACATGAGCATTATTTATAAAAATGTTCATTTAGACTTTAAAATGGTGGAATTTGGCCAAATTCATAATAGGTAGAGCATGACTTCTTAATATAATATTTCAATTTAAAATATGTAAGTGATACAACTAAAAAATATAGATTTTTATTATTTAGACTAATATTAAGAATTTTTATCTTAAGCAATCCCTTGTGATGTGATATGCAATATAATATAATATAAAATAATATGTTATAGTGTATTATAATATAGGATGTCATAACATAGTGTAGCATCATTCAATATAGCATACTACTATGTATTACTACTTGTTGTTTAGCATATTTTAGTTTGTTATAGTATGATGTAGTAGAGTTTGCACTGGTATAATTCATAAAAATACTGATTCATAAGTTGAGATGGTGGGATTTGGCCAAAATAAATGTTCAAAGAATGGAATTTGGCATCCAAAATAAATGTTCATTTTTAACCAAATTTTATAAATTTTTTTGCTTAAAGTGATTCATTTTGAGGTGCAATATAAGTTAATATAATATATGAAAGTCTATTAAGATATAATGTACATAATAATATAACTTCACATATATATGAATGTGGTGGTGTGTTACTAAATGCTACTATACATTTTAGTATGTTTTACTTTCGTTATAATACATTGGGTCAAAACTCACAAAATGTTAATTTGAAGGTTGAGATGTAAGAATTTGGCCAAATTCAAGACACACCAAGAAGGAACACCAAAATTTTGCTAATTTGTACCATTCCTAATAGAAAAATAATAATTTTACATCCAAAATAAACATTATTCATATTTTGAAAAAAATTTGTTATTTGTTCCTTTTAATTGATTCTAATGAGGTGTAATGTTAAATAATATATTATATTATAGCAAATTATAATATAACATCATATATTATAATATAATATAGTGTGTTAATTCACACTATAATATGTTTATCATGATATTGTATAGTTAGTTTGAGCTTGCACCATCATAAATCATAAAATGTTGATTACAATGTTAAGATGATGTAATTTAAATGAATACATTATCAGGCTTTTGGTTGAAGTATTAAAGGTGTGCAAAAGAGAAGAAATAAGATTTGATGAGAATTCCATGTTAAGGACATAGAGGGAGATCTGCTAGGGGATCACACATGCATTGGACATGACATGTGAGGGTCATGTCGAGGCATAGAAGAAAAAATCTCGGGATAAGGTTGGAATTTGATTTTATTACTTGATTTTAGGAAAGAAGATCCACAGGGGAGAAGAATTTATAATCCACTGAGGATTAAGATCAAATCGACTTCAATTTATTTTGTTTTAATTGATGTGGAGGCATATCTGCTAGTGATATGGGCTCGAGTCTGTTGGGGATCGAGTATATGAAAGTTCCACTAGGGAAGAAGGTTTTGGCTATCCTTTAGGGATTGGGATTTGAGTTTGATTTCATAGATTTGTTTAGGGATGTATCCCCTGGGGATAAGTGTTTGGTTGGATATCTCTGATTTAGACTCTATTAGGGGAGTTGATTTGATTTTGCTCCACTGGGGAGGTTGGTTTTGAATTTAATTTGTTGACTTGTTAATATATGATTTAGAGCTCCACTAGGGAGAAGGGTGATTTAACCGCAAAAAAATTAGATCATGTTTAATTTAATTGAGTTAATGTATGGACATGTGTATGGACCCACTGAGGAGGGATTATATCAGCCTTGACCTACCTCAAGTTTACAAATCCAAAGGGATAGTCTACCAACTACGGGATAGAGCTAGCCAACCTAAGGGGTTTCCTTTCGGTGTGCAATGGATGTGCTAGGAACAAGGCGTAGCAGACTTACATCTTCCAAAGCAAGGAACAACCACTGGGGTGACCTATTGGATGGCCAACAAATCAACTACTGGCCACTACCAACTTAAGGTGTATCAATATGAGTGGTGTATCCATCGATAGTGAGAACCAACTAAAGGTGCCCATCTGATCAATCTAGAAAGAAAGCTTGTAGGCTTACAACTTTCCAAGAGGAACTGATCATCGAAATAGTCTTGCATGGACATGCTATCCTAGAACTATTAGCGGGATCCCGAGGAAGGACTGACCCACTTGAAGGTCGAGGGAAGGAGTAGGGGACTTATCCTAAACCTCAAATATACTGTCAAGGCATAAGGGTAATCCAAGAAGAAAGCATAATAGACACATCCTCTTAAATGAAGCCAACATAAGGTAGCTTACATCCTCCAAGTAAGAAAGGAAAGCATAGCAGACTTACATCCTCCAAAGCAAGAAGACCACTGGTGTGACACACTAGCAAGGTAGCACGTTAGCTCGACCTAGAGCAGCTACTGAGTGAGTGTCGTTGGGGGTGTTATCTCAACTCAGAGTAGCCCAAGACAAAAGATATGTGTTTGTTTTATATGTTTGTGTGTAGTTTGCTAGTGTTGTGTCGATAATGGATAGGATGTTGCTGTTCTTACACCTACCCTCAAACACATCATGGATTAAAATAAGAATACTTTCAACATGGAAGAGATTGAATTCAAATGGAATTTTCATTAATGATAATTATTTTCATGATTTATAATATTTCTTTAAGGAGTTTGATTGGAAGTATTGGGCACTCTCCTTTATGATTAATAAGCGATAAGATCCTCCTTGGTAGCCTTCTATCACAAAAAAGGCCATCCCAAGTGGGTTCAAACTTGCCTCCCATCTTATGATGGGCAACATCCTTAGAACTAAAATAAGCTCTGTTACTTGAAAAGCTCTAGGATGAATCAACTTGTTGTGAGCTTGAATCATTTTAGCTTCGTACAACTCAAGATTTTGGCATGTTCGCCGACATCTCTCCTCTAAAACTTTGAGCTCTTCTAACTGAAACTTTGCATTTTGCTCTGTTGTGATCTTGCTACCCATAATTATCATTAGTGATGGGAGTTAGACTTCTAATGGTAGAATGGCTTTGGACCCATAAACTAAGGAGAAAGGAGTATACTAAGTTGGAGTTCTATATGTGGTGTGGTATGCCCACAAGGCTTCAACTAACTGTTATACCACTATTGCTTGTTATTGTTGAGTGTTCTCTTTAGTATTTTGATATGAGTTTTATTGAAGGCTTATGATAAGCTATTTTCCCTCAGGTAGTTGATGGTAGAATATTTCCAATCTATGTTGTGTCTCCAGGCAAAGTTGTTGATCTTAGTGCTCTTAAATGCAATCATTATCAAAAATAATTCATCGAGGCACTCCAAACCTATATGCGATATAGTTCCTAAAAAATTGGAGCACATGCTAAGCTGTGAGCACTCTAGCAGAATCTTCTTTGCCCATTTGGAAAAGTAGTCAATAGCAGCTAAGATGAATTGATGGCCCTTGGAAGAAGATGGATCAATCAGGCCCCTATGTCGATACCCCAATCTCTCGAATAGCCATGAGGCCAATGTAGGATGTAGAATGTTGGGTAGTTGGTGTAGGACCACACCGTGTATTGACATTGTTGGCCTCGCCTAGCCATATCCATGCAATCTTTGATCATCGACGGCCAATAGTATCCTAGTCTCTTGATTTTGGCTTTTATCCTCAGACTAGATTGGTTGGCTCCACATAATCCTGAGTGTACCTTGGTCACAATCTTATGGGTTTCATGCTTTTCTAAATAATCTAACCACTTATGATCAAAAGACTGCTGGTACAAGACACCATCCATAAGAGTTTAGGAAAGTGCTCTCTGCTTCATCTAATGGGCTTGTGACTTCTTTTGATGTAGTTTGCCTTTATTTAGGTAATCCATGAATTGTTTGCTCTAATCTAACTCCTCGTCCTTCTTGGCAATGACAACCTCCCCTTCAAGAGAGTACTTTTTGATGAGTTCAATATCAATAAGGGATAAGACTTGTCTATTTTGGACCTTTATAAATATGGACTCATCCTTCGGACATGCCAACTCTTTAGCAAGGTTAGCTAAAGCATACACTACGACATTCTCTCCTCAAGGAACCTTATAAATTATAACCTCTAGGATTTGGACCAATAACTCTATGGTGTACTTTTGGTAGTGATGGAGCTTGGGCTTTATAACCTTATAGGACCCAAGGATTTGGTTGATAATTAGCTGAGAATCCCCAAAGATGTTGATGTTCAGGATACTTAGAGTAACAGCTAACTCCATACCAGTAATCAGAGCCTCATATTCGGCTTCATTCTTTGTACAAGGATTGGACAGATTATATGAGAATCTCATCACATCACAGTCCAGAGTTAAGAGAAGTACTCCTACCCCGTCCATTCCTGGAATAGAGATTGTGGTTCTTCTCCTCTTTGAGAGGAAGTACCATCAAAGTACATCTCCCAATGGTGAATGCTAGTATCCCCTAAGTTCATGATTTATTCATCAAAGAGATCATCACTAAGTGGAGAGTCAACAAGAAGTGGGCGTGTTGCTAAGAAATCCGCAAGCACTTATCCTTTCACTACATGGAGAGGTATGAAGGTATTCTCAAACTATGAGTGGATTATGGACCATCGTGCCAAACATCTAGATAGTGTCGACTGTGTCATGAGATATTGTAGTGGATCGATCCTAGAGATTAACTTCACATTATGAGGAAGCATGCAGTGTTGTAGCTTTTGGGATGCAAAGATTAAAGCTAGGCAATGATTTTCAATGGGTGGATAATTAGCCTCAATAGGGATTAGATGATGGCTGAGGTAGTAGAGTGCATTTTCCTTCCCTTCATCGTTGGCTTGTGCCAACAAAGCACCAAGTGAGTAGTCTAACACAGAAGTGTAAAGTATTAGAGGCTTGCCCAAGATTGGGGCTGCTAGAATCGATGGCGTCATCAAGTAATGCTTGATGTCTTTGAAGGCATGCTCACACTTATCATCCCACTTGAACTTGGTGTCCTTTTTGACAAGTGCTGAGAATGGCTGACATCTTCCCGATAGGTTGGATTTAAAGCATCTTAGAGATGCCAATTGCCCTTGGAATGATCTGTGTTGATTTAAACTTTTAGGTGGTGGCATTTTTAATGTCGCCTTGATCTTCTCTGGATCGATTTCGATTCCCTGGTGTCGGACAACAAACTCAAGGAATTTCCATGAAACTACTCCAAATGCACACTTCATGAGGTTCATTTCGAGGTTAAATTATCTTAACTATTCGAAAACTACTCTCAAGTCAAAGAGATGGTCTTCGTTTTCTCTATTTTTAACCATAAGATCATCAACATAGCAATCGACTTGATGATGAATGAGTTCATCAAAAATTTGAGTCTAAAATAAAATAAAAACCTAAACTAAAACCTAAACCTAAACCTAAAAATCAAATAAAATAAACTAAAATAAAATAAATAAAAACCTAACTGCACTAAAAAATAAAATAAACTTAAGAATAAAAACCTAAATAAAATAAAACTAAACATAAAATAAAAAAAACCTAAAATAAAATAAAATAAAAAATAAATAAAAACTTAAACCTAAAAAATGAACCTAAAAATAAAACCTAAAAAAACCTAAACCTAAAATAAAAATAAAATAAACAAAATAAAATAAACCTTAACCTAAACTAAAATAAACTATACTAAAATAAATAAAGCCTAAATCTAAACCTAAACTAAATAAAATAAAATAAACTAAAAATAAACCTAAACCTAAACTAAAAACTATAACCTAAAAATAAACCTAAAATAAAACCTAAAACTAAAAGAAAAAAAATAAAATAAAAACCTAAACCTAAACCTAAAAATAAAAAAATAAAACTTAAACCTAAAAAATAAAATAAAAATAACACTCACTAAAAAATAAACCTAAACCTAGAAAATAAACTAAAATAAATAAACCTAAAATAAATAAACTAAACTAAACAAAAATAAAAAATAAACTTAAATAAAAATAAAAAATAAAATAAAACAAAATAAATAAAAAATAAACTAAATAAACCTAAACTATTGGTTGACTTAATTAAAAAAATCCTAAACCCAAATCCTAAATCCTAAATCTGAAACCCTAAACCCTAAACCATAAACCCAAAACCCTAAACCCTAATCCCTAAACCCTTAACTAAATAAACTAAATAAACCTAAACCTATAAGTTTATTTAATTTAAAAAAAATATCTAAACCTTAAATCCTAAACCGTAAATCCTAAACCTTAAAATTAACCCTAAACCCTAAACCCTAAACCTACAACCCTAAACCATAAACCATAAACCATAAAAAACCTTAAACCCTAAACCATAAATTCTAAACCCTAAACCCTAAACTCAAAACTCTAACCCTAAACCATAAACCTTAAACCCAAAACCCTAAACCTAAACCAAATGTAACTAAATAAATTAAAAAATAAAACTAAACCCTAAAACCTAATAAACCTAAATCTAAACATGAACCCTAAGAATGGCAGAACCTTAATAGCAGGAACATCACTGTCAAACAGGCTTAGTCTAGATCTGGCGGTGGAGGTGAAGGCAGAGGTGACGGTTATCGCAGTGGTAGTGGGGGATCTAGAGGTGCTGGTGGATATGGAGGTGGTCGTAGGAGTAGTGGTGGTTATGGAGGCCGGAGGAGTGATGGAGGTTACAGCCGTGGTGGTGGCAGAGAGAGAGATAGAGGATATGATGGCGGATCATGCTACTCGAGAGGAGGAGTTGGTTCTAATAGAAATTGGAGAAACTGAAGAACGATCGATCTAATCTGCTGCTTATGGAACTGTGTCCTTACATTATAGGTAGTTCTACTTATCTAAGAATTTTGATTTGCTCTATGAGTGCTCATTTTTTATCAATGTCACCGCTTATGTCTTAGAAAACATGGGGTGCTACTTGGTTAATGAAATCAAAAAGAAGAAATGATGAATATGAATTTATTCTCTATTAACAAAAAAAATCTTAAACCCTAAACCTAAAACCTAAACCCTAAACCCTAAGCCCCAGACCTTAAATCCTAAACCCTAAACTAAACCTACAAAGCTAAAAATGTAAACGTAAACTAAATAAAATTGATAAATAAAATAAATAAATAAAACCTAAATCAAAATAAAATAAAAAAATAAAATAAAATAAAAACATAAAGTAAAACCTAAACCTAAACTTAAAACTAAACCTAAACATAAAAAGAAAACAAAAAATAAAATCTAAACTAAAATAAAATAAATAAAAACCTAAACTAAATTAAAAAATAAAAAGCTTAAATAAAATAAAAACTAAACCCAAAATAAAAATAAAATAAAAATAAAATAAAATAAAATAAGTACTAAATAAAAACCTAAATCTATAAAATAAACCAAAAAATAAATAAAAAATAAATCCTAAACCCTAAACCAAAAAATAAAAACCTAAACCTAAAATATATATAAAATAAACAAAATAAAATAAACATAAACCTAAACTAAAATAAATAAAATAAAATAAACCTTAACCTAAACTAAAATAAACTAAACAAAAATAAATAAAACCTAAACCTAAACCTAAACCTAAACTAAATAAAATAAAACAAATTAAAAATAAACCTAAAAGTAAACTAAAGAATAAAACATAAAAATAAACCTAAACTTAAAAAAATAATATAAAAACCTAAACCTAAACCTAAAAATAAGAAATAAAACCTAAACCAAAAAAATAAAATAAAATTAAAACTAAACTAAAAAATAAACCTAAACTTAAAAAAATAAACTAAAATAAAAAACCAAAACTAAAATAAATAAAACTGAAGTAAACAAACTAAATTAAATAAAAATAAAAAGTAAACCAAAATAGAAATAAAAAAATAAAATAAACTAAAATAAATAAAAAATAAACCAAATAAATTAAATAAACCTAAACCTACCGGTTAACTTAATTTAAAAAAAAAACCCCTAAACCCTAAATCCTAAACCCTAAAAATTAAACCCTAAAACTAACCCTAAACCCTAAATCAATAACTCTAAACCTACAACCCTAAACCGCAAACACTAAAAAACCCTAAACTATATAAACCTAAACCTACCGACTTACTTAATTTAAAAAAATACCATAAACCATAAATTCTAAATCCAAAATCCAAAATCCAAAATCCTAAACCCTAAACCCTAAACAAAAAACCCTAAACCCTAAACCCTAAATCCCAAACCCTAAACCCTAAACCCTAAACCCTAAACCCCAAACAAACCCTAAACACTAAACCTCAAAAAGCTAAAAGCCTAAACCTAAATTAAATAAAACAAAAAATAAAATAAATAAAAAAACCTAAATAAAAATAAAATAAATTAATAAAATAAATTAAAAACCTAAACTAAAACCTAATCCTAAACCTAAACCTAAACCTAAACCTAAAAATAAAGTAAAATAAAGAAATAAAAACTAAACTAAAATAAAATGAATAAAAACCTAAACTAAACTAAAAAAATAAAAAACATAAATTAAATAAAAACTAAACCTAAAATAAAATAAAATAAAAGCCTAAACCTAAAAAACCTAAATCCTAAACTAAAAAAAAACCTAAACCTAAAATAAAATAAAAATAAACCTAAACCTAAACAAAAATAAATTAAACTAAAATAAATAAAATCTAAATCTAAACCTAAACCTAAACCTAAACCTAAATCCTAAATAAAAATTAATAAACTAAAAATAAACCTAAACCTAAACTAAAAAATAAATCCTAAAAATAAAACCAAAAATAAAAACATAAAACCTAAAAATAAAAAAAATAAACTTAAACCTAAACCTAAAAATAAAAAATAAAACCTAAACCTAAAAAAATAAAAGTAAATTAAAAATAAAACCTAAAAAATAAACTAAAATAAAAAACCTAAACTAAAATAAATAAACCTAAAACTAATAAACTAAACTAAATAAAAATAAAAATAAGCATAAATAAAAATAAACTAAAATAAATAAAATAATCTAAATAAACTAAATAAACCCTAAGCCCTAAAAACCTAAAAACATAAACCTAAACTAAAAAAACCTAAAATAAAATAAATAAATAAAATAAACTAAACCTAAAATAAAAAAGATAAACTAAAATAAAAAATAAAAAATAAACTAAGATAAACTAAATAAAAACATTAACTAAACTAAAAAAATAAAATAAACCTAAATAAAATAAAATTTTATGAAAAAATAAACATAAAATAAAATAAAATAAAATAAAACTAAATAAAAACATTAACCTAAAAAATAAACCTAAAAATAAAATTGAAAAATAAATAAAAAATAAAACCTAAACCATAAACTTAAAAAAAAACATAAACCTAAAAAAAATAAAATTAACAAAATAAAATAAACCTAAACCTAAACTAAAATAAACTAAACTAAAATAAATAAAACCTAAACCAAAAATAAACTAAATCTAAACCTAAACCTAATCTAAATAAAATAAAATAAACTAAAAATAAACCTAAACTAAAAAATAATACTAATAATAAACCTAAAACCTATTCCTAAAAAAATATAATAAAAACCTAAACCTAAACCTAAAAATAAAAAATAAAACCAAAACTTAAAAAATAAAACTCAACTAAAAAATAAACCTAAATCTAAACCTAAACCTAAAATATAAATTAAAATTAAAAACCAACACTAAAATTAGTAAACCTTAAATAAATATGCTAAACTAAATAAAAATAAAAAAAACCAAAATAAAAATAAAAAAAATAAAATAAACTCATTTAATAATAAATAATCTAAATAAACCTAAACCTACTAGTTTACTTAATTTTAAAAAAAATATCTTAAACCCAAAATCCAAACCCTAAACCCTAAAACTAACCTTAAATCCCAAACCCTAAACCTGCAACCCTAAACCTACAACCCTAAACCCTAAACCCTAAACCCTAAACCCTAAAACCCTAAACCCTAAACCCTAAAACCTAAAACCCTAAACCTTAAACCCTAAACCCTAAACCCTACACCTTAAAACCCACAACCTTAAACCTTAAACCGCAAACCCTAAACCCTAAACCCTAAACCCTAAACTAAACCTAAACCCTAAACTAACCCTAAACCCTAAGAACGGGCAAAACCTTGATGGAAGGAACATCACCGCCAACCAGCTGTAGATCGGAGGTGGGTGGATGCTGGGTTATTGTAGTGGTGGTTAGGGAGGTGGTGGTTAAAGCAGTGGTGGTTATGGAGGCGGAAGGAGCGACGGAGGTTACAGCCATGTTGGTACGGAGGGATAGATCGGGGATATGATGGCAGATCCCACTACTCGAGAGGCAGGGGTGGTTCTGATGGGAATTGGAGAAATTAAAGAATGGTCGATTTGATCTACTGCTTATGGAACTGTCTTTATAGTAGAGATGATTCTACTTTTCTAGGGTTTTTGATTTGCTCCATCGGTTCTCATTTTTGATCTATGTCATCCCTTGTGTCTTAGAAAACTTGGGGTGCTACTTAGTTGATGAAATTGAAAAGAAGAAATTTTGAATTTGAATTTGTTCATTATTAAATAAAATCTTAAACTATAAACCCTATACCCTAAACCCTAAAATAAAAGTTAAACCCTAAAAAAAATATCAAATAATGTTATAACTAAGCATAAAAGAATAAAATGCTGGTGCAGTTGGGTACCGTCGTACAAACCTTAAACCCTAAACCTTAAACCCTAAACCCTAAACCCTAAATACCTTAAACCCTAAACACTAAACCCTAAACCCTAAACCCTAAACCCTAAACCCTAAACCCTAAAACCCTAATCCTTAAACCCTAAATACTAAACCCTAAAACCAACAACCCTAAACCCTAAAACCTATAACCCTAAACCCTGAACCCTATACCCCAAAACCTAAACCCTAAACCCTAAACTAACACTAAACCCTAAACTAACCAAAAACCCTAAACCCTAAACTAACCCTAAACTCTAACCCTACAACTTAACCCTAAACCCTAAACCCTAAAACCTAAACCTTGAATAAAGATGTCATTAGGACTAGATCTAAAGAATGACCTAATGCAAACATAGTTATGGTAGCTCAAGAAAATGTCTTCAAGAGACATTCCCTTGACTTTTATAGATTTCAATACTTTAAACTCTAACCCTAAATTATATTATAATACCATATATAGTATAATGTCATCATATATTTGAGCATGTGATGTGTTTTGGATGTTATAAGATGTTTTGAAATTCTTTAGCATATTATGGTATTGTGCCCTATAGTCTATATTAATATAAATCATAAAAATAGTGATTTAATAAACTAGATGATGAAATTTATTAAATTTGAAGTTGGAATTAGCTTGTAGTACCAAAGGTGTGCTACGCCGCTTGTAGTCTAAAAAGTAAGATTTTATGTTCAAAATAAATATTATATGTTGTAGCATAGTATATCATCATATATCATAATATATTATTCTGTGCATTTTAAATTATTTTAGCATTTTACAATCATGAAGCCTACAGCATTTATTTATAAAATGTTAATTTAGACATTAAAATAGAGGAATTTGGCCAAATTCAGAATAGGTAGAACATGGCATCATAATATATTATTTCAATTTAAAATATGTAAGTGATATGACTATAATATATAGTTTTTTATTATTTAGACTAATTTTATGATTTTTTATCTTAAGAAATCCCTTGTGATGTGATATACAATATAATATAATATAATATGTTATAGCGTATTATAAAATATGATGCCATAACATAGTGTAGCATCATGCATTATAGCATACTATTGTGTATTAGTATTTATTATTTAGCATATTTTAGTTTGTTATAGTATGATGTAGTAGAGTTTGTACTGGTATAATTCATAATAATACTGATTTATAGGTTGAGATGATGGTATTTGGCCACATTTAAGGTAAGCTTTAAGGAACATCATTGGGGGTGTGCTATGGTGTGTCATTTAATCAAAAGAATGGAATTTTGCATCCAAAATAAATGTTCAAACCAAATTTTATAATTTTTTTGCTTAAAGTGAATCATTTTAAGGTGTAATGTAAGATAATATGTTATATGAAAGCATATTAAAATATAATGTACATAACAATATAACTTCACATATATATGAATGTGGTGGTGTGTTACTAAATGTTATTGTACATTTTAGTATATTTTACTTTTGTTATAATACATTGGGTCAAAACTCATAGAAATGTTAATTTAAAGGTTAAGATAGAAGAATTTTGCCAAATTCATGGCACACACCAAGAAGCAACACCAAAATTATGCTATTTTGTACCATTTCAAATAGAAAAATAACAATTTTACATCCAAAATGAACATTATTCATATTTTGGGAAAATTTTGTTATTTGTTCCTTTTAAGTGATTCTAATGAGGTGCAATGTTAAAGAATATATTATATTATAGTAATTATAATATAACATAATATATTCTAATATAATATAGTGTGTTAATTCACACTATAATATGTTTTACATGATATTGTATAGTTAGTTTGAGCTTGCACCATCATAAATCATAAAATGTTGATTACGATGTTAAGATGATGTAATTTGAATGAATACATTGTTAGGCTTTTGGTTGAAGTATTAAAGGTGTGCATAAAAGAATAAATAAGATTTGATGAGAATTCCATGTCAAGGACATGGAGGGAGATCCGCTAGGGAATCACACATGCATTGCACATGACATGTGAGGGGTCTATGTTGAGGGCATAGAAAAAGAAAATAATTTTGGGATAATGTTTGAATTTGATTTGATTATATGAATTGTGGAAATAAGATCTGCTGGAGATAAGAATCTATAATCCACCATGAATTAAGATTGAATGAACTTTAATTTATTTTGTTTTGATTGATGTGGAGGCATATCTATTAGAGGTATGGGCTTGAGTCCACTTGGGATTGGGTATATGAACCTTCCAATAGGGAAGTAGGTTCAAGATATCCACTAAGGATTATGATTTGAGTTTGATTTCATAGATTTGTTTGGGGATGTATCTGTTGGGGATAAGAGTTTGATTGGATTTCTTTGATTTATAATTTACTGGGGGAGTTGGTTTAACTTGGTTCCACTGGGGAGGTTGGTTTTTAATTTGGCTCTAGTAGGGAGAAGGGTGTGATTTAACTCCACTAGGGAAAATCAAATTGGGTTTAATTTAATCTAAGTTAATGTATGGACCTCGGTGAGATGCCCAGATGAAACTAGCCAACATAAGGGTTATGTTTGGTGTGCAACTGTTGTGCTAGGAAGAAGGTGTAACAAACTTACATCTTCTAAAGCAGGGAACAACTGCTGGGGTAACCTATTAATAGCACAACAAATCAAACGACTTAAGGGTGGCTACTAAGTGAATGCCATTGGGGACTTATATCAACTCAAGAGTAGTCAAGCGATTCCTATAAGGAGTTTGATAACATTGCCCTAAAGATAGGATACCTAGCTTAGAAAAGGTACTGCTATGTGTGTGCTCCTAATCCACAAGTGAATATATATTTTGTTTATATATTTGTGTGGACCCTGTTGGTGTGCGAAGGACCACACCGAGAAGGGGCTATGTCTTGAACTATCTCAATTTTGGAAGGGAGAATCTACATCCACACATAGATTCTCCAACCACGGTGGTTACCATAAAGAGAGCTGTCCCGTCGATAGTAACGTAGTGTCTAAATGAGGTCAAGGATGTGATCCAAAATAGTGCCCAGGGAGGTGCTTTAGGGGCATTATCCTAAGCCCTTGAAAAGAAAGCCTATAGGTTTACGATGGCCAACTAAAGGAAAAAGCATAGCAGACTTACATCTGCCATGAGTGGTGTATCCTAAGGTGCGAGAACCAACCAACCTAAAGTGTATCCATCAGTATCAGTGGTGTATCCATCAGCATAGTGAGAACCAACCAACCTAAGGTGCCCATCGATGTGCAATGATCAATCTGGAAAGAAAGCATGTATGCGTACAACTTTCCAAGTAGAACTAATCATCAGAATAATCTATCATCGGTGGGATAGATGTTATCGACCTAGCGACTAAGCGAGGAGCCACGAGGAAGGACTAGACCCACACTTAAAGCAGTCAAGAGGTAAGGAGCCGCTAGGGAACTTATCCTAAACCTCAAATATACTCAACCAGTCAGTGCATGAAGGTTAATCAAAGAAGAAAGCATAGTAGACTCACATCCTCTTAAATGTAGCCAACATGAGGTAGCTTACCAGCTATGCAGTAAGGCCTACCAAACTAACAAGGCACTTATCAATGTGCAGTGGTCAAGTAAGGAAGGAAAGCATATAGTAGACTTACATCCTCCAAAGAAAGAAGAGCAGGGTGACACACGAGGGTAGCGTCGGTGACCTAAGACTACTAAGTGAGTGCTGGGGAGTGGTTATCTCAACTTCAGAGTAGCAGAAAAAATATGTGTTTATTTATATGCTTGTGTGTAGTTTGTGTTTGTGTTGTGTCAATGAAGGATAGGATTGCTCGGGTTCCATACATCTACCCTAAACACATCGTGGTAGATTCAAACAAGAATACTTTCAACATGGAAGAGATTGAATTCAAAATGGAATTTTCATTGATGATAATTATTTTCATACATGATTTATAATATTTTTTTAAGTTGAGCCTATTGATTGGAAGCATTGGCCGCTCTCACTTATGATTAATAAGCTGATAAGATCCTCCTTGGTAGGCCTACTCTATGGCAAAAGGGCCTTCCCAAGTGGGTTCAAACTTGCCTCCCATCCTACGATGGGCAACAATCGATCTCTTTAGAACTAAAATAAGCTCTCCTACATGAAAATCTCTAGGACATACTAACTTATTATGAGATTGAATAATTTTGCTATGACTCAAGGTTTTGGCATGCCCGTAGGCATCTCTTTTCCAAACCTTTGAGCTCTTCTAACTGCAACTTAGTGTTATGCTTTGTTGTGATCTTGCTACCCAGACCTATCCTTAGTGATGGGAGTTGGACTTCTAATGGTAGAATAGATTTAGACCCATACACTATGGAGAAAAGAGTAGACAAAGTTAGAGTTCTATATATGGTGTGATAGGCCCACAAGGCTTCAACTAACTACTCATGCCACTATAAACTTGTTGTCAGTGTCTTCTTTAGTATTTGGATGAGAGTTTTGTTGAAGGCTTCTAAGCCATTTTCCCTTGGATAGTTGATGGTAGAATATCTTCAATTTATAATGTGTCTCAGAAAAGTTGTTGATCTCGATGCTCTTGAATCTAGTATCATTATCAAATATAATTTATCGAGGCACTTTGAACCTATATACGATATGGTTCTTAAAAGATGGAGCACATACTAAGCTGACTCTCTGGAATCACTTTCACCAATTTGGAAAAGTAGTCGAGTAGCTAAGATGAGCGATGACCCTTGGAAGAAGGAGGATCAATTGACCCACTATGCGTACCCCCAACACTCAAATGCCAATGAGGCCAATGTAGGATGTAGAATATTGGGTGGTTGGTGTAGGACCACCGGGTATTTGACATTGGTGGCATCGCTAGCATATCCATGCAATCTTTGATCATCAATAGCCAGTGGTATCCTAGTCTCTTGATCTTGGCTTTCATCTTCAGACCAGATTATTTTGGCTCCACATAATCTTGAGTGTACCTCAGTCATGATCTTACGGGCTTCATGATTTTCTAAATAATGTAACCACATATGATCAAAAGACCACCGGTACAAGACTCCATCCACAAGAGCATAAGAAAGTGCTCACTACTTTATTTGATATGCTTGGGACTTCTCTTGAAGTAGTTTGCCTTTATTTAGGTAATCCATGAATGGTTGCCTCCAATCTAACTCATCATCCTTCTTGGCATTGGTAACCTCCCCTTTAGGAGAGTACTTTTTGATGAGTTCAATATCAATAAGGGATAAGACTTGCCTATTTTGGACTTTTATTGATATGGACTCATCCTCCAGACATGTCAACTATTTTGTAAGCTTGGCTAAAGCATACGCTACGATGTTCTCTCATCGAGGAATCTTATAAATGGTAACCTCTGGGATTTTGGTCGACAACTCTATGGTGTACTTATGGTAGTGTTAGAGCTTGGACTTTATAACCTTATAGGACCCATCGATTGGATCATAACTAGCTGAGAATCCTCAAGATGTTGATGTTCTATGCTTAGAGTGACTAACTCGGCCGACAATTAGAGTCTCATATCGCTTCATTGTTGGTGCAAGGATTGGATGATATGAGAATCTCATCACATCACGGTTAGTTAAGAATTATTCTACCCCTTCCTTTCACGGAATAGTAGATTGGTTCTTCTCCTCTTTTAGAGGAAGCTGCACCGTCAAAGTACATCTCCTAGTGGTGAATGCTAGTATCCCCTAAGTTCATGATTTGTTCATTGGGGAGATCATCACTAAATAGAGAGTTAGTAGGAAGTGGGTGTGTTGCTAAGAAATCTGCTAGCGCTTGTTCTTTCACCGTACGGAGGAGTATGAAGGTAATGTCAAACTACGAGAGGATCATGGACTGTCATGCCAACCATCTGGATAACGTTGGCCATGTCACTATATACTATAGTGGATTGATCCTAGAGATTAAGTTCACCTTATGAGGAAGCATGTAGTGCTGTAGCTTTTGGGATGGAAAGATTAAAGCTAGGCAATGCTTCTCGATAGATTATTTAGTTAGATGCATTTTCCTTCCCTTCATCATTGGCTTGGGCCAACAAAGCACCAAAGGAGTTGCCTAACACAGTAGTGTAAAGTATGAGCTACTTGCCCAAGATAGGGTCTGCTAGTAGTGTCATCAAGTAATGCTTGATGTCTTCGAAGGCATGCTTACACTTGTCACCCCACTTGAACTTGGCATCCTTTTTGACAAGTGCTGAGAATGGCTGACATCTTCCTGATAAGTTGGATATAAAGCATCTTAAATATGCCAACCAATCTTGGAATGATCTGAGTTGAGTTAAACTTTTATTGGGTAGCATTTCTAATATCGCCTTGATCTTCTCTAGATCGATTTTGATTCCCTAGTGTTGGACAACTAACCAAAGAATTTCCTTGAAGCTACTCCAAATGAACACTTCAGAGGGGTTGATTTTGATGTTAAACTATCTTAATTGTTTGAAAACTACTCCCAAGTCATATAGATGGTCTTCCATTTCTCTACTTTTGACCATGAGATCATCCACAAAGCACTCGACTTGATGATGAATGAGTTCATTAAAAATTTGAGTAATAGCCCGCTGGTATGTAGCACCAGCATTTTTAAGACTCAAAGGCATGACCTTATAGCAATAGATTCCGATCGGGGTTCTAAACATAGTGTTTCTTTCATCTTTAGGGGCCATCTTTATTTAGTTATATCCATATGAGCCATCCATGAAAGAGAAGACTGCATGAGATGAGGCAATGTTAACCATAAGCTCTGGATTGGTAGTGGAAATTTATCTTTTGGACATGCCTTATTTAAATCCTAAACATTGATGCATATGTGAATTTGACCAATCTTTTTCTTAACTAGGATGACGTTGGCTAACCAAGTAGGGTATTTTTCTTCATAAATGAAGCTAGCATCGATTAGTTTCTTGACTTTAGAAATGACCTGTTATTCTATGTCTAATCGCATGCATCTAGGATCCTGCTTGATAGGGTTAACAGTAGGCTCTAATGCTAGTTTATGGACGCTATGTCGAGCCAATCTAGGAATCTCTTCATAACTCCATGAAAGCAGTCCTTAAACTCAGTCAATAGCCTAACTAACTCATTGGTTTCAATTTCATTCAACAAAGAACTGATGTATGTCGAGCATGGATCTTCTTCAGTTCCTAAGTTGATTTCCTTGAGCTCACCGATGGTTGACTTGATCTCTTCTTTTAACTCTGGTGCATCTTTAACCTCAAAATCATCAGATCATCTGAGGTTTGTAAGCACAACTCCTCATATGAGTTAATGTGATTTGAAAAGAACCTATCAGATTTGAAATGATTGGTGATGACTAAGCAATAATTATCATAACTGACTAAACCCATTGTACTGAATCCTAGTCTCGATCTTGATTGAGAGCTTTTACATTTATTCTTTCATATTCTTTCAAAGTAGTTTGACTTGTGCTTTGACCAAGTATGTGAGATTACCCTTTCTTTGCTAAATTATGAACATAAGATAAGTACCAATCAAAAGGTAATTCTATTAAATATTTATATAAATCATCCTCAAGTTCTACATCAACTTCTTGACTTGAGGATGATGCTCTCAAAAAGAACCTCTGAGTCTTCACACCTATGGATGACTTAGGGGCTTCCTTAACTACAAAACCCTCAACTTTTTGAGAGAAAAGTGAGGTTAGAGCTATAGTTCTCAACTGATGCCTAACTGTTTCACATATAGACTTGGATACACTTATACTTTGCTTTGGAGCTAGGTCTTCATCGCTATCTAGCTCAAGTGTCACCTCCAAGGCAATCTACTGTAGAGAAGAGCTGGTGTACTAACCATATAAGACTCATCCTATGAACTAGATTCTAAGTCTATATGGATAGCAGGTGTACTCTTGGTAGCTGGGACATATCTTCTATTGGGTGGCCAATAAAGAGGTTTTCCACCCCTAGGACTTCCTCTGAACTGGCCTCTTCCTCTGCCTAGTGGAGGTCAGGTCATCCTACCCATATGTTCGAATGGAGTAATGAATTGTGGGTGGAATCTAATGTCATTCTCCACTTCCTCCTCCAAGTTTATTTGCGCTTCCTTTTATTTTCTTTTTTATTTTCTCTTTTCTTTTCTTTTCTTTTTTTTTTTTTCTTTTTCTTTTTTTTTAAAACTTTGTCCAAGTTCACGAGAATAGACTTGTTTATTTTGAGGGAGGTAGTAAGCCCCATCCTCATATATGTCAACCTCATGAACTATAAATGGCTTGAGATCTCCTTTGACATAGATGATCCCACCTCTCAAACTTCATACACTAATGTGAGAGGATGGAACAATGTTATTCTCATATATCCATGGTCTACTAAGCAAAGCATTGAAAGATGTATCAGAGTCTATAATGTGAAACTTGGCTTTGGTCTTCCAATCATCATCTCCAAGGGAAACACTATGGAGCCTAAGGCCTGTTGACCTCACTTTCGGAGTGTGAATTCAATCTTGCCATCTTAAACTTAGGATTCTTCTAGACACTAAGACTTCGCTAGTCATAAGACACATCTAATAATTAGGTAAACACTAACCTAAGCCTAAAGACTTAGAAGAGCTAACCATAAGATTAGGTTATGCCTTGGATTAGGATAATCAAATCCAAACAACCCAAATCCAATCAATGTTCACCTTCTCAAACCAAACCTCAAGTTCAATTCAAACATCAAAATCAAATCCAAATCCAAACCCAAATTCCAAAACCAAATGATTGAAGCCCATGATCAAATCCAAACTTGAAACCCTTCTTCCTAAGCCATATGACCTATCCCATGGACTAAGTCAAATCTTAATCCAAATTAATCGAAAATCAATTGATTTTCTCATAATAGATTTATATCTTCAATCATCTTCCTAAATATAATTCAAATCTACATTCAAATTATCAAAACTAAATCAAACTAAATAAAATTAAATCAAAACCCTTCCTAAGCCATATGACCTATCCCATGGACTTAGCTAAATCTTAATCCAAATCAAGTCAAACTCAATTGATTTTCTCACAAATCAATTATATTTTCAATCATCTCCACAAATTTAAATAAAATATACATTTAAATCATCAAAACTAAATCAAACCAAATCAAAATCCAAACCTAAGCCACATGACTCAACTCTATGGACTTAGCCAAATTCCTTCATTCCAAAACCCAAATTCAATTGATTTTATCATGAATCAATCATACCTTCAATCATATACACAAATATAAATGAAATCTATAATCATCAAGCCAAACCAAAAGCAACCCAAGTCAAACCCAACTTAACCCTTTTGACTTGAAATGTTCAAATGAACCAAAACCCATTTGAACCCAAGCCAATTGAAATTGAATTTATATATCAATCCCAAATCCATATATAAAGTCAACTAAATCAAACTCAACCCAAAATCAAGCCAACTAAACCCAATTAGTCCACTTGACCTAAAGTTGCCAATTTGACCTATTTGAGCCAAGTTCTAATCCTACCCAAATTAGATTGAACCAAGCCATCAGAACCTCCCATCATGATTGTTGATCACCCTAGGTTGATCAATTATCACAAATTGGGTTAAACCAAGTCAACTTGGTCATTTAACCAAGTCAACCCCTTAACCCATATGAACCCAAACTAGCCAAATTACAACCTAAGACAAATCCCTTGAAACTAATGATTCATACCAAATCAAAATCAATATTTGAATATGACCTTACCTTCAATTGAGTCAAACCAAACCCAATTGGACCTCTTGACCCAAGTTGACCCAAATTGATCTAAATGACCAAATTGGGTCAAATCAAAATATAAACCAAATTGATTGCAACCAATGGCTCAAGTTCATTCTGAAATGATAGTTGAACTTGACCAAAGCCATGATTGGACCAAATTGAACCCAATTGACCTACTTAGCCCAAATTGACCTAAAGGTTCAAGTTGGCCTAAATCAAAATCAAATCCAAATTAATTGAAACCAAAGCCTACAATCATCTTCAATTTGTCAACTAAACCCAAACCAACACCCAACCAAAGCTAATTTTGACAATTTAGTCAAATTGGTCAACTTAACCCATTTGACCCAAATGAATTCAAATGAGCTAAAATCAAATCTAAACCAAACTAAACCAAACCATTTTGAACCAAAACATCCCAAATGATCATATGAACTTGACCCAACCCTTGGTTTGACCCAATTTGACCAATTGGTCAACTTGACCCAACCTAACCCAATTTGACCTAAATGAGTTAAATTGAGCCAAACCTAACCAAATCAACTCTAGTTGACTTGAAATTTGGGCTAACCCACTTTTGGCTCATTTCAAATCTGCCCAAATCAAATCCAATGCCAAATGATCATTCTACCCTTGGGTCAAGATCATCACATGAGACAAATCACCCATGTAAGTGGTCATTTCCATTCCTTAGCCAGTTGGTACTATCTCAATGATCCACCTAGGCACCTAGGACACTATGCAACCTGACCCAAGGGGTGGTTGGGTCGGCCCTAACCATGAGAAGGTGAAATCAGCTCACCCTCCCATTGGAGCATTTGAAACCCATAGGACACCCATGATTCCTCCTTGGAAGCCAGTCCACACCTTCAACCAACCAAGCTGAGCCAACTCACCTCCTCCCTGCCACCCATGACTCCCATAGATGTCAGGACAGTCACTAGAAGCCAAACCCAAACCCACCATCATAAAAATTATTCCTCAGAGCCCTAGCTACTCAAGACAAGCTGCTAGAGCCATTCCCTAAGCTCCCAAGCTCTTCCTCGATTGGAAAATGCCATTCTCATCCGTCCCGAAATAGGACACTCCCATTTCTAACATAACTTCCCCATTTCTCCATTAAACTCAAATTAACTTTGTACACACCTTCCCTAGGGCTCGAGCAAGTTGAATCATCTCCCAAGCTTCTTGAGCACTGGAGGTGGGACTTCGATCAAAGCTGAGCTCCAAATCATTGGTTTGTGGCCTTACATCAAGGAATTGATCTAATTGCTGCTCATCAGGGCTTCATCTCCACCAAATAAAGCTTCCTCAATCATTCAAGCTGTTGGTCTTAAGCTCCGATGAGGTATGCTTCCAAAATTGATCCTTAGGCAAAAATATGTTGGAGCTTTTTGAAGAAAACTTGCATCTCGTATGATGATTGGATCCCTCCATTGATGTCAGAAGGTGTGGATCCTTTTGGAGCTGATCCGAGTAAGCTTGGATCAAGTGAGCAATGGAGGACAGACTCCATTCTCCATCACTTGAATGATGTTAGATCATGCACCGTCCATTCCATGAGATCAGAATGAACGATCATGATTAGATATCCTAGATCAATCTAATTAATCCTTATAAGATGTGGGATTAATCATAGCCGTCTCGAGATGGGACGGACGAGAAAGCTTGTCCGCCACATAAGCGCTGAGTCGGATAAGTTTTAAGTAGCCAATCCCATGGTGCCACATGGAAAGCCCGCCATGTGGCACCAATAGGATTAGGCTTTAATTAGGGTTAATTAATGATTTTTAATGGCTGAAACTTCCAAAAATCATAAAAAAAATCATAGGGAACTCAAAAAAATGAAAATAATTACTCATTTTAAAGGTATTTTAGAGGAAAATTAATTAAAAATGATCTTAACTAATTTTAAATAGTAATTAAGGTTTAATTACAAAATTTATTAACTTAATTATGCCTTAATTACTTGAGCAATTAATCCCAAATTATATGGGTTAATTTAATGGGATGACCTTTGCCTCCCATTGATTTTCTTGGGATTTATTGCTTACTTAATTAAGAAAATTGACTAATTAAACCTTAACTTCTATTTTAAGTTAATTAATGATTAATTAATACCATGAACATTAACAAATTAGATAATTAAGTTTATTAATCATTATTCAACAATAAGTGAATTAAGGAATAGGGTTGGGACCCCTTTCCCTAAGTTCATTTCACCCTTTTTTTAAAATGAAATTAATTAAGATTTAACTAATTAATTAAACCACTTAATCAAATTGAAATCATAATCACATCAAATCTTAATTAATAAAATCATGGGGTAGATCTTTAGGTGTTTAATAACATAATGGAGTTTAATGAAATTATGGTTAGTCCACATGTGTTGGGAAACCATAAGAGTAATTAATTAAGTCCTTTAATCTAATTAATTATTAATCATGAGTCAATTGCATTAGGCCCCTTTTTATTTCAGGATCATTGCAAGTTTATTTTCCATGCATATCATGTTGGCTCATAATTATTTAGTTAATTACTTTAAGGTGACATAGGTAAGGGTAATTCATTCATCTAATTAAGGGTTCAACTTAATTAACCCATAAAATCAACTAAACTAAAATAAATTAAAAAAAGCTAAACCTAAATAAAATAAAAAATAAAATAAATAAAAATCTAAACTAAAACCTAAACCTAAACCTAAACCTAAACTTAAACCTATACCTAAAAATAAAATAAACTAAAAAATAATAAAAACTTAACTAAAATAAAATAAATATAAACCTAAACTAAACTTAAAAATAAAAAACATAAAAAAATAAAACTAAATGTAAATAAAAAAATAAACAAACCTAAAATAAAATAAAATAATAAATAAATAAAACCTAAACCTAAAATAAATCAAAAAATAAACCTAAAATAAATAAAAAATAAATCCTAAACCCTAAACTAAAAAAAAACCTAAACCTAAAAGAAACAAAATAAAATAAACATAAACCTAAACCAAAATAAACTAAACTAAAATAAATAAAACCTAAACCTAAACCTAAGATAAACTAAACCTAAACCCTAAACTAAATAAAATAAAATAAACTACAAAATAAACCTAAACCTAAACTAAAAAAAAAAAACCTAAAAATAAACCTAAAATAAAAATCTAAAACTTAAACCAAAGAAAATAAAATAAAAACCTAAACCTAAACCTAAAAATAAAAATAAAACCTAAGCCTAAAAAATAAAATTAAAATAAAACTAAATAAAAAAATAAACATAAACCTAAACCTAAACCTAAAAAATAAACTAAAATATAAAACCTAAACTAAAATAAATAAACCTAAAATAAACTAAATAAAAAATAAACATAAATAAAAATTAAAAATAAAATAAAATAAAATAAATAAAAAATAAACTAAATAAACCTAAACCTAAAAAAATAAACCCTAAACTTAAATAAACTCTAAACTAATAAACCCTAAAACCTAAATTAACCCTAAACCCTAAATAAACCCTAAATATAAAACCCTAAACGTTAAACCCTAAACTACCTAAATCCTAAAACCTAAACCCTAAACTAACCCTAAACCCTAAGCTAACCCTAAACACTAAACACTAAATAATAAAAACCCCACCCTAAAGCCTAAACACTAAACCCTAAACCCCCAACCCTAAACTCTAACCATAAACCCTAAAACCTAAAATCCTAAACCCTAAAATTCTAAAACCTAAACCCTAAAACCTAAACCCAAAACCCTAAAAACCTAAAAACATAAACCTAAACTAAATTAAACCTAAAAATAAAATAAATAAAAAAATGTAATCCTAAATAAAATAATAAAATAAAATAAAATAAAAACCTTAACCTAAAAATAAAATAAAATAAACTAAAATAAAATAAATAAAAACCTAAATTAAACTAAAATAAAATAAACTTATGAATAAAAAAGCTAAATAAAATAAACTAAAAATAAAATAAACCTAAAATAAGAAAAAATAAAAATAAAATGAAAACCTAAGCCTGAAAAATAAACCTAAAAAATAAACAAAAAAAATAAAATTAAACTCAAACCTAAAATAAAAATAAAATAAACAAAATAAAATAAACCTAACCTACTAAAATAAATAAAACCTAAACATAAACTAAACTTAAACCTAAACTAAATAAAATAAAGTAAACTAAAAATAAAACCTAAAAATAAACCTAAAATAAAATCCTAAAAGCTAAACCTGCAAAAATAAAATAAAAACCTAAACATAAACCTAAAATTAAAAAATATAACCTAAACCTATAAAATAAAATAAAAATAAAACTCAACGAAAAAATAAACCTAAGCATAAACCTAAACCTAGAAATTTAACTAAAATAAAAAACTTAAACCAAAATAAATAAACATAAAATAAATAAACTAAAATTAAAATAAACCTAAATAAAAAAATAAAAAAATAAAATAAACTAAAATAAATAAAAAATAAACTAAATAAACCTAAACCTACCACATTACTTAATTTAAAAAAAGACCATAAACCCTAAATCCTAATCCCCTAAACCCTAAACCCTAAACCCTAAAAAAAAACCTTAAACCTTAACCCTAAACCTTATACCCTAAAAGCATAAACCCTAAAACCCTAAACCCTGAACCCTAAACCATAAACCTTAAACCATAAACCCTAAACCTAAACCCTAACCCTAAACCCTAAACCCTAAACCCTATACCCCAAACCATAAACCTAAAGTAACTAAATAAATTAAAAAATAAACCTAAACCTAAAACCTAATGAACCTAAACCAAAACCTAAACCCTAAGAATGGGTAGAACCTTGACGGCTTGAACATCACTGTCAACCAGCTAGATCCGTGAAGGTAAGCAGAGTGGTGGTGGGGATCTTGAGGTGCCGGTGGATATGAAGGTGGTGGTCGGAGCAGTGGTGGTTATGGAGGCGAGAGGAGCTATGGAGGTTACAGCCTTGGTGGTGGCCGAGGGAGAGATCGGGGATATGATGGTGGATCTTGCTTCTCGAGAAGTCAGGGTTGTTCTGATGGGAACTGGAGAAATTGAAGAACGACCGATCTGATCTATTGCTTATGAAATTATGTCATCACAGTAAAGATGGTTCTAGTTAGCTAGGGTTTTTGATTTGGTCTATGTGTGCTCATTTTTTATTTACGTCGTCGCTTGTGTCTTAGAAAACTTGCTATGTTACTTGATTGATGAAATCGAAAAGAAGAAATGTTGAATCTAAATTTGTTCTCTTTAAAAAAAAACCAAAATCCTAAACTAAAACCTAAACCCTAAACCTAAAACCTTAACCCTAAACCTAAAACCTAAACCCTAAACCCTAAACCCTAAACCCTAAACCCTAAAACCCAAAACCCTAAACTATAATCCCTAAAACCTAAACCTTAAACCACAAACCCTAATACCTGAAACCCTAAAATCCTAAACCATAAACCCTAAATGCTAAACCATAAACTCTAAAAGCTAAAAACCCAAACCTAAACAAAATAAAATAAATAAGAAAACCTAAACCAAAATAAAATAAAATAAACCTAAACCAGAAGCTAAAAAAGAAAATAAAAAATATAAACTAAACTAAAATAAAAACTTAAACTAAACCAAAAAAATTAAATAAACCTAAAAATATAAAACCTAAATAAAATAAAAACTAAATGTAAAATAAAATAAAATTAACCTAAAAAAATAAAATAAAATAAAACTAAATAAAAAAACCTAAAAAAATAAAACCTAAAATAAATAATAAAACCTAAACGCTAAACTAAAAAAAAAACCTAAACCTAAAATAAAAATAAAATAAACCTAATCCTAAACTAAAATAAAATAAAATAAACTAAACTAAAATAAATAAAACCTAAACCTAAACCTAAACTAACTAAAATAAAATAAACTAAAACTAAAACCTAAAAAAAAATCTAAAATGAAAACCTAAAACCTTAACCTAAAAAAATAAAATAAAAACTTAAGCCTAAACCTAAAAAATAAAATAAACATAAAATAAATATTTTAAACTAAATAAAAATAAAAACAAACCTAAAAAATAAATAAATAAAATAAATTAAAATAAATAAAAAATAAACTAAATAATCTATATAAACATAAACTTACTGGTTTACTTAATTTTTTTAAAAAAACCATAAACCCTAAACCCTAAACCAACACTAAACCTTAAACCTTAAACCCTAAACCCTAAGCCTTAACCCTAAACCTCACACCCTAAAAGCATAAACCAAAAACTCAAAACCCTAAACCATAAACCATAAATCCTAAACCCAAAACCCTAAACCCTAACCATAAACCATAAACCCCAAACCCTAAACCTAAACCTAAAGTAACTAAATAAATTAAAAAATAAACCTAAACTCTAAAACTTAATAATCCTAAACCTAAACTTAAACCCTAAGAATGGGCAGAACCTTGACGGTAGGAACATCACCGTCAACCAGGTCAGTGTAAATATGGCGGTGGAACCGAAGGCGGAGCGGCAGTTATCACAGTGGTGGTGGGGGATCTGGAGGTGTTGGTGGATATGGAGGTGGTGGTCGCAGTAGTGGTGGTTATGGAGGCGGGAGGAGCGTAGGTTATAGCCGTGGTGGTGGCAGAAGGAGAGATCGGGGATACGATGGTGGATCCTGCTACTCGAGAGGGTGGTTCTGATGGGCTCTAGAAAAACTAAAGAATGGTCGATCCGATCTACTGCTTATGGAACTATGTCTAGTGCTTTTGATTTTCTCTATGCATTTTATTTAGGTCATCGCTTATGTCTTAGAAAAATTGGTGCATTACTTAGTTGATGAAATCAAAAATAAGAAATGTTGAAGCTGAATTTGTTCTCTGTTAAAAAATAACCAAAAACCCTAAATCCTAAACTAAAACTTGAACCCTAAACATAAAAGTTAAACCCTAAGCCTTAAACCCTAAATCCTAAAAAGCCTAAAACCTAAACCTTAAACCCTAAATCGTAAACCCTAAACAAACCCTAAACACTAAGCCCTAAACCCAAAACCCAACCCTAAACTAAAACCCTAAACCCTAAACCCTAAACCCTAAACCCTAAAAGCTTAAACCCTAAACCCTAAACTAATGCTAAACCCTAAACCCTAAATCCTAAAGTCTAAACCAAGAACCCTAAACTAACACTAAACCCTAAGCTGAAAAAATCTCAACCTAAAATAAATAAAATAAAATAAACATAAACCTAAAATAATTTAAATAAATAATACCTAAATCTAAACCTAAAATAAACTAAACCTAAACCCTAAACTAAATAAAATAAAATAAACTAAAAATAAACCTAAACCTAAACTAAAAAACTTAAAAATAAACCAAAAATAAAAACCTAAAAGCTAAACCTAAAAAAATAAAATGAAAACCTAAACCTAAACCTAAAAATACAAAATAAAACCTAAAAATAAAAAATAAAACCTAAACCTAAAAAAATAAACTAAAATAAAAATTCTAAATTAAAATAAATAATCCTGAAATAAATAAACTAAACTAAATAAAAATAAAAAATAAACCTAAATAAAAATAAAAAATAAAATTGACTACGATAAATAAAAAAAACTAAATAAATGTAAACCTACTAGGTTATCTAATTTTTTTTAAAAAAAAAACCTAAACCCTAAACCCTAAATCCTAATCCCTAAACCCTAAACCCTAAACCCTAAAAGTAACCCTAAACCCTAAACCCTAAACACTAAAAAACTTAAAACCCTAAACTAATCCTAAACCCTAAACCCTAAACCCTAAACCCTAACCCTAACCCTAAGCCCTAAACCTTAAACCCTAAACCCTAAACCCTAAACCTAAACCTAAACAACCCTAAACCTAAACCCTAAACTAAAACCTAAACCTAAAGTCTTAAACCCTAATCCTAAACCCAATCCTAAACAAACCCTAAACCCTAAGCTAACCCTAAACCCTAAACCATAAACCCTAAACCCTAAACTATAAACCCTAACCCTAAACCCTAAATCCTAAAAACCTAAACCCTAAAACCCTAAACCATAAACCCTAATCCCTAAACCCTTAAACCCTAAAACCCTAAACCTAAACTAAATTAAACCTAAAAATAAAATAAAAAAACCTAAACCTAAAAAAAAAAAAAATAAAACTAAAATGAAAACCAAAACTAAAACCTAAACCTAAACTTAAAAATAAAATAAAATAAATAAAAACCCAAGCTAAACTAAAAAAATAAAATAAACCTAAGAATAAAAAACTAAATTAAATATAAGCAAAATGTAAAATAAAAATAAAATGAACTTAAAATAAAATAAAATCTAAATAAAAACTTAAACACAAAAAAATAAACCTTAAAATAAAACCCAAAAATAAATAAAAAATAAAACCCAAACCTAAACTAAAAAAGTAACCTAAACTAAAATAAAGATGAAATAAACAAAATAAAATAAACTAAACTAAAATAAATAAAACCAAAACCTAAACCTAAAATAAACTAAACTTAAAACTAAATCTAAATTAAATAAAATAAAATAAAAACTAAAAATAAACCTAAACCTAAACAAAAAAAATAAAACCTAAAAATAAACCTAAAATAAAAACGTAAGACCTAAACCTAAAAAAATAAAATAAAAACCTAAACCTAAACCTAAAATAAAAAAAAGAACTTAACCTAAAAAAAAATAAAATAAAAATAAAACTAAAATAAAAAATAAACATAAACATAAACCTAAAAAAATAAACTAAAATAAAAAAGTAAACTAAAATAAATAAACCTAAAATAAATAAACTAAAATAGGTAAAAATAAAAAATTAAGTAAATAAAAATAAAAAATAAAATAAACTCAATTAAATAATAAATAAACTAAATAAACTTAATCCTATCACTTTACTTAATTTAAAAATAAAAACCCCCTAAACCTTAAATCCTAAACCCTAAACCTAAACCCTAAACCCTAAAACTAACCTTAAACCCTAAATCCCAAACCTACAACCCTAAACCTACAACCTTAAACCATAAACGCTAAAACCTAAAACCCTAAACCTAAACCCTAAACCCTAAACCCTAAACCCTATATCCTAAACCCTAAACCCTAAATCCCTATACCCTAAACCTTAAACCTTAAACCTTAAATCCTAAAACCTTGAACCATAAACCCTAGACCCTAAACCCTAAGCGCTAAAACCTGCAACCCTAAACCCTAAACCCCAAACCCTAAACCCTAAACCCTAAACTAACCATAAACCCTAAGAATGGGTAGAACCATGATGGTAGGAACATCACCGTCAACTAGGCTCAGTCTAGATCTAGGAGGTAAGCGAGGCGCGGTTATCATAGAGGTGGTGGGGGATCTGGAAGTGCTGGTGGATATGGAGGTGGTGGTTAGCATTGGTCGTTATGGAGGTAAGAGGAGCGACGGAGGTTATTGCCATGGTGGTGGCGGAGGGAGAGATCGGGGATATGATGGTGAATCCTGCTACTTGAGAGGCAGGGGTGGTTCTGACGGGAACTAGAGAAACTGAAGAACAATCGATTTGATCTGTAGCTTATGGAACTATGTCTTTACAGTAGAGATAGTTCTACTTATCTATGTTTTTTGATTTGTTCTATGGGTGCTCATTTTTTATCTATGTCATCACTTATGACTTAGAAAACTTGGGGTACTACTTGGTTGATGAAATCAAAAAGAAGAAATGTTGAATCTGAATTTGTTCTCTATTAAAAAAAACCTTAGTCCCAAAACTCTAAACCCTAAACCCTAAACCCTAAACTAAAACTTAAACCCTAAACCTAAAACCTAAACCATAAACCCTAAACCCCAAACCCCAAACCCTAAACCCTAAACCCTAAACCCTAAACTAACCCTAAACTCTAAACCCTAAACCCTAAACCCTAAAGCCAGAAAGCTAAAAACCTAAAAATAAAATAAATAAATAAAACTTAAACCAAAATAGAATAAAAAAATAAAATGAAATAAAAACATAAACAAAAACCTAAACCTAAACCTAAACTTAAACCTAAACCTAAACCTAAAAAGGAAAAAAAATAAAAAATAAAAACTAAAATAAAATAAAATAAATAAAAACCAAAATTAAACTAAAAATTTTAAAACCTAAATAAAATAAAACTAAACTTAAAAAAGAAATAAAATAAAAACTAAATAAAAACCTAAACCCTAAACTAAAAATAACCTAAACCTAAAATAAAAATATAATAAACCAAATAAAATAAACCTAAACATAAACTAAAATAAACTAAACTAAATTAAATAAAACCTAAACCTAAACCTAAAATAAACTAAACCTAAACCTAAAATAAACTAAACTAAACCTAAACCTAAACTAAATAAAATAAATTAAATTAAAAATAAACCTAAACCTAAACTAAAAATTAAAACCTAAAAATATACCTAAAATAAAAAACCTAAAACCTTAACCTAAGAAACTAAAATAAAAACATAAACCTGAACCTAAATATAAAAAATAAAACCTAAACTAAAAAAATAAAATAAAAATAAAACTCAACTAAAAATAAACCTAAACCTAAAAAATAAACTAAAATAAAAACCTTAAATAAAATAAATAAACCTAAAATAAATATACTAAACTAAAGAAAATAAAAAATAAACCTAAATAAAAATAAAACATAAAATAAACTCAAATAAATAATAAATAAACTAAATAAACCTAAACCTACTAGTTTACTTAATTTTAAAAAAAACCCTAAACCAAAAATCCTAAACGCTAAACCCTAAACCTTAATCCCTAAAATTAACCCAAAAACCTAAACCTACAACCCTAAACCTAGAACCCTAAATCCTAAACCTTAAACCCTAAAACCTAAAACCCAAAACCCTAAACTCTAAACCCTAAACCCTAAACCATAAACCCTAAACCCTAAACTCTATAATCCAAAACCCTAAACCCTAAATCCCTAAACATTAAACCCTAAACCTTAAACATAAAACCTTAAACCCTAATATTTAAGCCCTAAACCCTAAAACCTACAACCCTAAACCCTAAACCCCAAACCCTAAACCCTAAACCCTAAACTAACTGTAAACCCTAAACCCTAAGAATGGGAAAAACTTTGAAGGAAGGAACATCACCTCAACTAGGCTAAGTCTAGATCTGGCGGTGGAGGTGAAGGCGAAGGTGAAGGCAGACGTGGCGATTATCACAGTGGTGGTGGATCTAGGGGTGTTGATAGATATGGAGGTGGTGGTCGAAGTAGTGGTATTTATGGGGGTGAGAGGAGCGATGGAGGTTACAAGTGGTGACCGAGGAGATCGGGGATATGATGGATCCTACTACTGAGAGGCCGTGGTTCGATAGAAATGGAGAATCACCATGATCCGATCTTGCTTAAACTGTGTCTTTATAGTAGAGATGGTTCTACTTATCTAGGGTTTTCAATTTGCTCTATGGGTGTTCATTTTTTATCTATGTCATCCTTTGTGTCTTAGAAAACTTGGGGTGCTACTTGGTTGATGAAATCAAAAAGAAGAAATGTTGAATATGAATTTATTCTTTATTAAAAAAAATCCTAAACCTTCAAAACCCTAAACCCTAAACCCTAAACCCTAAACCCAAAACCCTAAACCCTAAGACCCCTAAAAACTAAACCCTAAACCCTAAAACCATAAACCCTAAACCCTAAAACCTACAAACCTAAATGTTAAACCCTAAACTCCATACCCTAAACCTAAACCCTAAACTCTAAACTAACCCTAAACCCTAAACAAACCCTAAACCCTAACCCTAAACCCTAAACCTTGAATAAAGATGTCATTAGGAGTAGATCTAAAGAATGACCTAATCCTAACATAGTTATGGTAGCTTAAGAAAATGTCTTCAAGAGACTTTCCCTTGAATATTAGAGATTTGAATACCTTAAACCCTAACTCTAAATCACACTATAATACCATATATTATAAGATAATGTAACATCATATAGTTGAGATATAGTGATGTGTTTACGGATGTTATAAGATGTTTTGAAATTTTTAGTATATTATGGTATTGTACTCTATAATAATATAAACCTAAATAAAAATAAAACATAAAATAAACTCTAATAAATAATAAATAAACTAAATAAACCTAAACCTACTAGTTTACTTAATTTTTTTAAAAAAACCCTAAACCAAAAATCCTAAACCCTAAACCCTAATCCCTAAAACTAACCCAAAATCCTAAACCTACAACCCTAAACCTAGAACCCTAAATCCTAAATCCTATACCCTAAAAACCAAAACCCAATACCCTAAACCCTAAACCCTAAACCCTAAACCATAAACTAAACCCTAAACCCTAAAATCCTAAACACTAAACCCTAAATCCCTAAACACTAAACAAAAACCTTAAACCCAAATACCTGAGCCCTAAACCCTAAAATATACAATCCTAAACCCTAAACTCCAAACCCTAAATCCTAAACCCTAAACCCTAAACTAACTGCAAACACTAAACCTAAGAATGGGAGAACTTTGAAGGCGGAACATCATCAACTAGCTAAGTCAGATCGGGTGGAGGCAAGGAGAAGGTGAAGGCAGAGGTGGATTATCAGTGGTGGTGGGGATCGGGGGTTTTGATGGATATGGAGGTGGTGGTCAAAGTAGGTGGTAATGGGGAGAGGAGCAGGAGGTTACATGGTGGTGACAGGGAGAGATCGGGATATGATGGTGGATCCTACTGAGAGGCCGTGGTGGTTCCGATAAGAAATGGAGAAATTGAAGCACATCAATGATCTACTTATGGAATTGTGTCTTTACAGTAGAGATGGTTCTACTTATCTAGGGTTTTTAATTTGCTCTATGGGTGCTCATTTTTTTATCTATGTCATCCCTTGTGTCTTAGAAAACTTGGGGTGCTACTTGGTTGATGAAATCAAAAAGAAGAAATGTTGAATCTGAATTTGTTCTCTATTAAAAAAAATCTTAAACCCTAAACCCTAAATCCTAAACCTTCAAAACCCTAAATCCTAAACCCTAAACCCTAAACCCAAAACCCTAAACCCTAAAACCCTAAACCCTAAACCCTAAACCCTAAAATCATAAACCCTAAACCCTAAATCCTAAAACCTACAAACCTAAACATTAAACCCTAAACTCCATACCCTAAACCCTAAACACTAAACTAAACTAACCCTAAACCCTTAACCCTAAACTAACCCTAAACCCTAACCCTAAACCCCAAACCCTAAACCCTAAACCTTGAATAAAGATGTCATTAGGAGTAGATCTAAAGAATGACCTAATCCTAACATAGTTATGGTAGCTTAAGAAAATGTCTTCAAGAGACTTTCCCTTGAATATTAAAGATTTGAATACCTTAAACCCTATCCCTAAATCACACTATAATACCATATATTATAGTATAATGTAGCATCATATATTTGAGCATATAGTGATGTGTTTCTGGATGTTAGAAGATGTTTTGAAATGTTTTAGTATATTATGGTATTGCACTCTATAGTCTATAATAATATAAATCATAAAAATATTGATTTAATAAATCAGATAATGAAATTTATTAAATTTGAAGTGGGAATTAGGTTGTAGTACCAAAGCTGTGTGTTGACCTCATTTTTAGAAGAGGTCATTTTAGCAATAAAATGATATCAAGTTCAAATAAGGATTTCCTACTTCGAATTTCAAAGTCACTATGCTTAGTAAGGAAATACATTTTTGAGCTAAATCCAATTTACTTGGTTTTAAACATCCAACATAAATTAAATCAAGTGAATTGATGCAAATAAAATGAAAATTCAAAGTCAATCCTAAAGTCAACTCTAGTCAACCTAGAGTTGACTTAAGTGGGCCCACTTGGTCAAAAAGTCAACCCACTAAATTTGACTAAATTAAATCATCAAATAAATTTTAAATAATCAAATGAATATGTATGATCACAATAACAAAATAATTTGAGTCCATGAAGGCCTAGATTAGGCAAATTAAATCCCTTAAATCAAAATAACCTAAATAAGCCACATTGAACTCAAATTAAAGAAAAGTCAAAATAACTTTAAATTGATTGTCCTAAATCATATGGGGATGGCGATGGGACATAACCTAACTCCCTATTGGGTGTAGTTGGGTCAAATGGGTCATTTAACCCATAAGAAATTATGTTTAATTCATGTAACCCAATTTGGGTAAAGTGAGTTAAGAAAGATAAAACAAATAAGGAAATATCAAACCACTTCCAACCAAATCACATGGGATGGGGGTAACACTTCCTTGAACCCTTCTAATTAAGGTTTACATCCCTAATCAAGCTACTTAGACTTCTCTTGCATTATTGCATAAAATCAAAATAAGGAAAACTAATACAAGCAAAAGAATTAGAGAAGTCAAATTCCTTCTCCCTTCTTCCCACCTCTTCACATAGGACAGTTGTGGGATGGAGAAGGAGTGCACTAGCTAGCTTCTATGATCCTTCATTAGAAAAATTGACCAAGGAATAGCTAGGAAAGAGTAATATAGCTTTCAACCATATAGGAAAACCCATATAGAGACTTCTCCAAAGACAATTTTACACACACACACCTTCACATATTAAAACCAAACCAAAATGAAATTTCCCCCTCCCCCCAAGTGTCCTTAATCACTACAAACCATCAAAACCAAAAAGACCAATCAAGGGTTGGCCTAGGGAGCAATCCGCATGGAATTAACCTAATTCCTTTGGCAAGCAAGTTCATTTCAAGCATTCAAAGCTCTAGGATCAATTGCAAGGCGAACCGTCCAAGGAATTGATGTATGCCATTGTTGAACTTAAGCTTTTTCTTCAAAAATTTGGTTATGGTTAGTTTAATAGGAAATATGATCTTTAGGTTGATCCAACTGAATAAAATCATAGGATTTCTTTCCACAATCATGTAGCACTTGAAATCATGTGATTTCATTACCTATATCAAAAGATATTAGCAAAATACTATCAACGCTCCTTGGCTCCTGTGGGAATTGAAGGAGACAATCTCTGTGCTATCTGATCCATGTATTAGGATCTGACGGCCAAGATCTAGGCAAACCACGGGATCAATTTTACCCTGTAGGAATAGAGGGATCGATCTGGACCGTCCGATCATTGATCGGATGGTCCGTAAGCGATCCCGCATTTTGAACTACGCTAATGACGGACGCCGTAGGATCCGCATTTTGAACTACCGCCGCGTGGTGCACCACATGGACCATGCAGGATGTGCCATGTGAGCATGCCACGTGCACGGGATCCCGAGGACCCCCATTTAATAATCATTAAATAACAGTTTAATTAATTTAAAAAATGTAAAAACTTCTAAAAATCATATAAAATCAAATATAAATCACAAAATAACAAATAAAAGCTCTATGGATTCGTCTTGATGCGAGAAATCCATAGAAATTAAAATCCTTAATTGTTATTGGGTAATTTACCCTTAGTTTGGGTTTAATTGAAAAACATTAAACCCTAATTACTCTTAAATTAATAATCCTATTAATTTGAAACTTTGAGGAAATGAAATTAAGCATAAAATACACCTTAGTAAAATTTTTGGGGATTTAAATCTCTGAATTCAAAAAAAATTGAAATTTCATATGCTTAACCTTTTAATTAATTAAATTAACTAACCTTTAATGAAATAATTAAGAAATATTAATCTAACAACCTTAAATCAACATAAAAAATAATAATGAACATTATAAATCTAATTAAACTTAATTAAACCTATCTAAACCTAATGAGTCATTAATTAACTCAATTAGGTAATTAAATTATAATTTAATTAAATGACCTTAAATTATAATAAATCAACAGTTAACCAAAAATTATGAATAAACCCTCATTAGAAAGGTATTTCAGTGAAGAATAAAAGAAAAATAAAATCCCTTAATGAATCTTAATAATTAAGCTTAATTTAGGTTTGAATGAAATAATTAAATCCTTAATTACACCCTAATTACATCTCTAATCAAGCTAAAACTTTTGGAATATAAAATTGGCATGTAACCCTACTTGTGATAAATATTTCAAGTCCAAATAATCTCTAGATTAGGATTTTTCATATTTCTAAATCCCTAGGTCAATGTTAATCAAATATTGTGTTAAGGAAATTAATTAACCTATTAAATAAAGAGGTAATTCAAACTAATCTCCATCAAACATTAGAAAACTATTTAGAAACTTCTCTAAATATGCTAAGTCAATTAAAGTGATCAAATTCAATCTTAGGTTAATAAAATTATTAATTAACTTAAATCTTAACCTTTGAATCAATGAATTTTAATAAAATCATTCATCTCTAATAAAATTAAATAATGAATCTAAAACCTAAGTTAATTAAATCAGATCAAATAATTAACCTAAGTGCTTTAGGTTAAGCATAATCCATGAACAAACCTAAGGTAATTCATATTAATGAACTTAAACCTTAAGCTTACAAATTCATAATTTAATAACTTAAGTTAAATTGAATAAAATCAAACTCTTTAAATTAACATAAGCCAAATCAAATGAAACCCACATAGTTTAATACAAAATGAAACAAATCAAACAAATTAAATCAAATAAACTAATTCAAATAAATGAAATAAAATAAAACTAATCCAAACATAAATAACTTCAAAATGATTAATTAAAATACCCAAGGATCTTAGTTAGATTTTTGGAAATTTTATTAGGATTTAGGATGTGGAATAAAGTAAGTTTCACCTAAAAATGTAATTCATTATATTTCTCATTCTTGAAAACCTATACAATTTAATAAATAAAATGGAATAAGAAATGGAAATTAAATAACTAAACCATTTGAATTGAAACCAACCAATGGTAAAAATTAAACAAATTCAAACTTCAAATTTAAACTTGAACTTAAAGGAGCCTAGCAAAGCCTTGCCACACAAACCCCACTTTTACACACACTAGATTACTTAGGTCATGGACTCTAGATCTAGGATTAGATCATTCTATGATTTTCTTTTAAATCTCCTGTGATATGTTGTGTTGTGCTTCACATGTCTATGTGGCGTATTGCTTCAGACTGGATGCCTAGGCTTGTTTATTCGTTAGACTGGATGTTACGGTGTTGTTTCTAGATTTAACATAGTTTCTTATAGGGGACTGTGTTAAAGGGATTGCTGTGATAAATAAATCATAAAATTGTTGTTTGCTTGTAGGTGCTGAAAATCCCTTAACATAGTCCATAAGATAGGAGGGCTTGGCAAGCAACTAATGCTAAGCCTATATGTTTGTGGAATATAAACTTCTTTATATGCTGTGTGTATTTTCTAACATCTATTTTGTAGGGCTTAGGATTTTTTTTATATGTAAATTTGAGCTTAAAATTAGGTTATGATCTATGGGGTCTAGGATTAGCAGGAGCTGACCCAACCAGAAGATGGTGCAGTGGTCCCCTGTGGAGCCCGATGGATGTCCCTAAAGAATGAGACTTTTCTGGAAAGAAGACCCATAGATCTAAACTTGTAGTTCTAGGCTGGGTTATATAAGGGTAGAACTCAGCTGCCCTTTTTTCTTTCTTCTAGGGTGTATAGCAGTACCCGGTTGCATTGGACTTTTCCTTATATAATTTTATATGGCTTAATTTATTTTGGGTGCGCAATAGAAAAGCATGCATTTCTTAGTGTTCTTTCTGTGCTATGTTTATACTATGATGAATGCCTGAACATAGGCTCATAGGATAAACTAAATTTTCTATCCAATTAAATCAATCAAAACATAAAAATAAATACAGCTCATAATCTTCATATAAAAGCCTAGGTATTAAAGCAAGATAAAATTTGTAGCAACCCCTTAGTTGGATGTTTTAATATCATGCATAAATCATATTATTTCACTCTTGATTAATGAAGGACTTCCATCCTTGCCAGAGAACCTGGACTTGACCTTTGAGAGCCTATGATGGAAGTACACCTTCTTCTATTCTAATTTGACTGATAATCTTTTTCTAATTACATGCATTTGGCATAAATTAAATTCCTATGACCTAAATGAATCCTGAGTCAAAAATTATAAAAATCTAAAAAATATGCATTAGTTAGGTACATCTTCATACCCTACATAATCTTAGGGATTAGGGAGTAAGTCTAAGTTCATAGATTTCTTTCCTAAAACTGCAACAGCCCAGCCATCTTACATTCATATGACTTAGCCTCGTTGTTTTAAAATACACTTAGGTGGTGTTAGCTGGCAGCCTTCTCTAAGAAGGTTGTAAGTCCAAAAGAGTCAGGGATAGGTTAGTTCCCCCAAGTGAGGAGAATGACCAATGATTCCCAAGGATAGAATTAGGTTGAGCATCTGACATGTGTTAGAAGCACCTGTAGACTAGGTTTTAAAGCATCCTTTTCAGGATAAGTCTTCAACCCTAGGCATTTTTGCAGTCTTGTGCTACTAGAATCCAAGCCCTAGATTTCTAAAAAAATGATAACTTGAATTCTAAAATTAAAATCCCAAATTTTAAGCCCAATCATAGGATAGATGAAATGTCTACTGGGCATCCCGGTATCAATAGGCATTTCCTACTCTTTTCCATTTGACTCTTAAAAATAACACTCTCCAATTTGGACCTCTCATAATTGAATTTCCAAAAATAATTTCGTTAAAAGCAACCTTAGTAGTCCTTAGGAATAACCACTTGTTTCTTTAATCGAGAGTATTCTTAGGAAGAGACCCTTCCTAAGATATAATTAACTATAGAGGCTTGCCTTTATAGAGAACCATGTTCCAAAAATAAAATAAACCCTATTATACCTTTTCATGTAGTTCAGGGGAAAATACTCTGGTACACGAAAGACCCATTAGCCTTAGGAGTCTTTTTTTTTGAAATGATTGAATCCATTACAAGAGAGCATGTTTATCTTTCGAGATAATATGCTTATTCCTTAATGCCGTATTTGGTCATCTACATAAAATATTCCAAAACTCTATGCTGTGTCATTTCTTTTCTCTATTTCAGTGAAAACATCAACAGGGTGTTATACCACTTGTAGTTTAAGAAGTAATATTTTATGTTCAAAATAAATATTATATGTTGTAACATAGTATAGCATCATATATCATAATATATTGTTCTGTGCATTTTAAATTCTTTTAGTATTTTACAATCATGATCAAATAGCATTATTTATAAAAATGTTGATTTAGACTTTAAAATGGTGGAATTTGGCCAAATTAATAATAGTAGAGCATGGCATCATAATATATTGTTTCAATTTAAAATATGTAAGTAATATGACTAAAATATATAGTTTTTTATTATTTGTACTAATTTAAAGATTTTTTATCTTAAGCAATCCCTTGTGATGTGATATGCAATATAATATAATATAACATAATATGTTATAGTGTATAATAATATAGGATGCCATAACATAGTATAGCATCATGCATTATAGCATACTATTGTGTATTACTACTTGTTGTTTAGCACATTTTAGTTTGTTATAGTATGATGTAGTAGAGTTTGTACTGGTATAATTCATAAAAATATTGATTTATAGGTTGAGATGATGGGATTTGGCCAAATTTAAGGTAAGCTTTTGGGAACATCATTGGGAGTGTGCTATGGTGTGTCATTTAATCAAAAGAATGGAATTTTGCATCCAAAATAAATGTTCATATTTCATCCAAATTTTATAAATTTTTTGCTTAAAGTGATTTATTTTAAGGTGTAATGTAAGATAATATATTATATGAAAGCATACTAAAATATAATGTACATAACAATATAAGTTCACATATATATGAATGTGGTGGTGTGTTATAAATGTTATTGTACATTTTAGTATGTTTTACTTTTGTTATAATACATTGGAACCAAACTCACAAAAATATTAATTTGAAGGTTGAGCTGGAAAAATTTGGCCAAATTCATGACACACACCAAGTTGCAACACCAAAATCATGCTATTTTATACCATTTCTCATAGAAAAATAACAATTTTACATCCAAAATGAACATTATTCATATTTTGAGAAAATTTTGTTATTTGTTCTCTTTAAGTGATTCTAATGAGGTGTAATGTTAGACAACATATTATATTATAGAAAATTATAATATAACATTATATATTATTATATAATATAGTGTGTTAATTCACACTATAATATGTTTAGCATGATATTGTAAAGTTATTTTGAGCTTGCACCATCACAAATCTTAAAATGTTGATTATAATGTTAAGATGATGCAATTTGAATGAATACATTGTTAAGCTTTTGGTTGAAGTATTAAAGGTGTGCATAAGAGAAGAAATAAGATTTGATGATAATTCCATGTCAAGGACATGGAGGGAGATCCGCTAGGGGATCACACATGAATTTGACAAGACATGTGAGGGGTCTATATCGAAGGTATAGAAGAAGAAACTATGTTGGGGATAAAGTTTGAATTTGATTTGATTATATGATTTATGAAAAGAAGATCCGCTGGAGATAAGAATCTATAATCCACCAGGGATTAAGATCAAATTAACATTAATTTATTTTGTTTTAATTGATGTGGAGGCATATCTGCTAAAGATATGGGCTCGAGTTCACTGGGGATCGCGTATATGAACCTTCCACTAAGGAAGCAGGTTCAGGCTATCTACTAGGGATTGAGATTTAAGTTTGATTTCATTGATTTGTTTGTGGATGTATCCACTGGGAGTAAGGGTTTGGTTAGATTTATTTGATTTCGACTCTATTGGGGGAGTTAGTTTAAATTGGCTCCATTGAGGTGGTTGGTTTTGAATTTGAGTTATTTGCTTGACTTTTTTTATATATGGTTTAGGGCTCCACTAGGGAGAAGGGTTTGATTTAACTCAACTGGGGAAAATAATATTGGGTTTAATTTAATTTGAATTAATGTATGGACCCTGTCGATGTGTGATGGACCCACTGAGAAGGGGCTATATTAGTCTTGACCTACCTTAGGTTTACAAATCCAAAGGGATAGTCTACCAACTATGGGGTAGAGCTAGGCAACCTAAGGGGTTGCCTTTTGGTGTGCAATGGCTGTGCTAGGAAGAAGGTGTAGCATACTTACATCTTCTAAAGTGAGGAACAACTGCTGGGTTGACTTGTTGGATGCACAACAAATTGAACCTGACTTAGGGCAACTATTGAGTGAATGTTGCAGGAGACTTATGTCAACTTAAAAGTAGTCAGGATTAATTTTATCTTAATTTCATTTTATTTGATATGGTTTGTTTGGCTTTGTTTGATTTTGAATTGGGGGTATATCGATTAGGGATGTGAGCTCAGTCAAATTTAATAGATTTAATTTATGGACCATGTCGGTGTGCGATGGACCCACTGAGAAGGGGCTATATCAGACTTGTCCTATCTTAGATTTACAAATCCAAAGGGATAGTCTATTGGCCGTGGGGTAGAGCTTGCGAACCTAAGGGGTTGCATTTTGGTGTGCAATGCCTGTGTTAGGAAGAAGGCATACAAGACTTACATCTTCTAAAGCAAGAAATAACCGCTGGGGTGACCTGTTGGTAGCACAATAAATCGAACTTGACTTAGGGGTGACCTATTGTAGACAATAAATTGATCTGACTAATTAACAAGTGAATGCCGCTAGGGACTTATATCAGCTTTTTGAGTGAGCTCTCAACTTCATCATGATAGATTTAGGACTCTTATAAAAATTAAGAGTTCTTTATTCTTAAGACACTTCTAGTGAATAGGTGAATATTTAACCTAACCCTATAGACTTAGAAGAGTTAGCCACTGGAATAGGTTGTGCCTTAGGGACTTAGTAACTTATTCTTAACCAAATTCAAATCAACCCCCATCCAATTGATTTTCTCAATTATAAAATTCAATCTCAAACCAAATACCAATCCAAGATTCTAAATTCCAAATTAACTCCAAATAATTGAAACCCATGTTTATGTCAAAATTCCAAATCTCTTCCTAAGCCATATGAACCGCCTTCATATGCTTAGTCAAAACTCCTTCAAACCAACTTAAACTTGGTTGATTTCCTTATAAATAAATCATTCCTTCATTTATATTCAAAAATATAAATGAAATCCAGGTTCAAACCCTTCAAACCAAATCAAAATGAATCAAACCAATTCAAAATCCAAGTTAGCCTTCTTGACCTACATCCCTAGATTTGGTCAAATTTGCTTCCAAATCACTCCAAACTCAAGTGATTTTCTCATGAACCATTTATACCTTCATTTATATTCTCAAATATAAATGAAATATAAATCCAAATGGCCAAAACCAAACCCAAATCAAATAAAATTCCTAATTTTAGCACTTCTAGCCAAACTTTTTAACTTGGTTAAATGACACCCAAATCAACTCAAAACCCATGGAATTCTTCATGATTCAATCATTCCTTCAATCATTGATGCAAATATAAATACAAACCATAATTCTCAAACCAAACCCAAGTCAAGCCTATGTTGACCCTTTTGAGTTGAAAATTGTCATATAAACAAAAACCCATATAGCTCCAAACCCCTTGCAATTGGATTTATATTTCCACTTTAAATCCATATATCAACTCAACTAAACTTGGATCAAGCCATGATAAAGCCAACCAACCCATCTAGGTCCACATGACCTAAAGTGACCTAAAAACTTTATTGAGCCATGTTCTAATCCAACCCAAGTTGAATTGAACCAAGCCCATCTAAACCTTCAATCATGATCAACAATCATTATAGGGTGTCAATTGCATTGAATTGGGTCAAACCAAGTCAAACCTAGCCCTTGACCAAGTTAACATTTAACGAAAATGAAACCCAAACTAGCCAAAATCCACCATATGCCAAATTGATTAAAACAATTAACTCAAATCCATTCATAATTAATGATTGAATATGACCAAACCATCAATTGAGCCAAACCAAGTCCAATTGGCCATTTGACCTAAGTTGACCCAAACTGGCCAAAAAGGCTAAAATAGATCAAATCATGATTTGATCCAAATTGATTGCAAACAATGGCTTAAGTTCATTCCTATTCACTTATTGAACATGACCAAATCCATAATTGAGCATAAGTTGACCAATTGGTCAACTTGACCCAACTTAGCCCAAAGTGACCTAAAAGGTTAAATTGGCCAAAATTCAAATTAAATCCATATTAAATCAAACAAAAGGCTATAATAATTTTCAATTGACCAATTGAACTTGACTCAACACTAAACTTGACCCAATTTGGTCAAATTGGTCAAATTGGTCAACTTGACCAATTTGACCCTTTTGAACCTAAATGAGTCAAATCCAATCCTAGGCCAAACAAACTTAAACCAATTGAACCAAAACATCTCAACTCATCATATCAACCTAACCCAAGCCTTGGTTTGACAAAATTTGACTAATTGGTCAACCCAACCCAACATAGCCCAAATTGAACCCATTTGACCATTTTAAGCCAAACCACTTAAATCCATTTTATGGAACCTTGTGGCCTGATCTAACTCAACTTAAACTCACACTAGATCAGCCCAAAACCTTCCCAAAAGCTAAGTGGGCCCCATCCAAGGGGATTAGCCATCAAACCATGGGATTTAAGCTTCAAAACCAATGGATCCAAGCCAAGTCAACTCTCCCATCCCCATGGCAGCCCCATAACACTCAATATAACCTTCTCCTGACCCACCTACTCCACCTAACCCACTTTAGGTCAGCCATGGACCTTTGGGAGGTGAGTTGACTCACCTCCAACTCAAACCGAGCACCGCATGGATCCAAGCTTTGCAACCCTTGCATAATGGATCCATGACAGCCTCCCATCACTTCTCCCATCCTTGGCATGCCACCTAGACTTGATGGAGACATGTCGGGTGGTCAGATGGTGGAAATTTGGCATAGATCATTCACATGCAGCCGTCCATCTTTCTATATGGATTGAGGTGTATACCCCTTTAATTTGAGCATAATTTGGATGGCATTCAAAAGTTTTGAGTCCCAAAGGAATTTTTAAAACCTCCTAGAGTGATTTCAAGCTTTCCTGAGCATTCCAAAATCTGAATTTTCCATTCTTGTGTAAGGCCAAAATACGAGAGGATAATCTTGATCCAAACTCCCTCATTTCACAATCAATCCCAAATTCCTCTTACCCACACTCTCACCACACTCCGTTGAAGCCAAATGAGTCATTTCTGAGCTCAAGTGGGAGGTGCGACTGATCAGTCAAGGCCCCTATGTGTGTGAGGTGGTCGATCAAGCATTCCACATCAAATTAACCTCGAATTTCTTCAACAAGGCTTCATCTCTATTCGACGAACCTACCTCCATCATTCATGACCGCTAGTCTTAGTTTTGATTAGGTAATTCCTCAAAATAGTAGCAATAGGGAAATCATACTTGGTCTTTTTTGTAGAGAATTTGAATCCAATGTGAATTTGATCGTTGGATGTGCAACCCCCCTCCTTTCGAAGGTGTGGGATCAGTTTTATCCCAATCCGAGCTCGGGTGAGCTCAAATCGAATGGGGAAAGATGGATGGTGCCTGTCTTTCACCATTGGTGAAGGAGGAAGTTCATACACTATCCATTCTGCATGATTGGAATGGATGGCTGTGATTAGATCATGGTAGATCCCTGTTGTTTTCTCCCTTAACCCGTGGATTAAATCGTGGTCATCCGATCTTAGATCGGACATTCCATGGGAAACTGCATCCACCGCTGGCTGAGTCAACATGCGGATGTGATAACTTTAATAACCAGTCCTATCACACCACATGGAAAGCATGCTGCATCAGCTGCCACATCGCCCAATTAGATTAGGGATGCAATTAAGGCTAATTAATTATTTTTTAAGCCTGAAACTTTTAAAATTCATAACTAATTGCAAAAAAATCCAAAAAATGCAAAATTTGTCTCATTTTAAAGGTATTTTAGAGTATAATCTAGGAAAATTATTATTAATTAATTTTGAATAATGATCTTAGCTTAATTAAGGTTTAATTAAAAATCTATTTAGCTTAATTACTCTTTAATTAAGCATCCAATTAATCTCAATTTTTTATGGATGTCTAGGGGGATGACCTCTGACTCTCCTAATTTTTGGGATTTTATTAGTTTCTTAAGTAGGGAAATAAATTGATTAAGTCTTAATTAGTCTCATAATTTAATTAGTGATAATTAGTGAATGAAGAGTGGTTTAATTAATTATTTAAGCCTAATTACCTCTGTGGAACAGTAAGGGAACTTAGGAAGTGTAATTAGGATATTTTTCCAAATTCATTTCTTAGATTTCCACTTTTTAGAATTACATTAATTGATGATTAATGATGTAATTAATTACTTAATTAATTAATTAACTTCCAAGACAAAAATTAGAGCCTAATTGAGTGTTTGAAATGACTTAGGGATTAAGGATTGAGGCTTTGTCCTTGATCCCTCTCCCTAATTAAATTTCATCATCCTAATCAAAATGTAATCATAGAATTCAATAAACTATTTAATAAGCTTGATTCAACTTAATCTAAAATCCACTTCACCCCTAAGTTACCTTTAATTTATCTTGGGTATCTCCCTGGGTGTTCAATAACCCAAGGTGAGAGATAATGAAATTATGGTTAGCTCATATGTGTGGGAAAACCATAAAAATAGTTTAAGTGAGATGCCTTTAGCTGAATTAACTATTAATCATAAGCCATTTACATTAGGCCCCTTTCATTTCTTAGGAGCATTGCAAATTTACTTTTCATGTGGTTACATATCATATTGGCTTATTATTAATTAGTTAATTAACTTAAGGTGATATATGTAAGGGTTAATTAATTCACTTAATTTACACCTTAACCTAATCTAAACATAAAATCAACCTAAATATTCTTCATTAAACAAAATTAATTCACACTTGGGGAATTGGATTAGGATTAGAAAACCTCTTTCATATTTCCTAAATCAAATTAAACTCAAGAATAAAAATGTCTTTTAAGAACTTTGGTTTATTTTAAATATCCTTGTTTAATATGATTATCCTTAGGAATTAATTGGGATGATTGAGATCATGTGCTTATATTCTTTTATTTCCTTCCAATCATGTTAAATATTGCTTGCCATGTGAAATCATGCATTCATTTCTTTTAAAACTGATTAAATAAAATGGTTTCTTCTATGTCAAATTTCATGTGTTGACTTAAATTAAAAATAGGTGTGGCTATTATTAATATTAAACCAAAAGCTATTTTCAAAAGCCTATAAATCAATTATAATATATGAAGTGATGTTAATTACAAGTATCTATAAGTTTACATGTGTTGATAATATAAGATATGCAATATGAAGTTCTCTTTCCTTATCTTACATGGATTCATATATAATTTACAAATGTAAAGTTCATTTGAAAAGAACATAACATTTGTCTAAATCTATTCCTATGCATCTCCATGCTAAGACTTAGGAAGAATTTCATATCACATATGTAAATCATGCAATCAAATCAAATGTGACCTCTTGCATGGCTTCTTGCTCTTGTGGCTCTTTTGTACATTCACTTATTTTTGAGAAAAGTGGTATATTAGTCTAGACACCCTGAAGCTGTGAGGCTTTAAGTAGCCCTAAGTAGGTCTTGTATTATATGCCCCTGGTGCAAAATAATGGCACCGTCCTCACTTAAACTCTTATACATATGAATGTGCGATATAACCAATGAATAAGTAACTTGAATCAAATAAATCAAAAATACAACTTTTGCATGGGTTTTTCTATATATAGTTGCTTATACATCTACATGTACCTAAAAAAGTGGTATATTATTATGGACACCTCGAGGCTGCGAGGCATTAAGTAGCCCTAAGTACCTTGTACCTTACTGCGTAATAATGTCATTACTCATTTAAAACTTTTATACATTTGAATGTGTATCTAACTATTGGATAAAAAATCTCTCTTTCTCTATTAAAAAGATATGCATTCATAATTCAACCAAATGAAATATCTAAATTCCAAGCGCATTTTTTTGCATTCATCATTTAAGTGTGCTAAGACATGCACTGTATGTATAGGTATGCTTAGGACTTAATCATATGCATGATATACATGATGGAAAGAAATGAATGAATATGTGTTATGTGATGGTAATTTATTCTAATTAATCCTAAGATGTCTTTCTTATTGAAAAAGGTCATTTAGAGTGAACCTAAACTTAGGATTTATCAAAACATGTAATAAACCACTCACTAAAGGAAATTGATTAATTAACTTACTTTAGAAGTGATTTAAGGTAGGGATGAAAGAGTGGTTTCCTCTCTTTCTTCTCTTTATAACACTTAATTATTTTTTGTTGGTCAAATGAAATAAAAGAAAATATTAAAGAAAATCTTCAAATTAGTTAATCACTTAAAGAGAAATCAACCCTTTATGAATTAAATCCTTCACACTTAATAAAATTACAACTCTAAAGCCTAGTTAGGACATACCCCATAAGCCTAAATGCACACACTTTAGACTAAGTCACCACTTCTAGCTTTATGTTAGGGTGCTGTATGATTTGATGTATACTTGTTTTATGATGTGTTGTTATAGACTGGATGTTAGGGTGTATGTGCGTAGTCTAGATGTTAGGCCGTTATTAGCCTAAACATGTTTTCTACAAGGGGTCATGCTTAAGGGGTTGCTATAATAAAAATAGAAATGCTTTTGTTGTGTACGTTGCTTATACCCATAAGTATAGCCCAAGTTAGGACAGGTGGGATTGGTTACCCATGTGTGGGGTGCTAAGTCCAAATTATTCATATAACTGCTTGGATTGTATGTTGTGTTTAGCTAACATTTATTTTGCAGGTGTAGCTAGATTTACTTTCCTTTTTTAATATAATTTTGCATTAGGATTAGGATAAGTGTTATGAGGGATTATGATGAGCATTGGTAATAAGACCAAGTCTTATGTACCATGTGATGCCTTTGGAGTCAGCACATCCAAATCAAGACAAAAGGAAGAAAGAAATGGAGCAAATCAAATGAAGAAATGAAATAAGAAAGAAGTAAAGAAGAAAGAATGATGAATAAAGACCCCCCATAACATTCATCATTTGTAATTGTAATTATTCTTTCATCATACCGAGATATATAAGGGTAGAGCTCGGCTACCCACATTTCTTTTCGGGTTGTATGGCGGTACCTGACAGCATCGGCCTCTTATTCTTTTGCGATAAATTTATAAAATTATTTGATATTTTGTTTAGCTTGTGCATTAGAAAAAAGCATGCCTCTTCATATATTTATGATTTGTGATTATGGCCCGGATGCATTAGTTCTAGGATAAAATTAATTTTTCTACCCAAACTAACAACTCATGACTAAATCTCTAAAATAACTCATAAACTCATGTAAAAGCGTAGGAATTAATTCTAGATGATAAAATATATAACAACCCCTTAGCTAGATGTTGTATGTTTAATATCATGCATAATCATCTTATTTCACTCTTATTAAGAGAGGATTTCCATCTTTGCCAGATAGAAATGTGCTTAACCTTTAAGAGCTTATGATGGAAGAACACCTCTTTTTTGATTTGGCCCATAATCAACTTCTCATGCATTTAGGCATACAAAATACTATAGCCTATGCCAAAATAAAGAGTCCCAAATTAATTAAAATTTGATAAGAATTTGCATTAGATTAAGTCATTATTCATACCCCTCATGCTCTAGTCTCTTAGGGAGTGAGTTTAAGGACTCAGTTTATTCATACCATCTTGAAAGCATATGACTTGACCACATGGTTTTAAAATGTAGGAGGAGTTAGCTGGCTACCACTCCAGGTGGTTATAAGTTCAACAGTTGGGTGGTTTACTCTCTCTTATGGAGAAAAACCATATACCCACTTTCACCTTAGATTTAGGTCATGCTTTAGCCCTTGCCAAAGCTCCTTAGATTTAGGATCTGAGGTTGTCATTTCCCCTTGGGCTACAGGCATAAATCCTTGCCTCTTAGACACCCTAACAATCTTATGTTGTTAGAGTATAAGTCCTAGCTCTTAAATAAAATTCTGACTCAATCATGTAATTTCTCCTTAATATCAAACATATAAAGCCCAACCATAGGATAGATTGGAATTCTCTCTAGGCTTCCTAGTATCATGAGCATTCCCTACTCATCTCCTTTGCCTTATATAATAAATCTCTCCTTTCAATCTATCCAATTTAATCTTTCAAATATAACTGATTTATTGATAGTCCTATCTTTGAATTCTTTGGAGGCAATAATTATCTACTTTAATCGAGAGTATTCCTAAGGAACTCACCTTCCTTAGGATGTAAGTAACTAAGAGGGCTTGCCCCCATAGGGAACTTTAGAACTCGGTTTAAATAAACCCTACTTTATCCATCCATGTAAAGTAGGGAAAAAATCTCTAGTATAGTCAAAGACCTATCTAGCCTTAGGAGTCCTTATTAGGTGATTAGGTCCATCATAGGGTAGTGACTTCTATCTTTTGAGATGGTACACTTTTCCATGATTTCATACCCCATCACCTTAATAAGTACATCCTTAGATTTACGTGGTGTCCCCCTCACATATACACACAACACATACCAAAAAATAAACACCATAGATTTTTCCAGCAACTCCGTTTAGGATGGTTCCTCTCTCCATCTCTAGTAGATGATTGTTGTCTCCAAGCATCAATAGTGGAATTGCATTTTATGTGAGTCTGAGACTATATTTCCTTCAGTTGGCACTTAGCTTATTTCATTCTTAAGTAAAGTCAGCTGACATCCTTTAGGTTTTAGGACCTCACTTTGTGTAAGTCTTGAAACCCTTATTGGGTTCCCCAATAGGTGAGAATACAATTTATTAATGAAGGGAGAGATAATAAAAGTTTAGAACCCCCTCACCACTAGGTTGGTGAGGTAAGGTTCATCATACGATAGCTAATTTCTTTCACAAAAAGATACTTTCCAAAAGCACTTCTTTTTGAAAATAGCCATCTTTATCATACATACTCAAATTTATTGGATGAAGATTCTACCTTCGAATCATAACATGAAATTGAAGCTCTACTCAACATATTTCACATATGCTAGAGTTGAAGTTTCTCTCTTTTCAAAATCAAGAAATCACATACATGGCATCAAAGCATATTATTGAAATCTATTTAACATACTTAAGATTTGATAAATAAATTTCCCCTCTATTTAAAATCTTATTTGACATTCCATATTTGTCAAAAGAAAGAGGGAACATCAAAAACATTTGATTCTTACTTAGCATATCAAAGTTGTTAAGTGAGAATCACATTTTCATGTACATTTGATTCCACTTAACATATCAAAGTTGTTAAGTGAGAATCTCATTTTCAAATACATTTAATTCCCACATAACATATCAAGGTTGTTAAGTGAGAATCTCATTTTCATATGCATTTGATTCCACTTAACATGTCAAGGTTGTTAAGTGAGAATCTTATTCCCATGACATATTTGATTCCTACTTAACATATCAAGGTTGTTAAGTGAGGATCTCATTTTCATATGCATTTAATTCCACTTAACATGTGAAGGTTGGTAAGTGAGAATCTTATTCTCATGACATATTTGATATCCACTTAACATATCAAGGTTGTTAAGTGAGGATCTCATTTTTATATGCATTTGATTCCACTTAACATGTCAAGGTTGTTATGTGAGAATCTTATTCTCATGAAATATTTGATTCCCACATAACATATCAAGGTTGTTAAGTTAGTATCTCATTTTCATATGCATTTGATTCCACTTAACATGTCAAGGTTGTTAAGTGAGGATCTTATTCTCATGACATATTTGATTCCCAATTAACATATCAAGGTTGTTAAGTGAGGATCTCATTTTCATATGCATTTGATTCCACTTAACAGGTCAAGGTTGTTAAGTGAGAATCTTATTCTCATGAAATATTTGATTCCACTTAACATATCAAGGTTGTTAAGTAAGGATCTCATTTTCCTGCACATTTGATTCCCATTTGACACATCAAAATTGTTAAGTGAGAATCTTATTTTCATGTCATATTTGATTCCCACTTAACATATCAAAGTTGTTAAGTGAAAACCTCATTTTTATATACATTTGATTCCCACTTAACATATCAAGTTTATTAAGTGAGGATCTCATTTTCATGTACATTTGATTCTCATTTGACACATCAAAATTGTTAAGTGAGAATCTTATTTTCATGCATATTTGATTCCCACTTAACATATCAAAGTTGTTAAGTGAGAATATCATTTTCAAATAAATTTGATTCCCATTTAACATATCAAGGTTGTTAAGTGAGAATCTCATTCTCATTTCATAATTGATTCCACTTAACATATCAAAGCTGTTAAGTGAGAATCTCATTTTCATGTCACATTTGGGCTTTCACTTAACACACTAAATTTGTTAAGTGGGAGTCCCATTTTCAAAACATATATCAATTACATTTTACTTTCACTTAACACATAAAATTTGTTAAGTGAGAGTCTCATTTTCAATAAACATTTGATTCCTACTTAACGTACCAAGTTTGTTAAGTAAGAATCTCCTTCTAGAAATCACGTCACATTTGGTATTTCACTTAACATACCAAATTTGCTAAGTGAGATTCCCATTTTCAAAGAAAAGTAAAACATATATCAATCACATTTGACTTTCATTTAAAATACAAAATTTCTTAAGTGAAAGTCTCATTTTCAAATAGAAATCAAACACATGTGCCCTCTACTTAACATATCAAATTTGTTAAGTAAGAAGCCCCCATTTTCAAATCAACACTTCACTCATCTCAAGCAAAATGTATTTCACAAAAATTCTCAAACACGTAATCAAAACCTCTTCTTAGCATACTCAAATTTGATAAGTAAAGGTTCTTTCAAATCATTAATATTTTTAAACAAGATACATAAAATACAAATACCTCCGAGAAAATTTCTCTTCAAATTTTTGAACCCCACCAAACCTACCTCAATTGGTTGAGTATGGGTTCTAAAACCAAAAGAATCAAATGGTAAATACTCTATTCTAAACACCAAAATCTCTCCAATGAACCCTACTTAACATATTTGAATTGTAGAATTGTGGGTTCAAAACTCCAAATCTATTTCACTCTCTTTGGAACATATATTAAAGAAGAGATCTGACTCAAGTTATATTTCAACACATGTAGAGGTACAGTATAGATCAATTGGTGCCATTCACTCTTACAGTCAGGACACATGGCTTCCCAAAAGTTTGTCTTGACCTTCCCTTTTGGGATAGATTTGTCCTTGGATCAGGCCAGCCTCCCTCAGACTAACTCCACCTATTTGGTTTTCTTCAGTCAAGGATTTGAGGAAGCACACGCTACCTGTGAGGGGGTGACCCTCATTACTGTCAGTCGAGATGAGGTGGCTGGGTAGAAGCCTATCATCCACATTGACATGCCCTATGATTCTGAGTACCCTATGTTGAAGAGGAAGGCTGTAGTGATTCCCACTTCCCATTCTGTGATAGTTTCAGCACCTACCCATCCAAGTGTCCCTACCAATGCTCTAGTGAGAGCTACTACCTCCTCGTCGATCACCCTGAAGGGGAAGGCTATCTTAGCTTCTGAGATAGTCTCCTCTACTTTTGAGGTAGGTACTAGCTCCTGCTCTGCCTTGTTCACTCATACTCAGCTCCACAACAAAAATCAAAAGATTAAGCGGGAGCACGAGTGAGCAGCCTGAGAGCTTAAGGCTGCATCCCATTTAGCTAAAGAGGGTTTTCCCTGAGAGGTCTCTCCACTTATGACCAGTAATAAGTTCCACCCCCTCTCAACCTCAGATGAAGAGGAAGATTATCGTAGGATTGTTGCTTCTCACCCACCATTGGAACACTATGAGACACCCGATACAGAGCACAAGAGGCCTTATGATAGACTTAGGACTATCCTACGTCAGGTTGGTAGAGCATACGAATGCTAGAAGTCCAGTACCTTGTTTGATCTATGATCATTGATCCCTAGGAGTGTTAGGGGCCAGATTCACAGAGAAAGGATCGTAGAGGCTCAAGAATCTACTCAGGTATAGAAGGGGAGCGACGGAGGTATGCCAGGCTATCGACAGCCTCCGCTTTGATGGATTTTCCTGATTGCCCCTCCCATTAGGGCTAATCATTCGGATAGGATTGTTCTTACCAGTGCTATCTGCTGCAGGTAGAGATCTCCCATTGAGGAGAAATTGGTGTTGCCCTCATCATCAACCATCACCCATACAACTCCCAGCATCCACCACTCCCACAAAGATCCAAAAGCCCCCATTCAGGGAGAGACGAGCCCCTTTGATGATTCAACTACGGCCAAAGGATCCCACTCCATCTACTTTGCCAACTGGGGTGAGCATGAGTTCCTCTACTTGACCTCCTACTTCAACCTTGGTGAAGAAGGAGTGGCAACCCCACAGACTGCCACCATCAGAGCTAGTGATAGCGATTGTTGTAGAGGAGGAAGGGGACATTCTTACAGTTCCCATGGTAGTGGATCTCTCTAGAGATTCCACTCTGTCGATGACTAGTCATGAGCATATCTCTTCTAGTGAGCATGACCCTCCCAGAGCTAGCACTCTAGTGGCAGGTAGTGTTAGATGTATTTCAATCAATGACCATAGTCCCTCCACCGATCAGCCCCGAGTGTTTGTGCAGACACATTTAGATTATTCATTAGATGAGATCATAGCTGCTTACTTTGCTGAGAAGAGAGAATTCTTAGGTCATGATCGCACAGATTCTGCGGATGAGCAGGTAATATTTGATCTCGATGAGGATGACCTTCTTAAGGAACCAGACAAAGTCCACATGGTCGACATTAGGAGCTTCCTTCACAAAGATCAGCATAGCCAGAAAGGTATTGTAGTTGAAGAGGATAACATCGTCCATTCAACTCAACACCTCCTCCATTAGTTTAGGAAAAGGATCATAATAGAATGGGGAAGGAGATTGAAGAATTGATGGGACTGCCAGACATTCAGCCCCAGTGTCACAACCTTCTCCCATAAAAACTGATAAAGTAGAGTTGACATACACTTCAGATCATCCTAGGTGCATTCCTGTTGAGGAAGGTAGTGGTAGCTTGCATAGGAAGGTGGTGGATATCACCTCCATGCATGAAAAAGATAGTAAACACATGGTGGAGAAGCAAGTGAGGGATACATTGGCAAGCTCGAGGTGGATCATATGTTCCAAAAGGTAGACCCTACCTAGAGAAATTTGATGGTCTCCAATATCTTAAGAGCTTTGTGCCTCTGTCCTTCAAAATTTTTGATGGTAGTGGGAACCCCCGGCAACACAGCACATTTTAGGGTCGGATGTTGCAATGCTGGTGGCACCGATGCACTCTTATTCTGCCTCTTTTCCAGTAGCTTGACATGCATCACATTTGATTAGTATGTTAAACTACCCAATTATTTTGTGAAGACAATTGCTGAGTTGGAGCAGCTCTTTATTAAGAGATTTACTGGAGCTCAGCAAAGGGTAACTGTGAGTGATCTCGTTGTGGTTCAACAACACCCCGATGAGTCCCTCATTGATTACACTCTTAGATGGAGTAATTTAAGTATGAAATGTGAACCACAGCTGTCTAAATAGCATGCCATTGAAATTCTACTCAAGAATATCCATAGCCTAGTCGCCTTGCTTAAAGGGTTTACTATTAAGATATTTGAGAAATTAATCAACAAGGCAGCTAGTCTACAAGGGAAGGTCAAATAGTTACCTTTCCAAGATCGGTCGGACAAGCCCAGACCGCAGAAGACATTTGAGAAAAAGCCAAGGGTAGTCACGGTAGTTGACAAGGGGAAGCAGCTAGCTAGGGTGCAGTTAGATAAGCCTCGAGCTTAGTAGTCTCCTCTACCACCACCTCGGCCGTCATACAGGCCACTTTAGTTTCCATAGCAACCACCACTGCCACCACCTCATCAGCAGCATCAGCATCATTATTCCAATCCACCACAAGGTAACTACTACTTACTTACTCTTGTTGACAAATTGAATAAACCTTATTTAATCAAGAGGGGGGTAGTCAGAAAGATCTTTAAGAACCTCTAAAAGAAACTTGATTTTTGTTTACTAGAGCCTATGAGGCCGGAGGATGTTGGCAAGATTCATGATCCAAACTATTGCCCCTACCACCACATGCTAGGTCATGGTTTAGAAGATTGCTTTACCTTTAAGGACTAGCTTGAGCGTAGCTATAAGTCAGGTGCCATTCTCATCCCTAAGGAATACCTACTATAACAACCCTCTAGTTCTGTTAGGGTAATCATTGGGGATACACATGATCTTCTTACGATAGAGGAAGGTTGGGATATCTCCCTATCCCTAACCTACAATAAAATAGTTTCTAAGATTAGAAAGTTACCCTTGCAGGTGCCTGAAGCAGCTCAAACATCCTATTCTAAGGAAGGTTTGCAAGTTGCTAAAGACAACTTGAGGGAGGTAAAAGCCCAGTAGCAGTAGCAACAACATCCACTTTTCTAGGATAGCATAGTAGCACAACCACCGTCTGATTCCAGCACTCCTTCCATAATTGTAGGAAACATTCCTCCAGCCAGCTCTTCTTCTAATAGTCATATTGTATTAGCGGAGCGGGCACCAAATCCCTCACTTTGCTTACTTTACTTGATTTCTACTTTGTACTTTATCCAAATCTAAGAAATCAATGAAGAATAAGACTGATTCTGCTTACATCTTCTCTACTTTTGATGATCTTGATGATTTTATTCATATAGAAAGCTCTCAAAGTACTAATAATTATAATAATTTTGATCCACTCCTTTCTAATTTAGAAATGGATAACCCATTCCAAAATCACCCAGGTTTGCCCATTGAGATTGATTTGGAGTCATCTCACTCTGATGATCCTATAGGAGAAGCTATAGATGAACGTGATGAGCATGAAGAACTTTCCATTAAACTATCTCATGAAGTCACTAAAGTCAACCTTCATAGTGGCAAAGTTCTACCTCCTAGGGTAGCACCTCAGGATAAGGGTAAATAAGTCATTAGTTCTAGCAATCAAGAAGCCTCTCCATAGGATGCTTCGCTTATGGATATGCTTGTGGAGGACCAGCCCAGAGTTGATTACAATGTCCTCCCTCACCTAAGAAAGTTGCCAGTAAAACTAAGCATATATGATGCCCTTGTCTTATCCAAAGAGATTAGGGAGTCATTGATCAAAGCTCTTCTTAATCCAAAAATATACTTAGCTCAGCTAACTGTAGTTGGAGAAGAGACATGTTATTCAAGAGAAGCCCATGGAGTTACATTCACTGATGAAGACCTTCTTTTGGGGACAACAAAGCACAATTATCCCCTCTACATCACAATGGACATGGGCAGATTCAGACTCTCCGGGGTGTTAGTTGATTCAGGTGCATTAGTGGACATTATGAGTCTAAAGATCTTTTCCTACTTGAGGATTGACATCTTTGAACTCCGAGGAGATCAGATGATGTTGAGAGGATTCAACGAGCAAGGAGAGAGGGCTTTTGATAATACCACTAGAGATAGATGACTGGAAGACAGAAGCCAAGATCTACATAATTGATTTAGATGCATCTTTGACTGCTTTGCTCGATAGGCCTTGAATACATGGAAATAACATGGTTCTATCCTCTTTACATCAGTGCATCAAATTATGAAGAGGAGGAATCGAGTATTGTGTCAAAGGAGACTTGAAGCCATTTTTCGGTAAGGAGGTTAAGATATATGAAGATACAACCTACTATCTTCTTCTAAATCAAAAAGTTTATTCTCGTGAACTTGGTGAATGTTCACAAACAAAAGAAAAAGAAACAAAGAAAAAAAGAAAAAGAAAAAAGAAAATAAAAAAAGTACAAGTAGAATCGACACCAAGGAAGAAGTAGAGCCGATATTGGATTCCACTCACTTGTTTGTTCCTCCATACAACACATGGGTAAGATGAATTGACCCCACCGTGTAGAAGCAGAGGCAAGTCGCCTAGAGGTGGAAGACCTCCTGGTGTGGTCCGGTAGAGCTATGTTCTAGCTCACAGGAGTACCCCGCTATCCACATAGACTTAGAGTCTAGTTTGGAGGATGAATATCATGTGGTTAGCACGCCAACCAACCCCTCTCAGTGGGTCCCTTTAGAGGTGACGTTCAAGCCAGACAGTGATGAAGACCAGGCCCCTAAGAAAAGCATGGATGTATCTAAATCATCATTATGTAGAACAGTTAGATATTAGTTGGGAACTTTAGCTCTAACCTCACTTTATTCTTAAAAAGTTGAAAGTTGAAAGTCATCCATAGATGTCATGCCAAAGAGGTTTTTCTTGGGAGCATCATCCTCAAATCAAGAAGTTGATGTAGAACTTGATGATGATTCATATAAAGATTAAATACAATTGCCTTTTGATTAGTGTTCGCCTTGTGTTCTTAACTTAGCAAAGAAGGGATTTATCCCACATACTTGGTCTAAACACATGTCAAATTACTTTGAAGGTTTTGGGATAACCAAAATAGACATTCTCAATCAAGACCAGGACTAGATTGACGTTGGGTCCAAATGACAGATAACCATACTTAGTCATCACCACACATTTAGTTCTTCTCAAATCATGTTAACTCTTATGAGGAGGTATGTTTAGAAACTTTAGATGACCCAAATGAACTTGAAGTCAAAGAGACACCACTAGAGTTTGAAGAAGAAATCAGATCAACCATTGATGAACTCAAAGAAATCAACTTAGGAACTGAAGACAATCCACATCCGAATACCCAAATTTATTGAATGAAGATTTCATTTCCAAATAAATTATTTTGAAATGCCACTTAACATATTCCATTATGATTAAGTTGAAATTTCCTCTTTCAAAAAGCAATAATCACACACGAAAATACATCTTTGAAAAATGAAACATAATTGATTTCCATCTTACATACCCAAATTTGTTAAATGGAAATCTCTCTTTCCAAAATCAACAAAACACCACAAAAATTTTTAAAACACATTTGGAACTTCATTCTAGCATACCATATTTGCTAAAGTAAAGTCTCCATATCCAAAATGAAAGATACATTTTAGAACTTCATTTTGGCATACCACATCTACTAAAGTGAAGTCTCCAATTTTCAAAACAAAATTAAAAAAACACTTTTGGAACTTCATTTTAACATACCACATTTGCTAAATTGAAGTCTCCATTTTCAAAACAAAATCCAAAAAAAATTTGAAACACATTTTTGGAATTTCATTTAACATAGTCAAATTTGCTAAGTGAAGTGTCCATTTCACAAAATTCAAAACACATTGAAACTTCATTTTGGCATACCACATTTACAAAAGTGAAGCCTCCATTTTTTAAAACAAAATTTAAAAAACACTTTTGGAACTTCATTTTATCATACAACATTTGCTAAAGTGAAGTCTCCATTTTCAAAATAAAATCCAAAATAAAAGAAACACATTGGAACTTCATTTTGTCATACCACATTTGCTAAAATAAAGTCTCCATTTTTCAAAAAAAAGTCCAAAACAAAATTTGAAACACATTTTTTAATTTCATTTAGCATACTCAAATTTGCTAAGTGAAATCCCCATTTTACAAAATTTTGAAACACATTAGAACTTCATTTTGGCATACCACATTTGCTAAAGGAAAGTCCCATTTTCAAAACAAAATCCAAAACAAAAAGAAACACATTCAGATTTCCTTTGCATACCCAAATTTGCTAAGGATCCTATTTTTCAAAATCAAAATCTCTAAAACCAAAAGAAGAAATTACTTTCAAACGCCCCATTTATCATACCCAAATTTGCTAAGTAAATAAAAAATATCACAAATAAAAAATAAAATCAATTGACCCTTTACTTTGACATACCCAAAATTGTTAAATAAAGGATCCTCAGAATCAAAATCAAAATTCAAATATGAACCTATGAAAGCAACTCCAAAAATATTTGAACCCATTTTTCAACATACCCAAATTTGTTGAAAGCGGATTCTACATTAAATAATTTTGCTTTCCAATCAAATCTTAAAATGTCTTCTAAATCCATTTGAGCCCGACTTAACACTTTCAAGATGTTGAGTATGGGTTCAAATTCTAAATTCAAAATCAACAAAGAAAGAAAATGATTCAAGTTTATTTTGACATCAGCTTGAGTCAGTTTTAGTCTCGTGCATTTGATTCAATGGTAGTGCAAAACTATGTGTTCGTTTCTTCATGGATGGGGCTTGATCAGCCTTCCGACCGACTATGCCCACCTAATCCACTTTGGTGAGGCTTGGGACCAGGATTACATGTGGCACTCACCTCATGACTATTAGCGAAACGGGACGTGGCTCATCCAGATCGACATGCCATCGACTATACCCCTCACTAAAGAGGAAGAGGTCCTCCCAGGGGTATCGTGCGATCGGTGTCAATGTCAATAAGCTCGGTTGTTACCCACGCTTCCCTAGTTAGGGCTAGCACCCATGCACTAGCACCCTCTAAGGGGAAGGCTACCCTGATACCAGGGATTGTCTCCCCTATTTTTGAGGTTAGGTCTAGCTCTTACTCTGCTCACCCTACCAGGACCAAGAGATGAAACAAGAATTGCATGATAAAGTGATACCACACTCGCATTGCTATGGAGTTAGAGGAAACTACTCAGTCCATTATAGAGGATTTGCCCATGATGGTTTCCCCACTAGTTACAATAAACCCATCCTCTCTAACTAAGAGAGGATGTCGGAGGATTTTACTTCACCTCCACCGAGCCGTGCACAAGTCAGTGAGAGGAAGAGGTTATACACCGACCTTCATTCAATTTTATGTCGAACAGGTAGAGCCTACGGATGATCGATCAGGGCTCAATTTAATTTTGAAATCATATATGGGTAGGCAGGTAGGAGATGAGTATAGAAGCCCATCGTCAATGTCACTGGGAGCACCAAATTATTGCGACAATCGGGCCTGACTTGTGGATTTTGGATCGACGCTACCCATCCCATACATACACAACATCTTACTCACGGGGACCACACATCATAAGAGTACAGCTCCTATCCAGAGAGAGTCGGTGGTGCCTCCACCACACCGCTCTTTTCCCCGTCCATTGTCTCCTATACATGTCTTAACATCTACTATTTTAGACAAGGCCATGAAGGCTGCAATGAGGGTAGAAGAGGACCCTGTTGGTGATTCGGCTATGGCTGAGAGATCTCGTCCCATATACACTGCCTACTGTGGCGAGGCTGAGCTGTCCTGCTCAACCTTCCACCTCAGTAGTGGTGAAGAAGGAATGACAACCTAGAAGTATCATAGTCATTCCTTCACCACCGCCACCGTAGAAAGATATAGAGATGGTTGTAGTAGTTGCCGAAGGAGAGGGTGACAGATCAACCACACTTATGATGATAGATCCTCCTAGGAGTGCCACTCTATATAGATTCAGTGATAGCTAGGAGCATATTTATTCCAGTGAGTATAGCCCTCACGGGGTTAACTCTCCTCCAGCAGGGGAGGTTTGATGCCTCACAGTACATGATAGTGATCCCACCACCGATCAACCTAGATCTTTTGTGTCAGTTCAAATAGATCATTCTCTAGATCATATTGTAACCAATTATCTCATGGAGAAGAAGGAGATCTTAGGATATGATTGGTCTAATGAGGATAAATTTATCTTTGATCCCAATGAGGATGATCTATTGAAGATTCAGTGGGGGTGCACATAGTAGATACCTAGGGTTCTCTCCTCCATGAGCAGCAGACTATGGAATGTGTTGAGGCCATGCAGGAAGACACAACCTACTTGACCCAACACCTCCCTCAGTAGATAAAGCAAAAAGTTAATCAAATAGATAAAATGGGGAAGCAGCTCGAGGACTTGTTAGCAGCAATCTTAGCACTTCAGAAAAAAGCACCAGCAATCCATCCTACTATATCTGAGACTACTCAGCCAGAGTTGGTGCATGTCTTGGATCCAGCCAATACTTTACCTCTAGTAAAGCAAGGTAGCACCATAATGTATAGGAAGGTAGTGGATAGTACCTCCATAGAAGAAAATTATATCAAGAGCATGGTTGAGCAATAGATGAGAGAAGTGTTGCCTCAAGCCCAAGGAGGATCATCAGTCCAAAGGGTAGACCCTACCTAGAGGAATTTGATGCCATCCAATATCCTAAGGGTTTTGTGCCTCCCTCTTTCAAAAGCTTCAATGGCAGTGGGAACCCGAGGCAGCACATTGCACACTTCAGGCCAGTTGTTGCAACGCTAGTGACAGTGATGCTTTACTCTTCTGTCTCTTTGTTAGTAGCTTAACAGACATAACCTTTGATTAGTACGTTGAACTTCCCAACAATTTAGTGAAGACTTTGGCTAAGTTAGAGCAACTCTTCATCAAGAGTTTTGCTAGAGCTCAACAAAGGGTGACTGTAGGCAATCTTATTATAGCTCAACAAAACCCTGGCAAGTCCCTCATTGATTATATTCTCAGATGACATAATTTGAGTATGAAATGCGAACCATAACTGTCTAAATAGCAGGCCATTGAGAATATGCTTTAGAATATCCATAGCCTAGTCGCCTTCATGCTCAAAGGTTTCACCATCAAAATTTTTGAGAAATTAATCAACAAGCAAATCATTTTCCAAAGCCAATCAACAAAGGTAATAGAAAGCCTTTCAGAAGAAGTTTCTGCAATGATAACAGGAGTCAAGGGGAAACATACAGCCAGAGAGCAGTTTGAGAGACCTCATGCTCCATAGGCATCACTTCCACCTCCTCTACCAGCACCGAGGTAGCCCTACCTGTCACCACATCAACCTCCATGGCATGCACCGCCTCCTCCTAGCAGCAGTACACATACCCGCCATCAAGTAGCTATGATCCACCTACTCTTTTCGATAAACTTAACAAGACTTATTCATTTAAGAGGGAGGTAATCAGGAAGATCTTTAAGAATCTCTTAAAGAAGCTTGATTTTTAGCTACCCAAACCTAGAAGACCAGAGGAAGTGGGAAAAAGCAATGATCCTAACTTTTGCCCCTACCACCGTATGCTAGGTCATGTTTTGAAAGATTGCTTCACATTTAAGGACTGGCTTGAACATAGCTTCAAAGACCGGTGCTATAGTCATCCTGAAGGAATACCTTATGGAATAACCATCCAGTTCCATTAGGGTAATCCTTGGAGAAACTTACGATCCTTCCAAAACTTGTGGGTTAATAAATCTCTTATTAGGGAGTCAGCTTTCAAATATGTGGAGAAAAGAAAGAAGATACCATATAGAAATTCATCTTGGTAAGATGTCACGCAGATCCATAGATATACTTATTCAGGTGATCGGGTACGTCGTCAAGGAATAGTGTACTATCTTGAAAGACAGAAGTCACTACCCTTTAATGGAACCAATCACCTTAATAAGGACTCCTAAGGATGATGGGTATGCATATGTACCAGAGATTCTTCCCCTATTTTACATGGAAAAGTAAAGTATGGTTTATTTTAAATCAGGTTCATTAGGTTCCCTACAAGGGCAAGCCCCCATAGTTAATTATATCCTAAGGGACAGGATCCCTTAGGAAAACTCTTGATTAAGGTAAATGATCTTTTTATTTGTAGATTTCAATAGGAAGTACTATTAATCAATTGGTTTTATGTTTGAAGATCAAATGGGATTGATCAAAAGAGGGAGTTATTATCGAAGCCAAAATGGAAAATAAGTAGGAGATGCCCACGATGCTAGAAAACCTAGCGTGCATCTCAAACTATCCTAAAATTTGGCTTTATATTTTTGAAATTGAATTAGTTTGCTTGAGTTGTATTTTTCATTAGAATTTTAGGACCTAACATTTCTTAACACAAGATTAAAGAAATGCTTAGGAGGTGAGGAATTATGGTTATGGCCCACAAAGGGGAGAAACAAACTCAGAACTTAAATCTAGGGAACTTTGTCGAGGGCCGGAAGCACAACCTAAATCTAAGGCGAAAATGGGTAATTAGGTTTCCTCCACAAGAGAGGACAAACCACCCGATAGCTTGGAGTTAAAACCGCCTGGGGGTGGCCGCCAACTAACTCCTCCTACAATTTTAAATACATGTAGACAAGTCTTTATGCTTATGCAAGATAGCTAGGCTATTATTATTTAGAAAGAGACTAAGTCCTTTAACTCACTCCCTAAAGAGACTAGATAATGTAAAGGGACATGATTCAAATGACCTAAATCTAATGCAATTCAATTTTCATTTTATTTTCATTTTTGGACAATCATTTTTGACTCAGGCTAATAGGATTTTTTTTTACTAATGCATGAGAAAGCGGTGTGGCCAAAATCAGTGAGAAGGGAGGAGGTGAGTTTCCACCGCATCCCTCAAAGGTCTAGTCAGGTACTCTGGCAATGGTGGAAGCCCTCCAATCAAGAGTAAAATAAGATGCATTTGTGCATGATATTATAAAGAAATGGTCATCCAACTAAGGGGTTGCTAATTCTTTTATCTTGACTTAAACATAAGCTTTAGGTGAGGTTATGAGTTATTTAATTTTAATTTGAATTGTTAAGTTGGGTAAAAGATTTATTTTCTCTAAAGAGCCTAATCCACATCCAGGCCATACATAAAGCAAGGAAGAAACTAGAAAAATCATGCCACTTAATTCAAAAGCTAAACAAATCATCAATCAATTTATAAAGTTAATCGCAAAAGAATAAGTGGCCATTGTGGTCAGGCACAATTGCACCAACCTGAAAATATCAAATGTGGGTAGCCGAGATCTACCGTTATATAACCCATATTACAAATGAATTAAATTACAATTTAAGCAAAGGAATTCATTGTTATGGGGGTCTTCAAGCTTTATTCTTCTTTCTTCTTTCTTCTTTCTTTCCTTTTCTTTTCTTCTTTCTTATTTCTCCTTTTGGTTCCTCCTTTGGATGGTTGGATGGTAGATGCTCCAAGGCTTCACATGATACATAAGATAGGATCTTATGACCAATGCTCATTCTAATCCCCATAATAAATCATTCCAAAATCCTAATTATACAAATGTTTACATGAAAAGGAAAAGTGGAAATCTAACTAACTCTTGCAAAACAAAGGTTAGCTAAAACACACCACACAAATCCCAAGCATGTATATTAGACTTATCACCCCACACATGGGTGACTAAGTCCATCTGGCCTATGGATTATGCTTAGGGGTATAATGCACCTACAAGCAAAAGCATTTATATTTTTATTTATGATAGCGCCCCTTAAGCACAATCCCTTGTAGAAAAGAATAGTTAGACTAAGAACATCCTACCATTCATTCTACGAGCATACACCTTAACATCTAGTCTAAAATATTTATCATAAAACAAAACATAACATCAAACTATGCACTGACCTAACCTAAGGCTATAAGTGGTGACTTAGGCTGATGTGTGTGCTTTAAAGGCTTGTGTGGTATGCTTAGCTTAGAAATTTGGTTTTAAATTTTCTAAGTTTGAAGAACATGTTCAACTTTAAGTTGTTTAAGTGTTTTGAGCTAGTTTTATTTCATTTTTCAATTTGGTTTTAGTGAAATCTACAATTACTTACTAAGTTATGAAGAGTGGGAAAGAGAAAGGAACTTCTCTTTCCTTCCCTAACCTTAAGTAATTTCTAAAGTGGATTCACATTTTAGTTTCATTTAGGTAAATGTTTTGATTAAATCTTTTATCAATCCTAATTTTATATAAACTCTAAACAAACCTATTAACAAAAAGAAAGGCATTTTAAGATTAAATAAAATGAATCAAAAATTCACATAACACACATTACTTCATTTCTTTCCCAACATATATAACATGCATATGGATGGAACCTAAACATATCTATACATGCAAATGAGAGTAGTTAACACACTTTATGATGCATGCTAAGTAATCCATTTAAGAAAATTTAGAAGTTGAATATGCATGATTTTTCTTAAGTAGAAAAGATTTTTCCTTATCTAAATTTTCACATACATACATGAAAGTAAGAAAGGCATAAGTGAGTACAATACCATTGTTAACCAGAGGTGTATGGTATAGGACCTACTTAGGGCTATTTAAAGCCTCGCAACCTCGGGGTATGAATAGAAAAGAAATATGCAAAAGTTGCTTAATGGATTCATTTTTGTTTATGTAATTTATTCATGCAAGTATATGCAACACTTCTTAGATGATAGCATAGGGATGAATAGGATATGGAATTAAGTAAGTGTTGGGTCCTTTTCAAATGAACCCTACATCTTACCAACTCCTATTCAAAACTATGCCAACATAAGAAAGAAAGGAAGGCTATGCTAAACATGACTTTATAATCTATCACATGCAAGCTTATAATTAAAGCATAAGTACCACACTTTCAGATTTGGTATTTGATTTATGTATTTTTGAAAATAATATGGATTTAGTAGTGATAATAGCCACTCATATTTTACTTTAGCCAACACATGCACATTTGACATAAAGTAAACAATTTCATTTTAAAATTTGAAATATGAAATTATGAATTCATGAAATCACATGGAATACAACTTAGCATGTTGGGAAAGATCTAAAGCAATGAAAGCATGTAAACAAACTCACTTTACTTAAATCCTAAAGACATTCTTATAGAATAAAAAAATTTAAAATAAATCAAAGTGAATTTTAAAATGATTTTTGTTTAGTTTGAAGTTTGATTTAATTTTGAAAAGGTGATGTGAGTTGATGTTCCTAACCCATTCCCACAAATGTTTCATATTTTTGTTTAATTTTTAAATAATTAGATCCATTTTTAAGTGCTTATTAGGTTAAGGTTTGAATTAAGTAGCTTAATTAACCCTTTCCTACACCAGCTTAGAAGAATCAACTAAATAATTATGTGCCAATAAGATGACATAAAACCCACAAGGAATTTAAATTTGCAATGCACCTAATAATGAAAAGGCCTAATGCAATTTGGCTCACAATTAAAGGTTAATTAAGCTAAGAGATTTTACTTAAGTAATTTCAAAGTACCCCTTCACACATGTGAATTGAATTTTGATTTCCTTAATTAAACTTAAGCTATTAAAAATCTAAGCATCTACCCAAGGTAGATTAATTAAGTTATGGAACTTTTTAGAATTCTTAGAAATTGATTAAGGGGGTAATAAATAAATTAACCCTTAATTAAAAGTAAATTAAGGAGAGAAAAGGGGGTTTAGGGAATTGCTTAGGGGAAATGCCACAAAATTATTCTATAAGCCTCCTACTTACTAGATCTTACATTAATCAACCCTAATCATAGGGTAAAACCACTAATCATACCTTAATTATGCTTAATTACATGAGAAGGGTAATTAAGAAAACCATATGCAATTACCTTAATCAAGCCCTCAATAAATCCCAAGAAAAATAGAAACGTCATCGCCTAAAACATACCTAAAAAATTTGGGATTAATCAGAGGCTTAATCAAAGAGTAATTTGCAAAATTTAATTTTTAATAAAACCCAAATTTAGAAAAAAATCATAATTCAAAACTCATCAAAATTAATTTTAAAATATTTTAGGTTTAATTATCTATCCATAGATTTTTATTTCATATTTTTCTAATTTTTCTATGAGGAGTTATGCATTTTGAAGATCCATTGATTAATTAGGAATTAACTAGGCATTTTAAATGATCCCTAACTAATCCCTAGCTCACGCATGGTGGCAGTGGTCAGCGCGCTTTACACGCATCATGCCATGAGGGGACAACTTAAGTTGTCACCTTGTCCCCTCACAAAGGTGGTAGTGGCACATACGCTTATATTCTCGGTCGTCCAATCAAAGATCGGATGGCTGAGGATTCTGCCGTGATTTATAAAGGATAATTAGATTTCTAAACATGCTAAATAATCATAGTTGTCCATCTAAAATGCACAGATGGATGGCTGAGATGAGCCATGTTCTTCCCCTTGATCGATAGAGATTATCCATGATCAAGGGGAAGATCCAAGCTTGATCTAGCATGAAATCACACAAAATTTTACCCACACCATCTAGAGACATAGAGCGGCAAATCCAACAGTCAAAATTCAATGAGGTGAAAATTTCTCTCATAAAGCACCACACCACATTGAGTTTAGTGATAAAAAAAATTCCATACCTCGCCGGAGGTGATCACCGGTGCTCGAGATCAATGAGGTAGCTTCATCTAGTGGAGACGAAGCCTTATTGAAATTCCTAGGCCTTGGGATTGAGTGGATCAATGGATGGACCAACTCCTCCTTGCTTGGGCTTCAGCTTTGATTAATTTGATCTTTCCTTACTGTGGGAACTCCAATAGAAGCTTAGGCAAGCTCGACTTAGCTCCTAGATGAAGTGTGCAAGAGCAATTGGAAGGAGATCAAGTATGGAAGAAATTCACTAATGAATTGAGCTCCCCTATTTTTGCACTGTGCAAAACCAAGAATTAGGCAATTCAAATCCACTCTAAGAAGCTTGGGAGTGCTCTTTGATGATTGCTCTAAGTTCCTTGGTTTCAATTGATAGAGGGCAAGTGAAAATTTTAATGAATTAGGGGGAGTATATCTCCCCCTTTGGCAATCGGATGGCCGACACCTCCTTTGCCATTTTGATCTAATTGCTCAAATTGGAGAGGTTGTTTAGGCTGTTCACTCTTTGCATGGTCAATTTGAGGCCTTGAGTGGATTGCCAACCTCCCATGTGCATCAAATTGGGTTTAGGAGGGACTTTGAAAATTCAATTTTAGGCTTGGTGGTCGGGTTTGGTCTAGGGACCAAATGGGCTGACCCAAACCCATTGGGTTGGGTGCACCACTCATCACTAAGTCCCCTTGAGCCTTTAGGAAAGCCTCAAGTGATTGTGAAGAGGGTATGACCAAAATACCCATGGGGTAGGCCAAAATTTGTTCTATGTCCTAGGTGTAGAATAGTCATTTTACTAATTTTCCACTTTTGACATGTTGGGTATGTGGAGAAACTAGGTTTGGCCAAGTTTCAATGGATTTGGAATCCATTTGATAGGGTTTGGCTCATGTTGACCCATTTAGGTCAAAATGGGTCAACTTGGGTCAAGTTGACCAATTGGTCAAATTGGGTCAAACCAAGGGTTGTGTCAAGTTTATATGACCATTTGAAATGTTTTGGTAGCTTTTGTTTGATTCAATTTGGTATAGATTTGGTTTTGGCTCATATGACTTCTTTTAGGTCAAATGGGTCAAGTTGAGCTATTTGACCCATTTGACCTATTTGAGGTAGGTCAAGGGTAGGTTTAGGTTAGGTTAGTCATATGGAGTGGATTGGTTTCTTTATTTCCAATCAATTTGGGCTAAGTTCAATTTTGGCTCAACATGACCCCTTTAGGTCATGTTGGGTCTAAGGTCAATTAGTTGGGTCTGGTTGGCCAATTGAAGCTTTGGTCAAGTTCCACAAGTGATTTAGAATAGATTTGACCCATTGGTTTCAATCAATTTGGCTTAGATCAAGTTTTGATACATTTTGACCCTTTAGGTCAAAATGGGTGGTCAAGTGGGCCAATTGGGCTAGGTTAGGCTCAAATGTTGGCTTGGTCTAGTTCAAACATAGGTCATGAATGAACTTAGATCAATGGTTTCAATCAATTTGGCCTATGGTGGAATATGGCTATGCAAGGTTTCATTTTAGGTTTAGTGTTGACTTGGTCAACCCTTAGGTTTGACTTGGTTTGACCCAATTTGATTGATTGATCATCCCATGATGATTGTTGATCATGATGAGAGGGATATATGAGTTTAGTTCAATCCAATTTGGTTAGGATCAAAAGTTGGCTCATAAGGGTACTTTAGGTCACTTTGGGTCAAGTGACCCTAAGTGGGTCAAATGGCTTGGTGAAAGCTTGATTTGAAGTTGGTTGATCTTGTATATGGACTCATGATTGAAATATGAATCCATTTATAAGTGGTTTGAAGTCAAATGGATTTTGATCCATTATAAAATTTCATATTCAAAGGAAGAATATGAAGGGTTTTGGGTTTGATTTTGATTTGGTTTTGATTGAATGATTGAAGTTTGGATTTATATATGAGCTCATGATTGTAGGATTGATTGAACCATTAGAGAAAATCAAGGGTTTGGCTTGATTTGAAAGTGATTTGGCTAAGATTTTGGCTTGAAAGGCTTAGATTTGATTTTGAGGATTTGAGTTTGATTTTTGGAATATGTTTTGATTGTTTGGATTTATATTTCATTTATACATGTGAATATAAATGGATCTTAAGAAAATTTCAAGGATTTGAAGTGTTTTAATCATCATTTAGGTTAAATCCATTAAAGGAAATTTAAAAGATTTAAAGAAATTTTTAGTTTAAAATTTAATTTTTGAATTTGATTGATGATTATATATATATATATATATATATATATATTATATATATATATATATATATATATATATATATATATTCCATTTATATATAAAATAAATGAGAATACAAATAAGTTTTGAGAAAATCCCATGAGTTTGAATAAGTTTGATCAATGTTTAGGTCAAATCCAATGGAAAATTAAGGATTTAAGGGAATTTCAAGATTTTAAATTTGGAATTTAATTTTTGCCTTTGAATGGATTGCTTTATATTTATATTTAATTTATATATGAGAATATAAATGAGAATATAAATAATTTTTGAGAAAACCCCATGAGTTTGAATAGGTTTGATCAAGGTTTATGATTGATTTTGGCTAAGTCCTTTAATGGAAAATTAAAGGGACTTCAGAAAATTTTCATAAATTGATTTGGAGTTTTGAGTTTAGTTTGATGGGTTTGAATTTATATTTCATTTATATATGTGTATATAAATGAGAATATAAATGGATCATGAGAAAATTTTAAAGGTTTGAATAGATTTGAATCATGATTTTGGTTAAGTCCTTAAGGGAGGCTTAAAGACTTAGAAAATTTGAACTTAGGAATTTTTGATGGATTTTGATCATGAGTTTCAATCATAAATTTCAATCATGGATTTCAATCATATGGAGTTGATTTGAATTTGAAGAAAATCAAATATAATTGATTTAGAGTTTTACTTGAAAGAAGTAAGGTGAGGAAAGGTTTAAACTAAGGGTAAGAAAGTTTTCCTAACACCCCTAAGGCATGACCTATTCCTATGGCTAACTCTTCTAAGTCTTCTAGGGCTAGGTTGGAGTGTCCACCTAATCACTAGATGTGTCTTAAGACTAAGGAACTCTTAAAGTCTAAGAGGAACCCTATGCCTAACATGGAGATGTTGAGAGCTCATTCTAAAAATGAGGTCAACAAAGGGCGCCCAATAGGTGTGGTGTGACTGACAAGGAACATCACACGTATTGGTGTTGACCAAAATGGTCAACAACACCAAGAGGTCACAAGCACTAATAGAAATAATCTTTCCTTATCCTAAGGAAAAGAAAGAATCCAGAGCTTAGTGCAATGTGGCTCTACTTATGTTCAAGGCATAAGAGAGAGGGAAGAAATCCACTAAGGGATAGAGTGTGAACCTTCCACTAGGGAAGCTAGTTCAAGAAATCTACAAGGAGATGAAAGGTTTGATTTGATTTGAATCTCACTAAGGAGAGGTCTCCACTAGGGGAGAGGGTTGAATTTGTTCTAATTTTTGCTAGGTTTGAATTTTTAGGGTGAACCCTGTTGGCTTGCAATGGGTTGTACCGAATAGGAGCCATGGAGGCTAAGACCTAACTTAGATTTACCAATCCAAAGAGGTAGTCTACTAAGCACATAGTAGGACTAACCAACCAAAGGGATGCCTTTCGGTATGCAGCAACTGTACTAGGAAGAAAGCATAGCATATTTACATCCTCCAAGTAAGAATAAGTTGCTAGAGTAATCTATTGGCAAGGCAACAGATTGAACCCAACCTAGGGCTGACTATTGAGTGAATGACACTAGGGGACTTAGATCAGCTCAAAGATAGGCAAGATTGATTTCATTTTTTTTATATTTATTTATTCTGATTATGATGAATCCCATAGGTTTGCGATGAACTTCTCTGAGTAGGGGCCATGGAAGCCTAGACCCAACTCAGATTTACCAATTCAAACTAAAAGTCTACCAACCACAAGGTAGAACTATCCAACCAAGGAGAAATGACTTTTGGTACATAATGACTAAGTCTTGAGAAGAAAGCATGAGGACTCATATCTTCTAGAAATAAGGAACCATTGGGGTGATCAGTTGCTTTGGGCAATAGATCGAACCTGACCTAGGGCTAATTATTGAGTGAATTTTACTAGAGGACTTAGATCAGCTCAAAGATAGTCAAGATAGATTTTATTTTTAAATTTATTTTGATGGATTCCATTGGTTTGCAATGGATCACACTGAGAAGGAGCTTATAGAAGCTTAGTCCTATCTCAAATTTATTGAACCAAAGGAAGTAGCTTCCCGATGGGAGAACTATCCAACCAAAGGAGTGCCTTTCAGTTTGAAATGATCAATTGAAGGGAAGAAAGCTCAGGGACTCACATCTTCCACTAGAAAATACCAGGTGATCGATTACTTTGGGCAACAAATAGACCCTACTAGGCGGCATAATGCTAGAAAGAATGCCATAGTCTTACATCTTTCAAAGCAATGATTACTAACCGCTGTGAAAATAGATTGAACTTGACCTAAAGGCAACTACAGAGTCAATACCAACCCACAAATTTATCTCAACTCAGGTAGTCAGGCAATTCCTACAGGGAGTTCTGTTGATAATGCCCTAAAGATAGGATGCCAGCTTGGGAGAAGGAACCCTTTGGGGGCTTGAATCCTAATGCACAAGCGAATTAATCTTGTTTGTTTCGTTGTTTATTTTGTTTTAGTTATTTATTCATTGTGTACCCTATTAATTTGTGAGGGATCAAATTGAGAAGGAGTTTATATTAGCTTAGAGCTATCTCAGATTTACTAAAGCAAGGGAGAATTTGTGTATCTGCTGACCAAATTTTCCAACCACAGGGGTGGCTATTAGGAAGGGGAACTACCCAATCCAAAAGTAACCCTGGCAGTGTCTAAATGGGGTCATAAAGGACATGATCCAAATAGAGTGTCCACAAGCGATGGGGTCGATAATGGCTTAATCCAACACCCTAGAGAAAATGACATGGCTAATCATAATTTCAATAGGTATTTGGTGTCCAACTCAAGGAGAAAGTATGGGGACTCATATCTGCCAAGAGTGGTGTACTCACTAGATGAGTTGTTGTCAGCATAGCAAACATCAACCAACCTAAGGTGCCGGTCAGTTTGCAACAATCAGCCTAGGAAAAAAGTTCAGGGACTCACATCTTCCTATAGCAAAACTAATTGCTGGGATAGTCTGTCTTCGGCTCGAGAGGTGCTATCTGACCTAGGGTGATTATTGAGTGAATGCCACTAGGGGACTTATATCAACTTAAAAGTAATCAAGAGGAAAGGAGCCTATGGGGGACTTATCTTAAACCTCAAATATACTCGACCTAGTTAGCGCATGATGGCTAGTTCAAGAAGAAAGCACTGGGACTCACATCTTCTTAAATAAAGTTAACATGAGGTAGCTTATTGGCTGGTCAATGAAGACTACCATACTAATAAGGCGCTTGTTGGTTTGCAATGGTCAAGTTAGGAAGAAAGCTCAGGGACTCACATCCTCCAAACAAATGACCACTAGGGTGACATACTAGCGAGGTAGCATGTGTAACCTAGAGCCTAATGAGTGAGTGCCAGGGCTTGCTCCCATCAAATAGCTCAAGATAAAGATTTGTATTTATTGTTGTGCATGTGTTAAAGGAATAGGATGCCTCTGGGGACTCTTACACCTACCTTAAAACACACTAGGGAATTATGAAATGATGCCACAGATGGCAACAAAGATTCCCACTAAGAAAGGATGTCGCTTGGGTTCTCTCACACCTAACTTAGTTATGCTAATCAAAATAGGATGCCTCTCGGGTTCTTTTACACCTATTCTAAAAGCATTAGGAGATTGTGTTTATGTTGTGAAAGAGGGACAGGATGCCACTAGAGGACTCTTACACCTACCTAAACACGTCACGGCAGATTCGCAAGATAAACAAACAACACTTCGAAAAGAAGAGAAGATTTGATGAATGGAATCAAATTTTTTTTCTTTTTATTAATGATTGTTTTCAAACATGATTTATTTCATGGGTAATATTTCTTTAGATAGAGCCCATTAATTGGAAGCATCGTGTTCCCCTTTACAATCAATAAGCGATAAGATCCTCCTTGGTAGGCCTTCTCAAGAGGGCCTTCCCAAGTGGGTTCAAACTTGCCTCCCATCTTTCGATGGGCAACAATTGGTCTTCTTAGGACTAACACAAGTTCTCTTACTCAGAAACACCGGGCGGGCCAGCTTATTGTGATCTCGAATCATTTTGGTCTTGTACAACTCGAGGTTTTGGCATACCTGTAGGGTATTCTCCTCAAAACCTTCGAGCTCTTCTAATGGCAACTTTGCATTCTGCTCTGTAGTGATCTTGCTACCCAATGCTATCCTTAGTGATGGGAGTTGAACTTTTAAAGGAAGAATGACTTCAAAACCATACACTAAGGAAAATGGGGTAGACTGATGCGGTAGGCTCACAAGGCTTCAACCAACTGCTCATTCCACTATCATTTGTTGTCATCAAGAGTCTTCTTCAGTATCTAGATGAGAGTTTTGTTGAATGCTTCTGCTAAACCATTAGCTCTGGGGTAGTAGATGGTGGAGTATCTCTAATCTATATCGAGTCTTCTACAAAAACTATTGATCTTCATGCTTTTGAATGCAGTACCATTATCGGATATAATTCATCAAGGTACCCTAAACCAATATACGATACGGTTCCTGAAAAATTGAAGCACATAGTGAGCTGTGACCTCTCTGAGTGGGATGGCTTCCACCCACTTGGAAAAGTAGTCGGTGGCAGCTAAGATGAATCGATGCCTCTTAGAAGAAGGAGGATCGATTGGACCTATAATGTCGGTACCCCAACACTTAAATGGCCATAAAGCCAATGTAGGGTGGTTAGTGGAGGACCACACCGTGCACCTAACACTGATGGCATCTTCTAGCTATACCCATGCAATCTGTGATCATAGAAGTCCAGTAGTATCCAAGTCTTTTGATCTTCATCTTCATCTTCGGACGGGATTGATGAGCTCCACATAGACCTGAATGTTCCTCGGTTACAATAACATGGGCTTCATGTTTGTCTAAATAACATAACCAGATTTGGTCAAAGGACGGATAGGTGCCATCAACAAGAGCATAGAGAGAGCTCTCTTTCACCGATGTGATTTCTCTGAGGTAGTTTGCCAATGTTTAAGTAATCTATGTATAGTTGCCTCCAATCCAGCTCCTTATCCATTTTGGCAATAACAACCTCCCATTTATGAGAAAGTCTCTCGATGAGTTCAAAATCAATAAGGGATAAGACTTGTCTATTTTGGACCCTTATTGAAATGGAATCATCTTTTGGACATGCCAACCCTTTGGCAAGTTTGGCCAAAGAATCTACTACTACAATTTCTACTCGGGGAACCTTGAGATGATAACTTCCAGAATCTGGGCCAACAGCTTCATGGTATACTCGTAGTAATGATGAAGCTTGGGTTTGAGAACCTGGTAGGACCCGAAAATCTGGTTGATGACCAACTGAGAATCCCCAAAGATGTTGATGCTCTTGACAAATAGTGATGGCTAACTCATGCAATCAAAGCCTCATACTCCATTATTGGTTGGGGTTGGAAAGATAGTATGAGAATCTCATCACATCGATTTGGAGTTAAGAACTATTCCTACCCCTCGCTTTCGGAGAATAGATCATGGTGCTTCACCTTTAAGAAAAGAAGCAACACCATCAAAATACATCTCCCATTTTGGAGGCCTCCCTAAGTTCATGATTTGTTCATCGGGAGATCATCACGGGAGAATCACAGAAGTGGGTGTGCTACTAAGAAATCTACAGTGCTCTCCCTTACCGCATGGAGGGTACAAATGTGATATCAAACGGAGAATATCATGGACCAATGCCAAATGTCCAAAATCATTGGCCAGTCATACCAGTGGATTGGTGAGATCAAGTTCACCTTATGAGAAAGCATGTAGTGTTGTAGCTTCGAGATGCAAAGATCAAAGCTAGGCAATGTTTCAATAGGTGGATAGTTTACTTCAATAGAATTAGATGACGGAGGTAGAGAGTGCTCTCCTTTCCTTCATTGGCTTGGGCCAATAAAGCATCGAGAGAGTTTCCAATGAAGCAAAGGTAAAGGATCGGCCTACCGGATAGGGCTAGAACCGCGCTTCACCAGTACTCTTTGATGTCTTCAAAGCATATGGCACCACCTTGAACTTGGCATCCTTTTTGACAAGTGCTGAGAATGGCTTGCATCTCCTTGATAGGTTTGAGATAAAGCATCTTAGATATGCTATCCTTGAAAGGATCTGAGTTGAGTTAAACTCTTAGGAGGTGGAATTTCTAAGATAGCTTTAATTTTTTAGGATCTATTTCTATTCCTTGGTATCAAACAACAAACCCAAGGAATTTCCCTGAAGCAACTGAATGCACACTTGGGATTCATTTTGAGGTTATATTATCTTAACCATTCAAAACTACTCTCAAGTCAAAGATGGTCTTCCTTTTCTAAGTTTTGACTACTAGATCATCAATGTAGCACTCAACTGATGATGGATGAGTTCATTGAAGATCGAAGTCATGGCCCGTTGGTAGCACCAGATTTTTAAGGCCAAAAGGCATGACCCTATAATAAGATTGAGGGGTTCAAAAGTAGGTTTTTCATCTTCGGAGACATCTTGATTTTGTTACAGCCAGATGATCCATCCACGAAAGAGAAGATTGCATGAGATGAGGAAATCTCCAGCATTAACTCTAATATAGGAAAAGGAAACTCATCCTTAGGACATGCCTTGATTAAGTCCCTAAAATTGACACAAATATGAATTTGACCATTCTTCTTCTTAACTGGGATGATACTAGCTAACCAGGTAGGATATTTTTTTTCCTTGATGAAACTAGCATCAATCAATTTCTTGACTTCAGAAATGACCTGTTGTTCAATTTCTAATCACATGCATCTAGGAGCTTGCTTAATAGGGTAACATTAGGGTCTATTCCTAGCTTGTGGACTGCTACATCAAGAGATAATGCATTTCTTCATAACTCTGTGAAGAGTCTTTAAACTCTCAAACTAACTAAGTCATTGGTTTCTTCTTCATTTAGCAACAAACCAATGTATGTCGTGAGATTTTCTTCCTCGTTTGGTTGATTTTAAGCTTGTCGATTGTTGAATGAATCTCCTCTTCAAACTCTAACGGTGCCTCTTTGACTTAGAGATCATCTAGATCATCTGAAGTTTCTAAACACACATTCTCATAAGAGTTGGGGATGTGTGAGAAGAACTATCGACTCCAAATAGTTGGTAACAACTAATCTTCATCATCAATCACTATTTGAATCCTAATCTTGCTCTTGATTGTGCTTCCTCTTGTATTATCCATAAGCTTTTGAAGTATTCTAACATGTGCTTGGACCATGTGAGGAACTAAACCTTTCTATAAGATTTTGAACACAAGGTGAGTAAAAGTCAAAAGGTAATTCCATTAATTCTTTAAAGTATCTTCCTCAAGTCCTACATCAAGCTCGACTTGAGGATGATGAACCCAAAAACCTCTTCTACTTCATGTCATTGGAAGACTTAGGGACTTCCTTAACTACTAAACCTTCAACTTTTTGAGATGTAAGTGAGGTAAGAGCTAAGGTTCCCAACTACTGCTGATAGTTTCACAAAAACTAAATTTGAATACTTTGCTTTGCTTGGAGGCCCGGGTCTCATCTTCTCGTCTGATCAAAAGTCACCTCCAATGGAACTCACCGAGAGGGTTGGTTGGTATACTAATCACATTAGACTCATCCTCCAGCTAGATTCCAAGTCTATGTGAATAGTAGGGTACCCTATGAACTAGAACATGACCTCTATTGGTAAGGCCAACTAGGGGTCTCCCACCTCTAGAACCGCCTGTTCTACCTCTACCACTACCTGGTGGAGGTTGAGCCATCCTACCCACATGTTCATATGATGGAATGAACTGTGGGTGGAATGTGATATGGATCTATTTCTTCTTCAATTCCCCTTTTTTATGTGCTTGGACTTTCCTTTTTCTTTTCATTTTATTTTATCTTTTCTTTTGCTTTTGTATTTGCATTTGAATTTTATCCAAGGTCATGAGAAAGGGTGTTTTGAGGAAGATAATAGGTTGCATCATCATAGATCTCAACCTCTCTAAGTGAAAATGGCTTTTCATCCCCATTAACACGGTACTCTATTCCATTTTTTTTGAACTTGATGCACTGTTGAAGGGAGGATTGAATGATCTTATTCTGATGTATCCAAGGCCTACCAAGCAAAGTATTGAATGAAGTATTTGAATCAATGATGTAGAACTTAGATTCAGTTTTTCAGTCACTGACCTCCAATGATAACACTATAGAACCTAAAACATGCTCACCTTGATCATTGAATCCTCTCAATAACATCATATTTTCTCGGAGTGTAGAAATGTCGATCTTCAAATAGGCAAGGGTCTTTAGACTCATAATGTTTACTGATGCACCTAAATCCATGAGAACCCTGGTGAGTCTAAACTTGTCCATGTCGACTGTAATGTATAGGGGATGGTTATGCTCCAAGTCCCCCAATAGAAGGTCTTCATCTGTGAAGGTAATCTCTTGGGCTTCTTTTGCATAATGTACTTCCTCACTTATAGTAGTTAGTTGAGCTAAGCATATTTCAAGATCAAGGAGAGCCTTGATTAGTGATTCCCTCATCTCTTTGGATAAGACAAAGGCATCATATATGCTTAGCTTAGATGGAAACTTTCTTAGATGAGAAAGGATGTTGTAGTCCACCTTCGGCTGGTCTTCCATAAGCATATCCAAGGGTGGAGCATCTTGTAGAAGGGCTGATCTCGCACAATGACTTATTTCCTCTATCTTGAGGTGTCGCCTAGGAGGTAGAACCTTGCCACCACGGAGGTTGACTGGTGAATCTCTTGAGGCAAGTGGAAGGTTCTACCGCACTTTAGCTCACCTACGCCTTCTCCTATGGGACTCTCAATCGGATGATTCCAAGTCTATCTCAAGAGGTGAACCCATAGTATTCAGAGTTGGAAAATCCAACTCTAAATCAGAAAGAGGAAGATCAAACTTGTTATAGTTAATTAGACTTGAAGAGTTATCGTTAGGAATAGAAGATAAAAACTCATCAGAAGAGACATAAATGTAATTCAAATCAACTTTATTCTTCAATTTCCTGGAAGTATTTGGTGGTACAAAGTAGAAGTCAAGTAGAGTGAGTGGAGTAAGGGATTTGATGCCCTTATCTACTGATATAAGAGTTCTACTAGCAGAAGAAATAAAAGAGCTAGCTAAAATGGTAAAAGTCACCAGTGTGGAAGGTGCAAGGGATGGAACTGGACACGCCGGTGGTCGTGCTAGGGCTATCTGGGCCAACACATGTCGCTTATGCTACTACTAAGCTCCCACTTTCCTAGAGTTGGCACTGTCAACTTGAAAACCTTCCTTGATGTTGGCGGTTTGACCTGACTCAGGCACCTGCAAGGAAAGCTTCTTATTCTTCTGAATTATTTTCTAAGAGGTTTTAGACAAAGAAAATTCCCAACCTTCTTTGGTTTTGGTAGGATTGCTCATATCCCCAAGGATTAACCTAATGGAACTGGAAGGTTGTTCCATAAAATATTCCTTTGGGATAACTACAACACCGATCTTGAAACTGTGTTCAAGCTAGTCCTTGAATATAAAGAAATCCTCCAAAACATGGCCTAGCATACTGTGGTAAGGGCAAAAGTTTGGATCATGACTTTTGCCTACTTTCTATGGTCTCCTAGGCTTGGGTAGCTAAAAATTAGGTTTCTTTAAGAGATTTTTAATGATTTTCTTGATTACCTCCCTCTTGAAAGAATAAGGTTTGTTTAACTTATCTAAAAGAGTCGGTGGACCGTAGCTACCTAACGGTGGGTATGCATGCCCGCTGCTGCTAGTGGTATGGCTGAGGTGGTGGTTGTGCTAGCCATGGAGGCTATGGTGGAGGCCAGTATGGTTGACTTGGTGGTGGCAAAGGAGGTGGAGGTTACTGAGGTTATGGTCTCTCAGACTGATCTCTAGCTAGCCGCTTCCCCTTATCACCCACTACTACTACTCTTGGTTTCTTCTCATAAACCTTTTGGGATTTTTTCTTAGGCAACTGATCTGGAAAAGGCAACTATTTGGCCTCTCCTTATAGACTATTTGCCTTGTTGATTAGCTTCTCAAATGTCCTAATGTTTATTCCCTTAAGCATGAAGGTGATCGGGCCATGGATATTCTTTAAGAGAATCTTAATGGCATGCTGTTCAGACAGCTGTAGTTCACACTTCATACTTAGGTTATGCCATTGGAGAATATAATCAATAAGTGACTCACCGAAGTGCTCTTGGGCTACAACGAGCTCACCTACAGTAACCCTTTGCTGAGCTCCAGCAAATCTCTTCATGAAGAGTTGCTCTAACTCAAGAATGCCTTTCTTGAACCATTGGGTAGTTCAAAGATACCAATCAAAAGATGTCTACTCGGTTACCGACAAAGAGTCTAAAGAGTAAAGCATCAGCCACTATGTTGCAATAATTGGCCTCAAGTGAGCTATATGTCGCCTTTCCCACTACCATCAGAACTTTTGAAGGAAGGAGGAATCAAACCCTTGGGATACCGGATAACATCAAATTCCTCTGGGTAGGGTCTACCCTTTGGAACTGATGATCAACCGAGAAAATGCTTCCTTCACCTGCTGCTCAACTATGGATTTTAGATCTTTTTCATGTATGGAGGTACTATCCACTACCTTCCTATACATGCTAGTGCTACCTTGCTCAACGAAAGGTAGAGTCTTAACTAGGTCTAAGACATGCACTAGCTCAAGCTGACTGGCATCGATTGTACTAGGATGAACTGGAGGGGCTTGTTTACGAAGCACTGACACTACTGCTAACAAGTCTTGCAACTGTTGTGCCATCCTATCAATCTTCTCATCTTTTTTCCTTAACTGTTGTCAAAGGTGATGGGCTAATTCCGCGGTGTCTACTTGATCAACCTCATCACCTTCCATGGCCTGTTTCTCCCTAAGAAGAGAACCTCTAGTGTCAACCATACATACTTCAGCTAAATCCCCCATCAAGTCATCTTCGTTGGGATCGAAGCTGACTCTCTCTTCATCAGACCAAGCATACCCTAAGATCTCTTTTTTCCATAAAATAGTGTGCAACTATCTCACCTAAGGATCGATCTAATTCAGTAGGTACAAACATTTTAGGCTGACTGGGGTGATCGCTATCATGCATTGAGAGGCACCAAACCTCACCTGTAGGTGGGGAGTCAATCCTGTGTGGACTATACTCACTAGATGAATGACACTCCTGACTGATACTGATTGTAATAAGGGTAACAATCCTAGGATGATTCTTTACCACTGCTGCAACTGAACTATCATCCAAAATATCTGTGATAACTGTCACCATCTCCTTATCCGGCTGTATGGGTAGAGTTGGTAAATGAACAACCACGATGCTCCATGGTTGCCACTCCTTCCACACCACCACTGGGGCAGAAGGTCGAGTAGGAGAGCTCAGCCCTACCATAATGGGTGGTGTAGGAGGAGTAGGATCCCTTGGTCATAGTTGGATCACCAACGGGGTACATTTTTCCTCGGATGTGGCCTTCATGGCCTTAGATGGAATGAGAGATTCTAAACCATCAAGGGCTAACATGGGGTAGAGCGTGGAATACCACCGACTCTCTGTAGAACGCCTCTTGTGGTGTAGTCCCGAGAGAATACTATTAGTATGGGTGGCATGGGTAGTGTGCCGAGTTGGAAAATCAACCAAAGTAGTGATTGACAGTTAAACCTCCATTGCTCTCTTCTAGTAATGTGTGATGTATGGGCCTCATGGGCCCTCTCCTGATGAATCTGCCTACTTACACTACAGGGGATAATATATTGAAGATCAAACTAGGTACTGGACTCTGAGTGTCTATATGCTCCACCTACTTGGCGTAGAATAAAGCAGAGGCCGGCGTACGACCTCCTACTCCTAGAAACTGCTGGCTGTAAGTGCACCACTGGAGGATGCAACGAACGGGTCCTTTTGGCATCCTCTTTGTCTAATCTTTAGAGAGGATGAAACTAGTTTTTCGTAGCCAGTGGTGAACTGATCATGGGAAACTCATCCATGGCTGATCGAGCTACTGCCTCTAGCTCTTTGGCTATCTGAGTGTGGAACTATTTGACCATAGAGTTCTTGTTCCTATGCTAGGTGTGAATAGGATGAGAGGAGTGTGAGCTAGAGCTGTACTCAAATGTAAGGGAGGCAAGCCCTGAAACTAGGGGAGCCTTACCCTTGGAGGGTATAGATGGTAGGGTGCTACCCCGTGCTGGGGCAACATGGGCAACTCTAGGACGAATTGTAACTGGAATTGGTACTACTAGCATTGCTGGAACTATAACAGCTGGAGTCTGTGCTACTTCCATAGCTTTCCTCTTCAGTGAGGATATATCTGAATTAGATGGTAAGTCTATCTTGATGACCGACTTTTGCCCAGTCACCTTCTTCCTGCTGATTATGGTGAGGGGAATGCCCTCACAAGTGATCTTGGCCCTTAAAATCCCTGGCAGAAGTGGATCAAGTGGGTATGGTATAGACGAGAGAAGTCAGCCTGATCTAAAGCTAGATCCATACCGTGGGGGAAAGTAAAGACAAATTTCTGAGAACTGGCCATTGCACTGATTGTAGTAAACTGATGTTGAACTGTACTACACTTACCGAAAAGAATCTGTAATGAGAAATAAACTTGCATTAGCTTTCTTTCTCCATAGATTTTTTATTTTGAATTTTGAATTTTGAAAATTTGAACCCACATCCAACCACTTGGAAGTGTTAAGTAGGGTTCAAATAGATTTGGAAAGATTGATTGAAAGAAGAATTTGAATATGAATCCAAACATTAAAAAATTTAGGTATGTTGAAATATGGATTCAAAATTTTTGATAGGATTCTTCCATAGGTTCATTGATGTTTTGAATTTTGAAATTTTGTGATGCGGACCCTTTCCTTTAACAAATTTGGGTATGTTAAAGTAAGGGTCAAGTTGATTTTGTTTTGTTTGATTGTTTTGGAATTTCACTCACTTAGTAAATTTAGGTGTGCTAAGTGAAGTAAAAGTGATTGTTTCTTTTTTGTGATTTTGTTTTGATTTTGAAAAATTTGGAATTCTTACTTAACAAATTTAGGTATGCTAAGTAAAGAATCCAAGTGTTGTTTTGATTTTTGAAAATAGGATTCTTAGCAAATTTAAGTATGCTAAGAAAATCTTAAGTGTTTCATTTGTTTGGAATGTTCTGACTTTTGAAAGAGGGTAGGATCCTTATCATAAGGTGCTTCATTTTTTTTTGATATGTTTTGAAAGTAGAAATTTAACTTTAGCAAATTTGGTATGCTAAAGATGAAGTCCCATTTGGTTTTATGAAATGAAAATTTCACTTAGCAAATTTGAGTATGCTAAATGAAATTCCATATGGTGTGTTTAAAATTTTTATTTCATTTTTGATTTTGAAGAATGGAAACTTCTCTTTAGCAAATTTGGTATGCTAAAGGAAGAAGTTCCAAAAGGTGTTTGAAAATTTTTGTTTTGAGTTTGGAAACTTTACTAAGCAAATTTGAGTATGCTAGGTGAAGTTCCAAAATTTTTTTTGAAAAGTTTTGAACTTTTGATTTGGAAACTTTACTTAACAAATTTGGGTATGTTAAATGAAGTTCCAAATATGTTTTGGAAAATTTTGAATTTGGATACTTCACTTAATAAATTTGGGTATGTTAAGGGAAGTTCCAAATGTGTTTAGAAATTTTTGAAATATGATTGTTGATTTTGATTTTGAATTTGAAAACTTTACTTAACAAATTTGATTTTGCTAAATGAAATTCCAAATGTGGTTAGAAAATTTTGAAATATGATTGTTGATTTTGATTTTGAATTTGGAAACTTTACTTAACAAATTTGATTATGCTAAATGAAATTCAAAATGTGTTTTGAAATTTTGAAACATAATTGTTAATTTTGATTTTGGATTTGGAAACCCACTTAAAATTTGATTATAAATGAAGTTCCAAATGTATGTTTGAAATTTTTTGAAATATGATTGTTGATTTTGATTTTGGACATGGAAACTTCACTTATCAAATTTGATTATGCTAAATGAAATTCCAAATGTATGTTTGAAATTTTTTTGAAATATGATTGTTGATTTTGATTTTGGATTCGAAAACTTCACTTTACAAATTTGATTATGCTAAATGAAATTCAAAATGTATGTTTGAAAATTTTTTGGAATATGATTGTTGATTTTGATTTTGGATTTGGAAACTTCACTTAGCAAATTTGATTATGCTAAATAAAATTCCAAATATATGTTTGAAAATTTTTAGGAATATGATTGTTGATTTTGATTTTGATTTGGAGACTTCAGCAAATTTGATTATGCTAAATGAATTCAAATGTATGTTTGAAAAATTTTTGGAATATGATTGTTGATTTTGATTTTGGATTTGGAAACTTCACTTTGAAAATTTGATTATGCTAAATGAAGTTCCAAATGTATGTTTGAATTTTTTTTGAAATATGATTGTTGATTTTTAATGTTTTGAAGAGAGGACCTCCATTCAACAAATTTAAGTATGTAGAATGGAGATTAATTTTTTATTTTTGAAGTATGAAATTTTTTTGTCTGATTGTTGCTTTTGAAAGGGAGGAATTCCAACTTAAAACATATGTGGGATATGTTTAAGTGGGATTTCCTAAATGATATTTTATTTTTAGTTAGGAATGAAATCTTCATTTAACAAATTTGAGTATATTAAATGAAGGTGTTCATGTGTGCTTTTTGAAAATTTTGATTTTGTTTATAAATGAACTTTTAATTCAATAAGTGTGAGAGTATTTAACAGAAAAATTCAGGTGTGCTTTTTGAAAATTTTAATTTTTTTTAGAAATGAACTTTCCGTTCGATAAGTGTGAATGTATTGAAATAGAAAGATTCATGTGTGATATTTGAAAATTTTATGATCATGATTTTGATTTTTGAAAAAGATGATTGTCCATTTATTTTGAAAATGAAATTTTCATCAAAGTGAATTGAAAGAAGGTGTTCATTTGTGCTTTTGGAAAATTTTATTAGTTTTTTTTCGAAAATCCCTACATTTAACAATTATGGGAATTGTTAAATGAGGGTGACAAAATTTTGTGGAAAATATTTTATTAAGTGTATTTTTGAAAAGGTGCTTTTGAAAAGCAAAGTTCTTTTTGGAAGATTTATTTATTTTAGGGTGAACCTTTCCTTATCATGAAAATCACAAGGATAAAGTCTTTAAAATATATTTTCCTTTTATTTTAGATCTTTTTATTTTAGCCATTGTTGAAACCAATGAGGATTTTAAGACCAACAAGGATTGCGGTCCTAAAATCTAAAGATGTTGGCTAACTCAACTCAAGAATAAAATGAGCAAAGTGCCAATGGAAAAATGAATAGTCTTGGATTCATACCAAAGTACAAACCTGCTATCGATACTCAAAGACAATGTTCATTTACCAAAGATTGAGAGAGGAACCATCCCCAGCGGTGTCGCTAGAAAAATCTTTAGGTTAATAAATCTCTTATTAGGGAGTCACCTTTCAAATCTGTGGAGAAAAGAAAGAAGAGACCTTATAGAAATTTATCTTGGTGAGATGCCACATAGATCCGTAGATGTACTTATTTAGGTGATTGGGTACGTCATTAAGGAATAGTGTTCTATCTCGAAAGACAGAAGTCACTACCCTTTAATGGAACCAATTGCCTCAATAAGGACTCAAGATGATGAGTCATATGTGAGATTCTTCCCTACTTTACATGGAAAAGTAAAGCATGGTTTATTTTAAATCAGGTTAGTTAAGATCTCTATAGGGGCAAGCCCCCATAGATAATTACATCCTAAGGGTCGAGATCCCTTAGGAAAACTCTCAATTAAGGTAAATGATCATTATCTTTGAAGATTTCAATAGGAAGAACTATCAATCGAATGGTTTTATGTTTGAAGATCAAATGGGATTGATCAAAAGAGGGAGTTATTATTGAAGCCAAAGTGAAAAATAAGTAGGAGATGCCCACGATGCTAGGAAACCTAACGAGCATCTCAAACTATCATAAAATTGGGCTTTATATTTTGGAAATTGATTTAGTTTATTTGAGTTGCATTTTTAATTAGAATTTTAGGACTTAATATTTCTTAACACATGATTAAGAAAATGCCTAGGAGGTGAGGAATTATGCTTATGGCCCACAAAGGGGAGAAACAACCTTAGAACCTAAATCTAGGGAACTTTGGCGAGGGCCGGAAGCACAACCTAAATCTAAGGTGAAAATGGGTAATTGGTTTGCCTCCATAAGAGAGGATAAACCACTTGACATCTTGGACTTACAACCTCCTGGGGGTGGCTACCAACTAACTCCTCCTATGATTATAAATATATGTAGGCAAGTCTTTATGCTTATGCAAGATAGCTAGGCTATTATTATTTAGAAAGAGACCAAATCCTTAAACTCACTCCCTAAATTGACTAGATCATGTATAGGGACATGCTTCAAATAACCTAAATATAATGCACTTCAAATTTCATTTTATTTTCATTTTTGTACAATCATTTTTGACTCAGGCTAATAGGATTTTTTTATGACTAATGCATGAGAAAGTATATTATTGGCTAAAATCAGCGAGAAGGGAGGAGGTGAGTTTCTACCACAGCCCTCAAAGGTCAAGCCGGGTTCTCTAGGAATGGTGGAAGCCCTCCAATCAAGAGTGAAAAAAGATGCATTTGTGCATGATATTATAAAGAAATGCTTATCCAGCTAAGGGGTTTCTAATTCTTCTATATTGATTTTAAACCTAAGCTTTAGATGAGGTTATGAGTTGCCTAATTTTAATTTGAATTATTAAGTTGGGTATAAGATATTTTTCCCTAAAGAGCATAATCCACATCCAGGCCATACATAAAGCAAAGAAGAAACTAGGAAATCATGCCACTTAATGCAAAAGCTAAACAAATCATCAATCAATTTATAAAGCTAATCGCAAAAGAATAAGTGGCCATTGTGGTTGGGCACCACCGAACAAACCTAAAAAATCTCAAATATGGGTAACCGAGCTCTACCCTTATACAACCTAGATTAAAATGAATTAAATTACATTTTAAGCAAAGGAATTCATTATTATGGGGGTCTTCAAGCTTTATTCTTCTTTCTTCATTCTTCTTTCTTTCCTTTTCTTTTCTTCTTTCTTCTTTCTTTCCTTTTCTTTTCTTCTTTCTTTCTTCTTTCTCCTTTTGGTTCCTCCTTTGGATGGTTGGATTGTAGATGCTCCAAGGCTTCACATGGTACATAAGATAGGATCTTATGACCAATGCTCATCCTAATCCCCACAACAAATCATTCCAAAATCCTAATTATAATATTTTTTACATGAAAAGGACAAGTGGAAATCTAATTAACACCTGCAAAATAAAGGTTACCTAAAACACACCACACAAATCCCAAGCATGTATATTGGACCTATCACCCCTCACATGGGTTTCTAAGTCCACCTAGCCTATGGATTATTCTTATGGGTATAAAGCACCTACAAGCAAAAGCATTTATATTTTTATTTATGATAGCACCCCTTAAGCACAATCAACTACAGAAAAGAATAGTTAGACAAGAACATCCTACCATTCATTCTATGAGCATACACCCTAACATCCAGTCTAAAACATATATCACAAAATAAACCATAACATCAAACCATGCACAGACCTATCCTATGGCTAGAAGTGGTGACTTAGGCTAATGTGTGTGCTTTAAAGGCTTGTGTGGTATGCTTAGCTTAGGACTTTAGGTTTAAATTTTCTAAGTGTGAAGAACATGTTCAACTTAGAGGAGGGTTTCATTTAAGTTGTTTAAGTGTTTTGAGCTAGTTTTATTTCTTATTTTAATTTGGTTTTAGTGAAACCTACAATTAATTACTAAACTATGAAGAGAGGGAAAGAGAAGGGAACTTCTCTTTCCTTCCCTAACCTTAAGTAATTTCTAAAGTGGATTCACATTTTAGTTTCATTTAGGTGAATGTTTTGATTACATCTTTTAATCAATCCTAAGTTTAGATAAACTCTAAAAAAACTATTCAAAAAAGAAAGGCATTTTAAGATTAAATAAAATGTATCAAAAATTCACATAACACACATAACTTCATTTATTTCCCAACATATATAACATGCATATGGATGGAACCTAAGCATATCTATACATGCAAATGAGAGTAGTTAACACACTTTATAATACATGCTAAGTAATCCATTTAAGAAAATTTAGAAGTTGAATATGCATGATTTTTCTTAAGTAGAAAAGATTTTTCCTTATCTAAATTTTCCAATACATACATGAAAGTAAGAAAATCATAAGTGAGTACAGCGCCATTGTTAATCAAAGGTGTAAGGTACAAAACCTACTTAAGGCTATTTAAAGCCTTGCAATCTCAGGGTTTTCTAGACTAATATACCATTTTCCTTAAATACAAACATGTACATAAAAGAAATGAAATAGAAAAGGAATATGCAAAAGTTTCTTAATGGATTCATTTTTATTTATGCAATTTATTCATGCAAGTATAGGCAACCCTTCTTAGATGATAGCATAAGGATGAATAGGGTATAGGATTAAGTATGTTTTGGGTTCTTTTCAAATGAACCCTACATCTTACCAACTCCTATTCAAAACTATGCTAACATAAGAATGAAAGGAAGGCTGCACTAAACTTTACTTTATAATCTATCACATGCAAGCTTATAATTAAAGCATGAGTAGCACACTTTCAAATTTGATATTTGATTTATGTATTTTTGAAAATAATTTGGATTTAGTAGTCAAAATAGCCACTCATATTTTACTTTAGCCAACACATGCACATTTGACATAAAGTAAACAATTTCATTTTAAAATTTGAAATATGAAATTATGAATGCATGAAATCACATGGCATACAACTTAGCATGTTGGGAAAGATCTAAAGCAATGAAAGCATGTAAACAAACTCACTTTACTTAAATCCTAAAGACATTCTTATAGAATAAGAAAATTTAAAATAAATCAAAGTGAATTTTAAAATGATTTTTGTTTAGTTTGAAGTTTGATTTAATTTTGAAAAGGTGAGATGAGTTTTCTGTTCCTGACCCATTCCTACATATGTTTGATATTTTTGTTTAATTTTTAGATAATTAGATCCATTTTTAAGTGTTGATTAGGTTAAAGTATCAATTAAGTAGCTTATTTAACCCTTACCTACACCACCTTAGAAGAATCAACTAAATAATTATGAGCCAAGGAGATGACATAAAAACCACAAAGAATTTAAAATGCAATGCACCTAATAATGAAAGGGCCTAATGATAGTTGGCTCACAATTAAAAGTAAATTAAGCTAAGGGGTTTAGCTTAAGTAATTTCAAAATACACCTTCACACATGTGAGTTGGATTTTGATTTCCTTAATTAAACTTAGGCTATTAAACACCTAAGCATCTACCCAAGGTAGATTAATTAAGTTCTAAAACTTTTTAGATTTTTTAGAAATTGATTAAGGGGTTAATTAATGAATTAACCCTTAATTAAAAGGAAATTAAGGAGAGAAGAAGGGGTTTAGGGAATAGCTTAGGGGAAATGCCCCAAAATTATTCCATATGCCTCCTACTTACTGGACCTGACCTTAATCAGCCCTAATCATAAGGTAAAACAACTAATCATACCTTAATTATGCTTAATTACATGAGAAGGGTAATAAGTTAACCATATGAAATTACCCTAATCAAGCCCTCAATAATTCCCAAGAAAATTAGGGGAGGTAGAGGTCATCCCGTAAAACTTACCCAAGAAATTTGGGATTAATCAAAGGCCTAATCAAAGGGTAATTAGAAAAATACACTTTCCAATAAAACCCAAATTCAAAGAAAATCATAATTCCTCATCAAAATTAATTTTAAAATGTTTTAGGTTTCATTATCTATCCATAGGTTTTTATTTCATATTTTTTTGATTTTTCTGTGAAGAGTTATGCATTTTTGAAGATCCATGTATTAATTAGGAATTAATTAGGCATTTTAAATGATCCCTAACTAATCCCTAGCTCACGACACATGATGCATGGCAGCGGCAGTCAGCGTGCTTTACACATGTCGTACCGTGAGGGAAAAACTTGAGTTGAAACCTCACAAAGGTGGCGATGGTGCACACGCTTATATTCTTGGTCATCTGATCAAAGATCGGATGGCTGAGGATTCCCCCATAGTTTATAAAGGATAATTAGATTTCTAAACATGCTAAATAATCTCAACCGTCCATCTAAAATGCGTGGATGGATGATTGAGATGAGCCAAGTTCTTTCCCTTGACCAATAGAGACTGTCCATGATCAAGGGGAAGATCCAAGCTCTATCTAGCATGGAATCACACAAAATTTTACCCACATCATCTAGAGACATAGAGCGACAAATTCAACGTTCAAAATTTGATGAGGTGAAAATTTCTTTCACAAAGCTCCACACCACATTGAGTTTAGTGATCAAAAAGTTCCATACCTTTCCAGAGGTGATCATCGGCACTCGAGATCGATGAGGTAGCTTCATCTAGTGGAGATGAAGCCCTGTTGAAATTCCTAGGCCTTGGGATTGAGTGGATCAATGGATGGACCAACACCTCCTTGCTTGAGCTTCAACTTTGATTGAATTTAATCGTTCCTTACTATGGGAAATCCAATAGAAGCTTAGGCAAGCTTGACTTATCTCCTAGATGAAGTGTGCAAGAGCAATTGGAAGGTGATCAAGTGTGGAAGAAATTCACTAATAGATTGAGCTCCCCTATTTTTGCACTATGCAAAATCGAGAATTAGGGAATTCAAATCCTCTCTAAGAATCTTGGGAGTGCTCTCTGATGATTTCTCTAAGTTCCTTGGCTTTAATCGATAAAGGCCAAGTGAAAATTTCATTAAATTAGGGGGAGTATATCTCCCCTATGGCAATTGGATGGCCGACACCTCCTTTGCCATTTTGATCCAATTGCTCAAATTAGAGAGGTTGTTTAGCCTATTAGCTCTTTGCACATGGTCGGTTTGAGGCCTTGAGTGGATTGCCAACCTCCCATGTGCATCAAATTGGGTTTAGGAGGGACTTTGAAAATTCAATTTTAGGCTAGGTGGTCGGGTTTGGTCTAGGGATCAAATGGGCTGACCCACACCCATTGGGTTGGGTGCACCACTCATCACTAAGTCCCCTTGAGCTTTTAGGTAAGCCTAAAGTGATTGGGAAGAGGGTATGACCAAAATACGATTTTGAAGAGGATATGACTAAAATACCCATGGGTAGGAAAAAATTTGATCTATGGCCTAGGGGTGGTCATTTTGCTATTTTTCCACTTTGGACATATTGGGCATGTGGAGAAACTAGGTTTGGACAAGTTTAATTTGATTTGGAATCCATTTGATAGGGTTTGGCTCATGTTAATCCATTTAGGTCAAAATGGGTCAACTTGGGTCAAGTTGACCAATTGGTCAAATTAGGGCAAACCAAGGGTTGGGTCAAGTTCATATGACCATTTGAAATGTTTTGGTGGCTTTGGTTTGATTCAATTTGGTATATATTTTGTTTTGGCTCATATGACTTCCTTTAGGTCAAATGGATCAAGTTGACCTATTTGACCCATTTGACCAATTTGAGGTAGGTCAAGGGTAGGTTTAGGTTAGTCATATGGAGTGGATTGGTATCTTTGTTTCTAATCAATTTGTGTTAAGTTCAATTTTGGCTCAACATGACCCCTTTAGGTCATGTTGGATCTAAGGTCAATTGGGCTAGTTGAGTCTAGTTTAAGGCTTTGGTCAAGTTCCACAAGTGATTTGGAATGGATTTGACCCATTGGTTTCAATCAATTTGGCTTAGATCAAGTTTTGACACATTTTGACCCTTTAGGTCAAAATGGGTCAACTTGGGTCAAGTGGGCCAATTGGGCCAGGTTAAGCTCAAATGTTGGCTTGGTCAAGTTTAAACATAGGTCATGAGTGAACTTAGATCAATGGTTTCAATCAATTTGGCCTATGGAGGAATATGGCTATGCAAGGTTTCATTTTAGGTTAAGTGTTGACTTGGTCAACCCTTAGGTTTGACTTGGTTTGACCCAATTTGATTGATTGATCATCCCATGATGATTGTTGATCATGATGAGAGGGATATATGAGTTTAGTTCAATCCAATTTGGTTAGGATTAAAAGTTGGCTCATAAGGGTACTTTAGGTCACTTTGGGTCAAGTGAGCCTAAGTGGGTCAAATGGCTTGGTGAAAGGTTGATTTGAAGTTGGTTGATCTTCTATATGGACTCATGATTGAAATATGAATCCATTTATAAGTGGTTTGAAGTCAAATGGATTTTGATCCATTTGAAAATTTCATATTCAAAGGAAGAATATGAAGGGGTCTTGGGTTTGATTTTTGATTTCGGTTTTGATTGGATGATTAAAGTTTGGATTTATATATGAGCTCATGATTGTAGGATTGATTGAACCATTAAAGAAAATCAAGGGTTTGCCTTGATTTGAAAGTGATTTGGCTAAGTTCAAGATTTTGGCTTGAAAGGCTTAGATTTGATTTTGAGTGGATTTGAGTTTGATTTTTGGAATAGGTTTTGATTGTTTGGATTTATATTTCATTTATATATGTGAATATAAATGAGAATATAAATGGATCATGAGAGAGTTTCATGGATTTGAAATGGTTTAATCATGATTTAGGTTAAATGCATTAAAGGGAATTTAAAAGATTTAAAAAAATTTTAGTTTAAAATTTAATTTTTGAATTGGATTGGATTGATTTATATTTATATTCCATTTATATATGAAAATAAAAATGATAATACAAATAAGTTTTGAGAAAATCCCATGAGTTTGAATAAGTTTGATCAAGGTTTAGGTCAAATTCATTAATGGAAAATTATGGGATTTAAGGGAATTTCAAGGAATTTAAATTTGGAATTTAATTTTTTGCCATTGATTGGATTGATTTATATTTATACTTCATTTATATATGAGAATATAAATGAGAATATAAATAAGTTTTGAGAAAATCCATGAATTTGAATAGGTTTGATCAAGGTTTAGGATTGATTTTGGCTGTCCTTTAATGGAAAATTAAAGGGACTTAAGAGAATTTTCATGAATCTATTTGGAGTTTTGAGTTTAGTTTGATTGGTTTGAATTGATATTTTCATTTATATATGTGTATATAAATGAGAATATAAATGGATCATAAGAAAATCTCAAAGGTTTGAATAGTTTTGAATCATGATTTTGGTTAAGTCCTTAAGGGAGGCTTAAGGACTCAGAAAATTTGACTTAAGAATTTTTGATGGATTTTGATCATGGGTTTCAATCATAGATTTCAATCATGGATTTCAATCATATGGAGTTTATTTGAATTTGAAGAGAATCAAATAGAATTGATTTAGAGTTTGACTTGAAAGAAGGAAAGTGAGGAAATGTTTAAGCTAAGGGTAGGAAAGGTTTCCTAACACCCCTAATGCATGACCTATTCATATGGCTAACTATTCTAAGTCTTCTAGGGCTAGGTTGGACTGTCCACCTAATCACTAGATGTGTCTTAAGACTAAGGAACTCTTAAATTCAAAGAGGAATCCTATGCCTAATATGGAGATGTTGAGAGCTCATTCTAAAAATGCGGTCAACATATGCTAAGTCATGTTTTGGAAGATTGCTCCACATTTAAGGACTGGCTTGAACATAGCTTCAAGACTGGTGTTATAATCATCTTGAAGGAATACCTTGTGGAACTACCATCTAGTTTCATTAGGGTAATCCTTGGGATATTTACGATCCTTCCAAAACTAAAGAAGGTTGGAAAATCTCCTTATCCAAAGCCTCTAAGAAAATTGTCTCGAAGATCAAAAAACGTTTCTTGTAGGTGCCAGAGCTAGCTTAAACCTCCAACATCAAGGAAGGTTTGCAAGTTGCCAGAGCCAACTTAGGGAAAGGTGGAGCTCAACAACAGTAGTAGTAGCACTAGCCCCAGGCCCGGTAGCCCAATAGCAACCACCCACCAGTCACCTCCATTCCATCATAGCCATCGACGTTGACTTCCTCTACTTTAGCTACCTCTTCTTCTAGTAGAAATCTTGTATCGGTGAATGAGGGCATCAAATCCCTCATCCCTCTTACTTTACTTCATTTCTACTATGTACCTCTTTTCAAATCCAAGAAATTGAAGAATAAAGCTAGCTTGAATTATATCCGTGTCACTTCTGATGCATTATGTAAATCTATTCATAATGATAACTCTTCAAGTCTAAATAACAACTATAACAATTATGATCTTTCTCTTTTTGATTCAGAGTTGGATTTTCCTACTCTGAATACTATGGGTTTTCCTCTTGAGATAGACTTGTAATCATTTGAGGGTCATATTGGAGAAGCTGTAGGTGAGCCTGATGTGTAGGTAAAATCTTCCATTACCCTACTACAAAAGATCACCGAAGTCAACCTCCGTAGTGGCAAGGTTCTACCTCTCAGGGCAGCACCTCAAGATAGAGGGAAATAAGTCATTGGTTCAGAAGATCGAGAAGCCCCTCCACAGGATGCTCCACCCTTGGATATGCTTGTAGAGGATCAGCCCACGGTGGACCACAATGTACTCTCTCACATAAGAAAGTTGCCGTCTAAGCTAAGCATTACGATGCCCTTATCTTATCCAAAGAGATGAGGGAATCATTAATCAAGGCTCTCCTTGACCCTGAGATATGCTTAGCTTAGCTGACCCCTATTGGAGAGGAGGCACATTATTCTAGAGAAGCTCAGGGAATCACTTTCACAGATGAGACCTACTTCTGGGGGACATGGAGCACAATCGTTCCCTCTACATTATAGTTGACATGGGCAGATTTAGACTTGCCAGAGTTCTCATCAATCTAGATGCATCGGTGAACATTATGAGTCCGAATACCCTTTCATATTTGAGGATCAATATCTCCACACTCTGAGGAGATCAGATGATGTTAAGAGGATTCAATGAACAAGACGAGAGGGCTCTAGGTTCCATAATGTTACCTTTGGAGATAGGTGACTGGAAGACTAAAGATAAGATTTATATCATTGATTTGAATACTTCATTCACCGCTTTGCTCGGTAGGCCTTAGATACATCAGAATAAGATGATTCCTTCCTCCCTCCATCAATGCATCAAATTCAGGAAGGATAGGATTGAGTACCGTGTCAAAGTAGATGAAATGTCATTTTCAATTTGAGAAGCTGAGATATATGAGGATGCAACCTACTATCTTCCTCAAAAGACCCTTTCTCATGAACTTGGACAAAATTCAAATTCAAAAGAAAAAGAAAATGAAGAAAAAAAAGTAAAAGAAAAAGAAAAGAAAAATGAAAATCCAAGTGAACAAGAAAGAGAAATTGAAGATGAAATAGAGCCGCATATCACAATCCACCCACAGTTCATTTCATAATATGGACATGTGGGTAGGAAGCCTCAACCTCCACTATGCAGAGGCAGAGGTAGAAGCAGAGGCAGTTCCAGATGTGGAAGACCCCCTGGCTGGCCATCATCCAATAGAGGTTATGTTCCAATTCATAAGAGTACCCCAACTATTCACATAGGCTTGGAATCCAGCTCGGAGTATGAATCTAATGTGATTAGCATACCAGCCAACCCCTCTCAGCAGGTTTCATTGGAGGAGACACTTGAGCCGGACAGTGATGAAGACTGGGCCTTTAGACAAAGCAAAGTATTGGAATCAAATGTAAGTAAACTATCAGGCAGCAGTTAGGAACCTTAGCTCTAACCTAACTTTCATCTTAAAAAGTTGAATGTTTAGTAGTTAAGGAAGCCCCTCAGTCTTTCAGGGATGTCAAGCTAAAGAGATTCTCTTAGGGATCATCATCCTCAAGTCCTGAAGTTGATGTAGAACTTAAGGATGATTCATATAAAGAATTAATAGAATTACCTTTTGACTGGTACTCTCCTTGTGTTGTTAATCTTGCAAAGAAGGGTTTGATTCCTTACTCATGGTCTAAGAATAAGTCAGAGTACTTCAAAAAGCAATAGAACAACACAGGCAGGGATGCACAATCCATATCAGGACTAGGATTCGATATAGTGGGTCCAGTTGATGAAGACGATTACTGCTTACTTGTCACCAACCATATGGAGTCTGATAGGTTCTTTTCACACCAAACTAATTCTTATGAGGATGTGTGTTTAGAAACCTCAGATGATCCAGATGAATTCCAAATTAAGGATACAATGCCAAAATTTGAAGAGGAGATTCATTCAATAATTGACAAACTTAAAGAAATCAACCTCGGGATAAAGAAAATCCATGCCCGACATACATCAGTTCATTACTAAATGGAGAAGAAACCAATGACTTATTTGGCTATTGACTGCATTTAAGGACTGCTTTGCATGGTGTTATGAAGAGATGCTCGGATTATCTCCTGACATAATAGTCCACAAACTAGCAATAGATCCTAGTGTTAACCTTATCAAGCAAGCTCCTAAATGCATGCGATTATAAATCAAATAATAGGTCATTTTTAAAGTTAAGAAATTGATCAATGCTAGTTTCATTAGGGAAGAAAAATACCCTACCTGGTTAGCCAATGTCATCCAGTTAAGAAGAAGAATGGTCAAATTTGCATATGCATCGATTTCAGGGACTTAAATAAGGCATGTCCTAAGGATGAGTTTTCTCTTCCTATACTAGAATTAATGGTGGGCATTGCCTCATCTCATGCTATTTTCTCCATTATGGATGGGTCATCTGACTACAACCAAATCAAGATGGCCCCCGAGGATGAAAGAAACATTACTTTTCAAACCCCAATCAGAATCTATTGTTATAAGGTCATTCCTTTCGGCCTTAAAAATGCCGGTGCTACATACCAATGGGCCATGACTCAGATCTTCAATGAACTCATCCATCATCATATTGAGTGCTACATTGATGATCTAGTAGTCAAGAGCAGAGAAAAGGAAGACAATCTCTTTGACTTGAGAGTAGTTTTCAAATGGTTAAGATAATATAACCTCAAAATGAATCCCTTGAAGTGTGCATTTGGAGTAGCTTCAGGAAAATTTCTTGGGTTTTTTGTCTGACACTATGGAATAGAAATAAATCTAGAAAAGATCAAAGCTATCTTAGAAATGCCACCTCCTAAGAGTATAACTCAACTCAGATCTTTTCAAGGACGGTTGGCATATCTAAGATGCTTTATTTCCAACCTATTAGGGAGATGTAAGCCATTCTTGGTACTTATCAAAAAGGATGCCAAGTTCAAGTGGAATGATAAGTGCCAGCATTCCTTTGAAGCTATCAAGTAGTATTTAGTGAAGCTGCCAGTTCTAGCAGCCCCTATCCTAGGCAGGCCACTCATCCTCTACACTACTACATTGGACAACTCTCTTGGTGCTTTATTGGCCCAATCCAATGATAAAGGGAAGGAGAGTGCTCTCTACTACCTCCATCATTTGATTCCTGATGAAGATAACTATCCACCTATTGAGAAACATTGCCTAGATTTGATCTTTGCCTCCCAAAAGCTACAACACTATATGCTTTCTCATAAGGTGAACTTGATTTCTAGAACCAATCCACTACAGTATCTCATGACATGGCCAATGCTATACGGATGTTTGGTATGATGGTCCATGATTCTCTCATAATTTGATATCACATTTGTACCCCTCCATGCAATAAAAAAACAAGCACTAGGTGATTTGTTAGCAACACACCCACTTCCTGCTAATTCTCCGCTTAGTGGCGATCTCCCTGACGAACAAATCATGAACTTAGGGGAGGTTGACAACCACCGATGGGAGATGCATTTTGATGGTGTAGCTTCTTTTTATAAAGGGGAAGCACCATGATCTATCTTTCAAGAATGATAGAGGTAGAAATAGTTCTCTTAACTCTATACCATGATGTGATAAAATTCTCATACTATCTTTCCAATCCCTGCACTAACAATGAAGCCGAGTATGAGGCTTTAATTTCCAATCTAGAGTTAGCCATTACAGTGCGTGTCATGAGCATCAATATCTATGGGGACTCTCAGTTGGTCATCAATCAGATTGTTGGGTCCTACAATGTTCTCAAACCCAAGCATCATCATTACCATGAGTATACCATGAAGCTGTTGGCCCAAATCTCTGACGGTGATGTTCTTGACGCCAAGGTTCTGCCCATTCTTAGGGTTTAGGTTTACATTTAGGTTTATTGGGTTTTAGGGTTTAATTTTATTTTTTAATTTATTTAGTTTATTTAGGTTTAGGTTTAGGATTTGGGGTTTAAGGTTTAGGGTTTAGGGTTAGGGTTTAGGGTTTAGGGTTTAGGGTTTTTTAGGGTGTAGGGTTATGGGTTTAGGCTCTAGGGTTGTAGGTTTAGCATTTAGGGTTTAGGGTTTAGGATTTAGGGTTTATGGTTTTTTTTAAAAATTAAGTAAACTGGTTGGTTTAGGTTTATTTAGTATAATTTTTATTTATTTGAGTTTATTTTAATTTTAATTTTTATTTAGGTTTATTTTTTATTTTTATTTAGTTTAGTTTATTTATTTTATATTTATTTATTTTAGTTTAGCTTTTTTATTTTAGTTTATTTTTTGAGGTTTAGGTTTATTTTTAGATGAGTTTTCCTTTAATTTTATTTTTTAGGTTTAGGTTTCATTTTTTATTTTTTGGTTTAGGTTTAGGTTTTTATTTTATTCTTTTAGGTTTATGTTTTAGGTTTTTATTTTAGGTTTATTTTTTGTTTTTATTTTTTAGTTTAGGTTTAGGTTTATTTTTAGTTTATTTTATGTTATTAAGTTTAGGTTTAGGTTTATGTTTAGTTTATTTTAGGTTTAGGTATATGTTTTATTTATTTTAGTTTAGGTTTAAGTTTATTTTATTTTGTTTATTTTATTTTTATTTTAGGTTTAGGTTTTTTTGTAGTTTATGGTTTAGGTTTTATTTTTTATTTATTTCTAGGTTTTATTTTTAGGTTTAAGTTTTTATTTAGTTTTTTATTTTAATTTATTTTAGGTTTATTTATCCTTATTTTACATTTAGTTTTTATTTTATTTAGATTTTTTATTCTTAGGTTTATTTTATTTTATTTAGTTTAATTTAGGTTATTATTATTTTATTTCATCTTTATTTATTTTTTTATTTTATTTTATTTTTAGTTTTAGGCTTAGGTTTTAGTTTAGGTTTTTATTTCATTTTATTTTTCTATTTTATTTAGGTTTAGTTTTTTTATTTATTTTATTTTTTTAGGTTTTATTTAGTTTATGTTTAGGTTTTTAGGTTTTTAGGTTTTAAGGTTTTTATGATTTAGGGTTTTAGGGTATAGGGTTTAGGGTTAGGGTTTAGGATTTAGGGTTTAGGGTTTTTGGGTTTAGGGTTTAGAGTTAGTTTTAGGGTTAGGGTTATTATTTATTTATTTATTTATTATTTATAAATTAAGTAAACTAGCACGCTTATGTTTATTTAGTTTATTTTTTATTTATTTTAGTCTTTTATATTTTATTTTTATTTAGGTTTATTTTTATTTTTATTTAGTTTAGTTTATTTAATTTAGGTTTATTTATTTATTTTAGGTTTTTTATTTTAGGATATTTTTTGCATTTAGGTTTAGGTTTAGGTTTATTTTTAAATTTTGTTTTATTTTTATTATATTTTCTAGGTTTAGGTTTTATTTTTTATTTTTTGGTTTAGGTTTAGGTTTTTATTTTATTTTTGTAGGTTTATGTTTTAGGTTTTTATTTAGGTCTATTTTAGGATTTATTTTTTAGTTTAGGTTGAGGTTTACTTTTTTTTATTTTAGGATTAGGTTTTGATTTAGATTTATGTTTAAGTTTTATTTATTTTTGTTTAGTTTATTTTAGTTTAGTTTTAGGTTTATTCTATTTTGTTTTTTTATTTTAGGTTTAGTTTTTTTTAGTTTAGGGTTTAGGTTTTATTTTTTATTTATTTTTAGGATTAATTGTTAGGGTTATTTTTTTAGGTTTTGATTTTTATTTAGTTTTTATCATAGTTTATTTTAGGTTTATTTTATTTCATTTTATGTTTAGTTTTTGTTTTATTTAGGTTTTTATTATTAAGTTTATTTTATTTTTTTAGTTTACTTTTATTTTAGTTTTTTATTTATTTTATTTTATTTTATTTTTAGGTTTAGGTTTAGGTTTTAATTTAAGTTTTATTTTATTTTTTATTTTATTTAAGTTTAGGTTTATTTATTTATTTATTTTATTTTAGGTTTATTAAGTTTACCTTTAGGGTTTAGGGTTTAGGATTTAGGGTTTTAGGGTTTAGGGTTTCAGAGTTTAGGGTTTTAGGTTAGGGTTTAGGGTTTAGGGTTTAGGGTTTAGTGTTTAGGCTTTAGGGTTTAGGGTTTTTAGGGCTTAGGGTTAGCTTTGGGTTTAGGGTTAATTTAGTGTTTAGGCTTTAGGATTTAGGCTTTAGGATTTAGGCTTTAGGGTTTTTAGGGTTTATGGTTTAAGATTTAGGGTTTAAGGTTTAGGGTTTTAGGGTTTAGGTTTTGTTTAGGGTTTAGGGTTTAGGGTTTAAGGTTAAGGCTTTAGGGCTTATGGTTTAGGATTGTAGGTGTAGGGTTTATTACTTAGAGTTAGTTTTATGGTTTAGGATTTTTTTTAAAAAAAAATTAAGTAAACCGATAAGTTTAGGTTTATTTAGTTTATTTTATATTTTTAGGGTTTAATCAATAACTGGTAAGTTTAGGTTTATCTTTTATTTATTTGAGGTTTAGTTAGCTTCATATTTTTATGTTTAGTTAGTTTGAGCTTGCACCATCACAAATTATAAAATGTTGATTACAATGTAAAAATGATGTAATTTGAATGAAAACATTGTTAAGCTTTTGGTTGAAGTATTAAAGGTGTGCATAAGAGATAAAAATAAGATTTGATGAGAATTCCATGTCAAGGTCATGGAGAGAGATCCGCTAAGGGATCACACATGTATTGGACATGACATGTGAGGGGTCTATGTTGAGGGCATAGAAGAAGAAAATTTGCTTCGGATAAAGTTTGAATTTGATTTGATTATATGGTTTATGGAAAGAAGATCCACTGGGTATAAGAATTTATAATCCATTGGGGATTAAGATCGAATTGACTTTAATTTATTTTGTTTTAATTGATGTGGAGCCATATCTGCTAGAGATATGGGCTCGAGTTCACTGAGGACTAGGTATATGAACCTTCCATTAGGGAAGTAGGTTCAGGCTATCCGTCGAGGATTAGGATTTGAGTTTGATTTCATAGATTTGTTTGGAGATGTATCCACTAGGAATAAGCATTTGGTTGGATTTCCTTGATTTAGACTCTACTGGGAGAGTTGGTTTAAATTGGCTCCACTGGGAAGGTTGGTTTCGAATTTGATTTATTTTCTTGACTTGTTCATCTATGATTTGGGGCTCCACAGGGGAGAAGGGTGTGATTTAACTCAACTGGGAAAAATCAGATTGGGTTTAATTTAATTTGAGTTAATGTATAGACCCTATCGGTGTGCGATGAACACACTAAGAAAGGGCTATATCAGCCTTGACCTACCTCAGGTTTACAAATCCAAAGGGATAGTCTATCGGTTGTTGGGTAGAACTAGCCAACCTAAGGGGTTGCCTTTTGGTGTGCAATAGGTGTGCTAGGAAGAAGGCATAGCAGGCTTACATCTTCCAAGCGATGAACAACCACTAGAGAGACCTGTTGGATGCACAGTAAATCAAACATGACCTAGGGCGACTACTGAGTGAACGTCGCTGTGGACCTATGTCAACTCAAAAGTAGTCAGGATTAATTTTATCTTAATTTTATGTGATTTGAAATGGTTTGTTTAGTTTAGTTTGATTTTAAATTAAGGCCATATCTGCTAGGGATATGAGATTTGTCAAATTAAATAGATTTAATTTATGAACCATGTCAGTGTGCGGTGGACCCAATAAGAAGGGGCTATATCAAACTTGTCCTATCTCAGATTTACAAATCCAAAGGGATTTTCTACTGGCCATGGGGTAGAGCTAGCCAACCTAAGGGGTTACTTTTCGATGAGTAATTGGTGTGCTAGGAAGAAGGTGTAGCAGACTTACATCTTCTAACTCTTGGGGTGACCTGTTGGTAGCACAACAAATCAAACTCGACTTAGGGGTGACTACTGAGTGAATGCTATTGGAACTTATATCAACTCAAGGGTAGTCAAGCGATTATTATAAGGAGTTTTGCTGACACTGCCCTAAATATAGGATGTCTCCTTGGAAAAAGGTACCATTAAGGGTGTCCTCCTAATCCACAAGTGAATATATAATTTTTTTATATGTTTGCATGGACCTTGTTGGTGTGTGAGGGACCACAATGAAAGGGGTTATGTCAGCCTTGACCTATCTCAGATTTACTGGACCAAGGGAGAATCTGTACATCCATAGGATGGATTCTCCAACCGTAAGGGTGGTAACTAGGAAAGGGAAACTATCCAATCCGATAGTAAGCCGGGTAGTATCTAATGGGATCGCAAAAGATGTGATCCAAATATAGTGCCCACAGAGGAGGTGCTACTAAAGAAGTTATCTTGAGCCCTGAAATAGAAAGCTTATAGGTGTACGATGGCCAACTCAAGGAGAAAGTGTAGTAGACTTACATTTTCCATGAGTGGTGTATCCTAAGGTGCGAGAACCAACCAACCTAAGGTGTATCCATCAGTATGAGTGCTATATCTATTAGCATAGTGAGAAATAACCCACCTAAAGTGTCGGTCGATGTACAATGATCAATCTGGAAAGTAAGTGTGTAGGCTTACAATTTTCCAAGTGGAACTGGTCATCGGGATAGTCTGTCATCAGCGAGATAGATGGTATCTGACCTAGAATGACTACCAAGTGGGGGGCCTTAAAGAAGTACTAGACCTAGACTTGAAGCACTCAGGAGGGAAGGAGCTGCTAGGAGACTTATCTTAAACCTCAAATATACTTGACCCAGTCAGTGCACGAAGGCTAATCAAAGAAGAAACCATGGAAGACTCACATCCTCTTAAATGAAGCTAACATGAGGTAGCTTATCGACCACACAGTAAGGCCTACCAAACTAGCAAGGCATTCATTAGTGTGTAGTGGCCAAGTAGAGAAGGAAAGCGTAGAAGACTTACCTCCTCCAAAGCAACACGTCAGCCCGACCTAGAGCAGCTACTGAGTGAGTGTCGTTGGGAGCATTTTCTTAACTCAGAGTAACCCAAGACATAAGATATGTGTTTGTTTTATATGTTTGTGTGTATTTTGTGTTTGTGTTATGTCGATGAAAGATAGGACGCTGCTCAGGTTTCTTACACCTACCCTAAACACATCGTGGAAGATTTGCAAACAAGAGTTCTTTCAACATGGAAGAGATTGAATTTGATATAGCATTTTTATTGATGATAATTATTTCTAAACATGTTCTATAATATTTTTTAAGTAGAGCCTTTTGATTGGAAGCATCAGGTTCTCTCCCTTATGATTAATAAGCTGATAAGATCATCCTTGGTAGGCCTTCTCTATGGCAAAAGGGCCTTCCCAAGTGGGTTCAAACATTCCTACTATTTTACGATGGCCAATAATCAGTCTCCTTACGACTAAAATAACCTCTCCTACTCAAAAAGCTCTAGGGCAGGCCAACTTGTTGTGAGCTTGAATCATTTTAGCTTTGTACAACTCAAGGTTTTGGCATGATCGCAGGCATCTCTCCTACAAACCTTCGAGCTCTTCTAACCGTAACTTGGTGTTATGCTCTATTATGATCTTGCTACCCCGGCTATCCTTAGTGATGGGAGTTGGACTTCTAATGATAGAATAGCTTTGGACCCATACATTAAGGAGAAAGGAGTAGACTAAGTTGGAGTTCTACATGTGGTGTGGTAGGCTGATAAGGCTTCAAATAACTGCTCATGCCACTATCGCTTGTTATTGTCGAGTGTCTTCTTCAGGATTTGGATAATGAGTTTTGTTGAAGGCTTCATCTAAGCCATTTTCCTATTGGTAGTTGATGCTAGAATATCTCTAATCTATGATGTGTCTCTGGGCAAAGTTATTGATCTTGGTGCTCTTGAATGGAGTACCATTATTAGATATAATTCATCGAGGCACTCCGAACCTATATATGATATGGTTCCTAAAAAACTATAGCACATGCTAAGCTGTGACCTCTCTAAACGGAATCACCTTCACCCATTTGGAAAAGTAATTAGTAGCATTTAAGATGAACTAATGACCCTTAGAAGAAGGAGGATCAATCGGACCAATTACGTCGGTACCCCAACACTCAAATGACCATGAGGCCAATGTAGGATGTAAAATGTTGGGTGGTTGGTGTAGGATCACACTGTGTATTTGACATTGGTGGCATCGCCTAGCTGTATCCATGCAATATTTGATCATCAATGGCCAGTAGTATCCTAGTCTCTTGATCTTGGCTTCCATCTTCAGACTGGATTGGTTGGCTCCACATAATCCTGAGTGTACCTCAGTCATGATCTTATGGCCTTCGTGCTTGTCTAAACAATGTAACCACATATGATTGAAAGACCGCCGATACAAGATACCATCCATAAGAGTATAGGAAAGTGCTCTCTACTTCCTTTGATGGGCTTGGGAATTCAGATGTAGAGAGGATGGAACTATGTTGTTCTCATGTATCCATGATCTCCCAAGCAAAGCATTGAAAGATGTATCCGAGTCTATAATATAAAAATTGGCTTCGATCTTCCAAACATCTCTCTCCAAGGGTAGCACTATGGAGCCTAATGCCTGTTGACCTCACTTTTGGGTGTGGATTCAATCTCCCACCTTAAACTTAGGATACTTCTAGAAACTAAGACTTCCCTAATGATAAGACACTTCTAACAATTAGGTAAACAATTAACCTAAGCCTAAAGACTTAGAAGGGTTAACCATAGGATTAGGATATGCCTTAAGATTAGAATAATCCAACTACCCTACAACCCAAATCCATTCACCTTCTTAAACCAAACCTCATGTTTGATTCAAACATCAAATTCAAATCCAAACCCAAATTTCAAAACCAAATGATTGAAGCCCATGATCAAATCCAAACTTGAAAACCTTCTTAAGCCATATGGCCTATCTCATGGACTTAGCCAAATCTTAATCCAAATAAATCCAAAATTAATTAATTTTCTCATAATCAATTTATATCTTCAATCATCTTCCTGAATATAATTCAAATCGACATTCAAATGATCAAAACTAAATCAAATTAAATCAAAACCCTTCCTAAGCCACATGACCTATCCCATGGACTTAGCCAGATCTTAATCTAAATCAAGTCAAACTCAATTGATTTTCTCACAAATAAATCATATTTTCAATCATCTTCATAAATTTAAATGAAATATGCATTTAAATCATCAAAACTAAATCAAACCAAATCAAAATCCAAACCTAAGCCACATGACCTAACTCCGTGAACTTAGCAAAATTCTTTCATTCCAAAACCCAAATTTAATTGATTTTCTCATGAATAAATCATACCTTCAATCATATTCACAAATATAAATGAAATCTATAATCAACAAGCCAAACCAAAATAAACCCAAGTCAAAGCCAACTTAACCATTTTGACTTGAAATGTTCAAATGAACCAAAACCCATTTGAACCCAAGCCAATTATAATTGAATTTATGTATCAATCCCAAATCCATATACAAACTCAACTAAATTAAACTCAACCCAATATCAAGCCAACTAAACCCAATTGGTCCACTTGACCCAAAGTGGACAATTTGACCTATTTGAGCCAAGTTCTAATCCTACCCAAATTGGATTGAACCAAGCCCATCGAAACCTCCAATCATGATTGTTGATCACCCCAAGTTGATCAATTGTCACAAATTGGGTGAGACCAAGTCAACCCCTAAACCCATACGAACCTAAACTTGCCAAATTGCAACCTAAGATAAATCCCTTGAAGCCAATGATTGATTCTAAATCAAAATCAATATTTGAATATGACTTGACTTTCAATTAAGTCAAACCAAAACTAATTGGCTCTCTTGACCCAAGTTGACCTAAATTGACCTGAAAGACCAAATTGGGTCAAATCAAAATATAAACCAGATTGATTGCAACTAATGGCTCATGTTCATTCCAAATTGATTGTTGAACTTGACTAAAGACATGATTAGACTCAATCGAACCTAATTGACCTACTTAGTACAAATTGATTAGACCCCTTCTTTCTCACTTATGCCCTTGACATGAGTGGAGTTTCATTGCACTAAGATCTTAATTCCTTCTATACCTCAAGTTTAGGAGTGGATCATTTTTGTTAGTGTTTTTGATCCTTCGGATGTTGTTGATCATCTCGGTCAACACCAATATGTATGGTGTGCCTTGTTAATCACACCACACCTATTAGGTGTTATTTGTTGACCTCACTTTTGGAGTGAGCTCTCAACTTCCTCATCATAATTCCGGGACTCTTATAGACACTAAGAGTTCTTTAGTCTTAAGAAACTTCTAGTGATTAGGTGAACATTTAACCTAACCCTAGAGACTTAGAAGAGTTAGCCATAGAAATAGGTTGTGCCTTAGGGATTTCATTGGACTTTCCTACCCTATAGCTTAAACCCAATCCTTAGTAGCCAAGCCAACTCACCTCCTCCCTTCCACTCATGACTCCTTGAGATGGCCAGACGACCACTAGAAGCCAAACCCAATCCCACCATCTAATCAAGATGAAAGAGGGGGGGGGGGGGTATACACCCCCTCATTTCCACTCAAATACACACAAAAATCATTCCTCAGAGCACTAACTACCCAAGATGAGCCAACAATTCCCTAAGATCCCAAGCTCATTCCTTGTTCAGAAAATGCCATTCCCGTCCATCCCAAAATAGGACACTTCCATTTCAGACCTAACTTCCCCATTTCTCCATCAAATTTAAGTTAACTGCACGCACATTCCATAGGCCTCGTTTAGTAAGTTCGAATAATATCCCAAGCTTGACGAGCACCAGAGGTGGGACTTTGATCAAAGTGGAGCTCTAAATCATCAGTTCATGGCCTTCTGAGCAAACATTAAGGAATTGATCCAATTATTGCTCAATAGGGCTTTGTCTCCACTAGATGAAGCTTCCTTAATCATTCGATCCACCGGTATCGAGCTCCGGTGAGGTATGCTTCCAAAACTGATCCATAGGCAAAAATGGGTTGGAGAGTTTTAAAGAAAACTTACATCTCGTGTGATCTTGACCATTGGATTCCCTCTGATCAATTTTAGGAAGGTGTGGGATCCTTTTGGTGTTGATTCAAGCTCAGATAAGCTCAGATCAAGTGAGCAATTGTTGACAAACTCCATTCTCCCTCACTCGTGTGACATTAGATCATGTGAGCAATGGTTGGCGGACTCCACTCTCCCTCACTCACGTGACATTAGATCACGCACCATCCATTCCACGTGATTAGAATGGACGACCATGATTAGATCCGCTTGATCAAACTGATTTAATCTTATTAAGTGATGATTTATTTTCTCCTCTTTAAATCAAATCAAATCCAAAACTTAATTAATAAAGAAGCTTTGGTTTGCTTTAAATAATCTTATTTGATTTGATTATCCATAAGAACTAGTTTGGTTGAATGAATGGCATGCTTATATTTGATTTTCCTCATTTCAATCATGTTAAATATGGTATGTCATTTGAACTCATGCATCCATCTTTTTAAAATAATGTAAAATAAAATTGATTTCCTTTATGCAAGCTTGCATGGGTTGATTTAATTTAATATATGCATGGCTATTATCACTATTAAATCAAAATGTATTTTTTAAAAGCTTATAAATGAATAATAATATGTGTTATGATGCCAGTTATAAATACATAAGAAAAGCATGTGCTTATAACATAAGTGTATGAATGTTTAGTTTTATTTCTTCTATTCATGTGTTGATTTATATAAGATTGAATGGTAATTGTTATATAGTCTGAACATCTCGAGAATATGAGGCTTTAGTTAGCCCCAAGGAGTTCATTTGATTACCTCACTTCCCTAGTTTAACAACGTCACGTACCCATTTGATTTCATTTTTAGGTATTTAAACATTAGAATTTGGATAGAGCTTTAATTCATATATATAAATGATTCAATCAAAAAGAAATATAAAATCTTTGCATGGTTTTCTTTCCCTAATTTATGTATACATCCACGTGTGTCCAAGAAAAGCAAGTATAAGTCTAAACATCGCAGGAATATGAGGCTTTAGTTAGCCCCAAGGAGGTCATTTGATTACCACACTTCCCTGGTTTAGCAACATGTAATTTCTATATCTTTGTACATGTATATGTATATGTGATTAGTGAATGAAAATCCCATTTTACATTAAAATTGAATGCATTCATAATTGACTAAGTGGTTGAATTAATTAGCAATATGATTTAGAGCTTACTTCTTATGTTCATGTATACAAATTTACATATGTTTGAATGCAAATGAGGTATATAGTCTGGACATCTCGAGAATACGAGGCTTTAGCTAGCTACAAGGTCATTTAATTACCTCACTTCCCTAGTTTAACAACAACACATGCCTATTTAATTTCATTTTTATGTCCTATTTATACAAGAATTTGGATAAAGTTTTAAATTAATATGTTTAAATAATTCAATCAAATAAAATATAAATTCTAAATAAACACAGACATTCATCATTTAAGTGTGCTAAAATATGTTGCATGTATAGATACACTTAAGATTAAATCATATGCATGTTACATGTGATGGAAATGAATGATTTAATATATGTCATGTGGTAGTAATTGAATTAAATTAATCTTAAGATGCCTTTCATTTTGAATAGGATTATTTAAAGTGAACCTAAACTTAGGATTAGTTAAATCATTTAATATGCCATTCACTAAAGAGAACTAAATCAAATCAACATACTTTAGAAAGTGACTTAAGGTAAGGATGAAAGAGGGCAATCCTCTTTTCCACTCTTTATAATAGTTAGTTGCTAAGTGTAATCATATGAAACAAAAGAAAACACAAACTAAAATTCCCAAATCAATTAAACTACTTTAAGTGAAATCAACCTTTCATGTTAAATTGAATCCTTCTACAATTGGAAAATACAACACTAATGCCTCACAAGACTTACCACACAAGCCTTAATACACACATTAGAATTAAGTCACCACTTCTATCTCTAAGTTAGGACGGTGTATGATATGATGTATGTTTTGTTTTATGATGTATTATTTTAGATTGGATGTTAGGGTGTATGCTTCATAGACTAGATGATAGGCCAATATTAGCCTAATCATATTTTTTTGTAGGGGATTATGCTTAAGGTATGCTTAAAAATGAATATGAATGCTTTTTTTGCAGGTTTCTTAATTCCTTAAGCATAATTCAAGTTAGTACAAGTCAGCTTAGTTACCCTATGTAGGGTGCTAAGTCCAAATTATAAATACAACTTCTTGGGATTATATGTATATTTAGCTAACCTCAATTTTGCAAGTTTAGTTTGATTTACTTTTCCCACATAAATGTAATTTTTGCAATATGAATTAGGATTACTGGTATGGGAGATTAGGATGAGCAGTGGCTAGAAGGCTTTGTCTTGGAGTTCCCTATGATGCCTTTGAAGCAAGCACCATCCAAATCAAAGAAGGAACCAAATAAAAAAATGGAGATATGAAGAAAGAAGACCCCCATAAAATTTAATACAATTATAATCATACTTTCATATTCCAGCTTGTATAAGGGTAGAGCTCGACTACCAATCTTTTCTTACTTCGGGTTGTATGGTGGTACCCGACCGCACCGACCTTTTATTCTTTTATGATAGTTTATATAATTGTTTAATGCTATGTTTACATTGTGCATTAGGATGGCATGTATTTCATAGTTTCTTAAATGATTGATGCTTTAGTGTGTGGCTTGGATATGATTTTTTATGATTTATTATAATATAGACTATAGGGCACAATACCATAATATACTAAAACATTTCAAAACATCTTATAACATCCAAAAGCACATCACTACATGCTCAAATATATGATGCTACATTATATTATAATATATGGTATTATAATATAATTTGGGGTTAGGGTATTCAAATTTTTAATAGTCAAGGCAAAGTCTCTTGAAGATATTTTCTTTAGCTACCATAACTATGTTAGGATTAGGTCGTTCTTTAGATCTACTCCTAATGACATCTTTATTCAAGGCTTAGGGTTTAGGGTTTAGGGTTAAGGGTTTAGGGTTAGTTTAGGGTTTATAGTTTAGGGTTTGGGATTTAGGGTTTAGGGTTTAGGGTTGTAGGTTTTAAGCATTAGGGTTTAGGGCTTTAGGGTTTAGGTTTTAAGGTTTAGGGTTTAGTGTTTTAGGGTTTAGGGTTTAGAGTTTAGAGTTTAGGGTTTAAGATTTTGGGTTTAGGGTTTAGGGTTTTGGGTTTATGGTTTAATGTTTAGGATTTAAGGTTTTTAGGTTTAGGCTTTAAGGTTTAGGGTTTAGGTTTTAGGCTTAGGGTTTAAGTTTTAGTTTGTGGTTTAGGGTTTAAATTTTTTTTTTAATTTTTAACAGAGAACAAATTCAGATTCAACATTTTTTCTTTTTGATTTCATCAATCAGGTAGCACCCCAAGTTTTCTAAGACACAAGCAAAGACATAGAACAAAAATGGGCATCGATAGAGAAAATCAAAATCCCTAAATAAGTAGAAACATCCCTACTGTAAAGACACAGTTCCATAAGCAGCAGATCGGATTGCCTGTTCTTCAATTTCTCCAGTTCTCATTTGAGCCACCCCTGCCTCTTGAGTAGCAGGATCCACCATCATATCCCCGATCTCTTCCTCTGCCACCACCACAGCTATAACTTATGTCGCTCCTCCCATCTTCATAACCACCACTGGTCCGACCACCACCTCTATATCCACCAGCACATCCTGATCCCCCACCACCACTATGATAACCGCCACCTCCACCTTCGCCTCCACCGCTAGATCTAGACTTTGCCTAGTTGACGGTGATGTTCCAATCGTCAAGCATTTGCCCATTCTTAAGGTTTATAGCTTAAGGATAGGTTAGGGTTTAGGGTTTAGGGTTGTAGGTTTTGGGGTTTAGGGTTTAAGGTTTACGATTTAGGGTTTAAGGTTTAGGGTTTTAGGGTTTAGGGGTTTAGGGTTTAGGGTTTAGGTATAGGGTTTAGGGTTTAGGGTTTAGGGTTTAGGGTTTAGAGTTTAGGGTTTTAGGGTTCAGTGTTTAAGGTTTAGGGTTGTAGGTTTAAGGTTTAGGGTTTAGGTTTAGTTTTAGGGTTTAGGATTTTGCGTTTAGGATTTAGGGTTTAGGGTTTTTTTTTTAAATTAAGTAAACCGGTAGGTTTAAATTTATTTAGTTTATTAAGTTTATTTTTATTTATTTGAGTTTATTTTACTTTTTTTTATTTAGATTTATTTTTTTATTTTTATTCAGTTTAGTTTATTTATTTTAGGTTTATTTATTTTATTTTAGGTTTTTATCTTAGTTTATTTTTTAGGTTTAGGTTTATTTTTTAGTTGAGTTTTATTTTTTAGTTGAGTTTTATTTTTATTTTATTTTTTTGGTTTAGGTTTTTATTTTATTTTTTTAGGTTTAGGTTTCAGGTTTTTATTTTAGGTTTATTTTTAGGTTTTATTTTTTATTTATTTTTCAGTTTTATTTTCAGGATTATTTTTTAGGTTTAGGTTTTATTTAGTTTTTATTTTATTTTATTTTAAATTTATTTTATTTTTATTTTTTATTTTATTTAGGTTTTTTTATTCTTAGGTTTATTTTATTTTTTAATTTAGTTTAGGATTTTATTTATTTTATTTTATTTTCAGGTTTAGGTTTAGGTTTTAGTTTATGTTTTTATGTTATTTTATTTATTTTAATTTTTTTAGGTTTAGGTTTATTTATTTATTTAATTTTTATGTTTTATTTAGTTTAGGTTTAGATTTTTAGGTTTTTGGTGTTTAGGGTTTAGTGTTTATGTTTTAGGGTTTAGGATTTTAGGGTTTAGGGTTTAGGGTTAGTTTAGGGTTTAGTATTTAGGGTTTTAGGGTTTATGGTTTGGGGTTAGGGTTAGAATTTATGCTTTAAGGTTTAGAGTTTAGGGTTAGTTTAGGGTTTAGTGTTTAGGGTTTTAATGTTTATGGTTTAGGGTAGGGTTAGGATTTATGCTTTAGGGTTTAGGGTTTAGGGTTTAGTGTCTAGGGTTTAGGGTTTAGGGTTTAAAGTTTAGGGATAGTTTAGGGTTTAAGGTTTATGGTTTTTTAGGGTTTAGGATTTAGGGTTTAGGGTTGTAAGATTAGTGCATAGGGTTTAAGGTTAGTTTTAGGGTTTGGGGTTTAGTTTTTTTTTTTAAATTAAGTAAAGAGGTAGGTTTAGGTTTATTTAGTTTATATTTTATTTATTTTACATTTTTTTATTTTTTTATGTAGGTTTATTTTTTATTTTCATTTAGGTTATTTATTTTAAGTTTATTTATTTTAATTTAGGTTTTTTATTTTAGTTTATTTTTTAGGTTTTGATTTAAGTTTATGTTAATGTTTTAGTTTAGTTTTATTTTTAATTTATTTTTTATGCATCAGTTTTATTTTTTATTTTTAGGTTTTGGTTTAAGTTTTTATTTTATTATTTAAGGTTTAGGTTTTGGGATTTTATTTTAGTTTTATTTTAGGTTTTATTTTTTTGTTTATGTTTAGGTTTATTTTTAGTTTATTTTATTTTATTTAGTTTAGGGTTTTGGTTTAGGTTTTATTTATTTTAGTTTAGTTTATTTTAATTTTGGTTTAGGTTTATTTTATTTTGTTTATTTTAGGTTTAGGATTTTTTTTTAGTTTAGGATTTAGGTTTTATTTTTAATTTATTTTTAGGTTTATTTTTTGGGTTTAGCATTTATTTTGTTTTTATTTTATATTATTTTAAGCTTATTTCATTTTTATTTTATGTTTAGTTTTATTTTATTTATGTTTTTTATTTTTTGTTTATTTTATTTTTTTAGTTTAATTTAGGTTTTTAATTTTATTCTAGTTTACTTTTTATTTTTTATTTTATTATATTTTTACTTTTAGGTTTAGGTTTAAGTTTAGGTTTAGGTTTAGGTTTTAATTTATGTTTTTATTTTAATTAGGTTTTGATTTTTTTAGTTATTTTAATTTTAGGTTTTATTTAGTTTAGATTTAGGTTTTTAGGTTTTAATTAGGGTTTGGAGTTTAGGGTTTAGGGTTTAGGGTTTTAGGGTTTATGGCTTTAGGGTTTAAGGTTTAGGGTTAGGGTTTAGGGTTTATGATTTAGTGTTCAGGCTTTAGGGTTTAGGGTTTTAGTTTAGTTAGGGTTAGCTGGGTTTAGCTTAGGCCTTTAGGTTTAGATTTAGAGTTTAGCATTTAGTTAAGGGTTAGTTTAGAGTTTTAGGTTTAGAGCTTCTGATTTTGGGTTTTTTAGGGTTTAGGGTTTAAGTTTAAGGTTTAGGTTTAGGGTTTATGGTTTATGGTTTAGGTTTAGGTTTAGGGTTTATGATTTACGGTTTAGAGTTTAGGGTTTTAGGGTTCAGGGTTTAGGGTTTAGGGCTGTAGGTTTAGGGTTTAAGGTTTAGGTTTAGGTTTAGTTTTAAGGTTTAGGGTTTAGGATTTAGGGTTTACGATTTTTTTTAAATTAAGTGAACCGATAGGTTTAATTTCATTTAGTTTATTAAGTTTATTTTTTATTTATTTGAGTTTGTTTTATTTATTATTTTTATTTAGGTTTATTTTTATTTTTATTTAGTTTGGTTTATTTATTTTAGGTTTATTTATTTTAGTTTAGGTTTTTTTATCTTCATTTATTTTTTAGGTTTAAGTTTATTTCTTAGTTGAGCTTTATTTTTATTTTATTTTTTAGGTTTAGGTTTTATTTTTTATTTTTAGGATTAAGTTTAGGTTTTTATTTTATTTTTTTAGGTTTAGGTTTAAGTTTTCGGTTTTTATTTTAGGTTTATTTTTAGGATTTATTTTTTATTAATTTTTAAGTTTTATTTTTAAGTTTAGGTTTTATTTAGTTTTTATTTTATTTAATTTTAAATTTATTTTATTTTTATTTCTTATTTTATTTATGTTTTTTAATATTAGGTTTATTTTATTTTTTAGTTTAGTTTAGGTTTTTATTTATTTTATTACAGTTTATTTCTATATTTTATTTATTTTATTTTTAGGATTAGGTTTAGGTTTTAGCTTAGGTTTTTATTTTATTTTAATTATTTTAATTTGTTTAGGTTTAGGTTTATTTATTTATTTTATTTTTAGGTTTTATTTAGTTTAGGTTTAGGTTTTTAGGGTTTAGGGTTTAGGGTTTAGGGTTTAGGGTTTTAGGGTTTAGGGTTTTAAGTTTAATGGTTTAGGGTTAGGGTTTACGGTTTAGGGTTTAAGATTTAGGGCTTAGAGATAACTTAAGGTTTAAGGTTAATTTAGGGTTTAGGGTTTTAGGTTTTAGGGTTTAGGGTTTAGGGTTAGTTTAGTATTTAGAGTTTAGGGTTTTAGGGTTTAGGGTTTAGGTTTAGGGTTAGGGTTTATGGTTTAGGGTTTAGGGTTTAGGGTTTAGGGGTTATGGATTAGTTTCTAGGGTTTAGGGTTTTGGGTTTAAAGTTTAAGGTTTGTTTAGGGTTTAGTGTTTAAAGTTTTTTATGATTTAGGGTCTAGAGTTAAGGGTTGTTTGTTTAAATTAAGTAAACCAGTAGGTTTAGGTTTATTTAGTGTATAAGCTTTTTATTTTAATTTAAGTTGATTTTTTGACTTTTGTTTAGTTTAGTTTATTTATTTTATGTTTATCTATTTTAGTATAGGTTCTTTATTTTAGTTTATTTTTTCAAGTTTAGGTTTAGGTTTATATTTATTTTTTAGTTTAGTTTTATTTTTATTTTATTTTTTTGATATATGTTTTATTTTTATTTTTTAGGTTTAGGTTTTTATTTAGTTTTTATTTTATTTTATGTTAGGTTTGTTTTATTTTTATTTTACATTTAGTTTTTTTATTTAGGTTTTTTATTTTTAAATTTATTTTATTTTCTAATTAAGTTTAGGTTTTTATTTATTTTATTTTAGTTTAGTTTTTATTATTTATTTTATTTTATTTTTACATTTAGGTTTAAGTTTAGGTTTAGGTTTAGGTTTAAGTTTAGATTTTTATTTTATTTTATTTTATTTTATTTTATTATTTTATTTAGGTTTAGGTTTTTATGTTTTATTTCATTTTTAGGTTTTATTTAGTTTATGTTTAGGTTTTTAGGTTTTTAGGTTTTAGAGTTTAGGGTTTGGGGTTTAGTGTTTAAGGTTTAGGGTTGTAAGTTTTAAGGTTTGGGGTTTAATGTTTAGGGTTTAGGGTTTAGGGTTTTAGGGTTTAGGATATATGGTTTAGAGTTTAGTGTTTTATGGTTCACGATTTAAGGTTTAAGGTTGTAGGTTTAGGATTTAAGGTTTAGGTTTAGTTTTAGGGTTTTAGGGTTTAGGATTTAGGATTTAGGGTTTACGGTTTTTTTTAAAAAATTAAGTGAATCAATAGGTTTAAGTTCATTTAGTTTATTAAGTTTATTTTTTATTTATTTAAGTTTATTTTATTTATTATTTTTATTTAGGTTTATTTTTTATTTTTATTTAGTTTAGTTTATTTATTTTAGGTTTACTTATTTTAGTTTAGGTTTTTTATCTTCATTTATTTTTTAGGTTTAAGTTTATTTTTTAGTTTAGTTTTATTTTTATTTTATTTTTTAGGTTTAGGTTTTATTTTTTATTTTTAGGATTAAGTTTAAGTTTTTATTTTATTTTTTAAGGTTTAGGTTTTAGGTTTCTATTTTAGGTTTCTTTTGAGGTTTATTTTTTATTTATTTTTAAATTATATTTTTAAGTTTATTTTTTAGGTTTAGGTTTTATTTTATTTTATTTTAGAGTTATTTTATTTTTATTTTTTATTTTATTTAAGTTTTTTATTATTAGGTTTTTTTTTAGTTTAGTTTAGGTTAGGTTTTTATTTATTTTATTATAGTTTATTTTTATTTTTATTTTATTTTATTTTTAATTTTAGGTTTAGATTTTAGTTTAGGTTTTTATTTTATTTTATTTGTTTTAATTTGTTTAGATTTAGGTTTATTTATTTATTTTATTTTTAGGTTTTATTTAGTTTAGGTTTAAGTTTTTTGGGTTTAGGGTTTAGGGTTTAGTGTTTTAGGGTTTTAGGTTTTAGGTTTAATGATTTAGGGTTAGGGTTTATTGTTTAGGGTTTATGAATTAGGTCTTAGGGTTAACTTAGGGTTTAGGGTTAATTTAGGGTTTAGGGTTTTATGGTTTAGGGTTTAGGGTTAGTTTAGGGTTTAGTGATTAGGGTTTTAGGGTTTAGAGTTTAGGGTTAGGGTCTGGGTTTATGATTTAGGGTTTAGGGTTTAGGGGTTATGGTTTAGTGTCTAGGGTTTAGGGTTTAAGTTTAAGGATAGTTTAGGGTTTAGTGTTTAAGGATTTTTAGGGTTTAAGGTCTAGAGTTTAGGGTTTTTTGTTTAAATTTAGTAAACCAGTAGGTTTAGGTTTATTTAGTGTATTAGATTTTTTATTTTAATTTAAGTTAATTTTTTTCACTTTTGTTTAGTTTAGTTTATTTATTTTATGCTTATTTATTTTAGTTTAGGTTCTTTATTTTGGTTTAGTTTTTTAAGTTTAGGTTCAAGTTTATATTTATTTTTTAGTTTAGTTTTATTTTTATTTTATTTTTAGGTATATGTTTTATTTTATTTTTTAGGTTTAGGTTTTTATTTAGATTTTATTTTATTTTATTTTAGGTTTATTTTATTTTTATTTTACGTTTAGTTTTTTTATTTAGGTTTTTTTTAAAATTTATTTTAATTTTTAGTCAAGTTTATGTTTTTATTTAATTTAATTTATTTTAGTTTTATTATTTATTTTAATATTTTTTTACATTTAGGTTTAAGTTTAGGTTTAGGTTTAGGTTTCAGTTTAGGTTTTTATTTTATTTTATTTTATTATTTTATTTAGGTTTAGGTTTCTTAATGATTTATTTTATTTTTAGGTTTTATTTTGTTTATGTTTCAATTTTTTAGTTTTTAGGGTTTAGGGTTTAGGGTTTGGGGTTTGGGGTTTAGGGTTTAGGATTGTAGGTTTTAGGGTTTGGGGTTTACGGTTTAGGGTTTAAGGTTTAAGGTTTTAGGGTTTAGGATTTAGGGTTTAGGGTTTAGGGTTTAGGGTTTTAAGGTATAAGATTTAAGGTTTAGGGTTGTAGGTTTAGGGTTCAGAGTTTAGGGTTTAGGTTTAGTTTTAAGGTTTAGGGTTTAGGGTTAGGGTTTTTTTTTTAAATTAAGTAAACTCCTGGGTTTAGGTTTATTAAGTTTATTTTTTATTTATTTTATTTTATTTTTAATTTTTATTTAGGTATATTTTTATTTTTATTTACTTTAGTTTGATTATTTTAGGTTTATTTATTTTAGTTTAGGCTTTTTATTTTAGTTTATTTTCTAGGTTTAGGTTTAGGTTTAGGTTTATTTTTTAGTTTAATTTTATTTTTATTTTATTTTTTAGGTTTAGATTTGATTTTTTATTTTTAGGTTTAGGTTTAGGTTTTTATTATATATTTTTAAGCTTAGGTTTTAGGTATTTATTTTAGGATTATTTTTAGGTTTTATTTTTTAGTTTAGTTTAGGTTTTTATGTATTTTATTTTAGTTTAGTCTTTATTTTTTCTTTTATTTTCTTTTTAGGTTTATGTTTAGGTTTAAGTTTTTATTTTATGTAATTTTGGTTTAGGTTTTCTTATTTATTTTACTTTTAGGTTTTATTTAGTTTAGGTTTAGGATTTTAGCTTTTTTGGTTTTAGGGTTAGTTGAGGGTTTAGGGTTTAAGGTTTAGGATTCTGGGTTTAGGTTTTAGGGTTTAGGGGTTAGGGTTTATGATTTAGGTTTTAGGGTTTAGGGTTTAGGGTTTTAGGGTTTATGTTTTATGGTTTAGATATTTTTAGGGTTTAGGGTTTTAGGGTGAAGGTTTCATGGTTTAGGGTTTAGGTTTTAGGTCTAGGGTTCAGGTTTTAGTTTAGGGTTTAGGGTTTCAAGTTTTTTTAAGATAGAACAAATTAAAATTAAACATTTTTTCTTTTTGATTTCATCAGCCAAATAACACACCAAGTTTTCTAAAACTTAAGCGACGACATAGATAAAAAATGAGTACGCATAGAACAAATCAAAAACCTTAGATAACTAGAACTATCTCTACTGTAAAGACATAGTTCCATAAGTAGTAGATTAGATTGCCCATTCTTCAGTTTGTCTAGTTCCCATCAGAACCACCCCAGCCTCTCGAGTTGCGGGATCCACCATCGTATCCCAGATCTCTCCCTCCGCCACCACCACGGTTGTAATATTCGTCGCTCCTCCTGCCTCCATAGCCACCACCTCCATACAACCAGACCTCCGGATCCCCCACCACCATTGTGATAACCACCGCCTCCGCCTTCACCTCCACCTCCAGATTTAGATTGAGCCTCGTTGATGGTGATGTTATTGCCGTTAAGGTTCTGCCCATTCTTAGGGTTAAAATTTATTAGGTTTTAGTGTTTAGGTTTATTTTTTAATTTATTTTGTTACTTTAGATTTAGGTTTAGGGTTTGAGGTTTAGGGATAGGGTTTAGGGCTTAGGGTTTAGTGTTTAGGGTTTAGGATTTAGATTTTAGGGTTTAGGGGTTAGGGTTTTAGGGTTTATGCTTTTAGGCATTAGGGTTTAGGGTTAGGGTTTAGGGTTTAGAATTTAGGGTTTAGGGTGTAGTGTTTAAGCTTTAGGGTTAGTTTTAGGGTTTTGTGGGGTATAGGGTCTAGTGTTTAGGGTTTAGGGTTAGTTTACACTTTAGGGTTTAGGGTTTCAGGTTTAGGGTTTAGGGTTAGTTTTAGGGTTTAGGGTTTAAGATTTAGGGTTTAGGGTTTCTGGTTTAGGATTTAGGGTTTAAGTTTTTTTTTAAAAAAAATTAAGTAAACCGATAGGTTTAGGTTAATTTAGTTTATATAGTTTATTTTTTATTTATTTTAATTTAATTTATTTTTTATTTTTTTAGGTTTATTTATTTAGTTTAGTTTATTTATTTTAAGTTTAGTTATTTTAGCTTAAGTTTTTTATTTAAATTTTTTTTATGTTTAGGTTTAGGTTTATGCATATTTTTTAGTTTAGTTTTTTATTTTATTTTTTAAGTTTAGGTTTTATTTTTTAATTTGTAGGTTTAGGTTTAGGATTTTATTTTATTTTTTTAGGTCTACATTTTAGGTTTTTATTTTAGGTTTATTTTTAGGTTTTATTTTCTTAGTTTAGGTTTAGGTTTATTTTTAGTGTATTTTAGTTTATTTAGTTTAAGGCTTACGTTTATTTTTTTTTAGGTTTAGGTTTTTTTTTTAGTTTAGGTTTTAGTTTTTTTTTCTATTTATTTTAAGGTTTATTTTTCAGGTTTAGGATTTGTTTAGTTTTTATTTTTATTTTACATTTAGTTTTTATTTTATTTAGGATTTTTATTTATAGGTTTATTTTATATTTTTAGTTTAGTTTTGGGTTTAATTTGTTTATTTTAGTTTACTTTTTATTTTTTTATTTAGTTTTTATGTTTAGGTTTAGGTTTAGGTTATGGTTTTAGTTTAGGTTTTTATTTTATTTTATTTTATTTAGAAATAAATTTTTTTTTTTAATTATATTTTTAGGTTTTATTTAGTTTAGGTTTAGGTTTTTAGGTTTTTAGGTTTTTAGGGTTTAGGGTATGTGGTTTAGGGTTTGGGGTTTAGGGTTTAGGGTTTAGGGTTTATAATTTAGAGTTTAGGGTTAAGAGTTTTAGGGTTTAGGGTCTAGGATTTAGGGTTTAGGTTTAGGGTTTTAAGGTTTAGGGTTTAGGGTTTAGGGTTTAAGATTTAGTGTTTGTTTATTTGTTTTTATTTGTTTTATTTTTTTAATGTTCCGTTAATTTAGTAAACTAGTAGGTTTAGATTTATTTTGTTTATGTTTTATTTATTTATTTATTTATTTTATTTGTATTTAGTTTAGTTTATTTATTTGAGGTTTATTTATTTAGTTTACTTTTTAGGCTTAGGTTTAGGTTTAGGTTTTGGTTTATTTTTTAGTTGACTTTTATTTTTATTTTATTTTTTAGGTTTAAATATTATATTTTTATTTTTAGGTTTAGCTTTAGGTTTTTATTTTATTTTTTAGGTTAAGGTTTTAGGTTTTTATTTAAGGTTTATTTTTAGGTTTTATTTTTTAGTTTAGGTTTAGGTTTATTTTTAGTTTATTTTATTTTATTTAGTTTAGGTTTAGCTTTAAGTTTAGTTTATTTTAGGTTTAAGTTTAAGTTTTATTTATTTCAGTTTAGTTTATTTTAGTTTAGGTTTAGGATTAAGTTTATTTTGTTTATTTTATTTCTGTTTTAGGTTAAATTTTTATTTTTAGTTTAGGGTTTATGTTTTATTTTTTATTTTTTTTTAGGTTTATTTTTTAGGTTTAGGTTTTTATTTAGTTTTTATTTTATTTCAAGTTTATTTCATTTTTATTTTATGTTTAGTTCTTATTTTATTTAGGTTTTTATTATTAGTTTTATTTTATTTTTTTAGTTTAGTTTAGGTTTTTATTTATTTTATTTTAGTTAATTGTATTTTTTATTATATTTTATTTTAAGGTTTAGGTTTAATTTTTAGTTAATGTTTTTATTTATTTTATTTAGGTTTATATTTTTTTATTTATGTTTTTTTAAAGTTTTATTTAGGTTTAGGCTTTTTTTGGGTTTAGTGTTTAGGGTTTATAGTTTAGTGTTTAGGTTTTAGGGTTTAGTGTTTAGGCTTTAGGCTTTAGGATTTATAAAGTTTAGGGTTTAGGGTTTAGGGTTTAAGGTTAGGGTTAGGGTTAGGTTTTAGGGTTAGGGTTATGGTTAGGGTTTAGGTTTTAGGATTTAAGGGTTAGGGTTTATGGTTTTTTAAGGTTTCGGGTTAGTTTTACAGTTTAGAGCTTAGGGTTTATGGTTAAGGATTTAGGGTTTAGGGTTTAGGGTTTAGGGTTTTTTTTTTAAAATTAAATAAATGAGTAGGTTTATGTTTATTTAGTTTATTAGATTTTTTATTTTTATTTAGGTTTATTTTTTTATTTTTATTTAGTTTAGTTTATTTATTTTATGTTTATTTATGTTAGTTTAGTTTTTTTTATTTTAGTTTATTTTTTTTAAGTTTAGGTTTAGGTTTATGCTTATTTTTTAGTTAAGTTTTATTTTTAATTTTTTTAGGTTTAATTTTTATAGTTTATTTTTAGGTTTAGGTTTAGGTTTTTATTTTATTTTTTTACTTAAGGTTTTATGTTTTTATTTTAGGTTTATTTTTAGGTTTTATTTTTTTAGTTTAGGTTTAGGTTTATTTTTAGTTTAGTTTATTTTATTTTGTTTAGGTTTAGCTTTAAGTTTAGTTTATTTTAGGTATAAGTTTAGGTTTTATTTATTTCAATTTAGTTTATTTTAGTTTAGGTTTAGGATTAATTTTATTTTGTTTATTTTATTTCTATTTTAGGTTAAGTTTTTATTTTTAGTTTAGGGTTTATGTTTTATTTTTTATTTATTTTTTAGGTTTAGGTTTTTATTTAGTTTTTATTTTATTTCAGGTTTATTTCATTTTTATTTTATGTTTAGTTCTTATTTTATTTAGGTTTTTTATTATTAGTTTTATTTTATTTTTTGTTTAGTTTAGGTTTTTATTTATTTTATTTTAGTTATTTGTATTTTTTATTATATTTTATTTTTAGGTTTAGGTTTAAATTTTAGTTTATGTTTTTATTTATTTTATTTAGGTTTATATTCTTTTATTTATGTTTTTTTAAAGTTTTATTTAGGTTTATGCTTTTTTTGGGTTTAGCGTTTAGGGTTTATGGTTTAGTGTTTAGGTTTTAGGATTTAAGGTTTAGGGTTTAGTGTTTATGCTTTAGGCTTTAGGCTTTAGCATTTTTAAGGTTTAGGGTTTAGGGTTTAGGGTTTAGGGTTTAAGGTTAGGGTTAGGGTTAGGTTTTAGGGTTAGGGTTAGGGTTAGGGTTTAGGTTTTAGGATTTAGGGGTTAGGGTTTATGGTTTTTTAAGGTTTAGGGATAGTTTTACAGTTTAGAGCTTAGGGTTTAGGGTTAAGGATTTTAGGTTTATGGTTTAGGGTTTTTTTTTAAATTAAGTAAACGAGTAGGTTTATGTTTATTTAGTTTATTAGATTTTTAATTTTTTTTAGGTTTATTTTTTTATTTTTATTTAGTTTAGTTTATTTATTTTATGTTTATTTATGTTAGTTTAGGTTTTTTATTTTAGTTTATCTTTTTAAGTTTAGGTTTAGGTTTATGCTTATTTTTTAGTTTAGTTTTATTTTTAATTTTTTTTAGGTTTAGTTTTTATAGTTTATTTTAAGGTTTAGGTTTAGGTTTAGGTTTTTATTTTATTTTTTAGGTTTAGGTTTTAGGTTTTTATTTTAGGTTTATTATTAGGTTTTATTTTTTAGTTTAAGTTTAGGTTTAAGGTTTAGGTTTAGGTTTTGTGATTCAGTTGCTGTTATCATTTTTAATTTTTTTAATAGAGTTTAAGGCTTTTTTTTTGAAAAGAGCATGGAAGTACCTGATATTTCCATCACCATCAGCAATATGTTTGCTAGTCTTTCTTGATTGGTTTCCTCCAATATAGTTAACCAAGTTATCTTTAGCTTCATTCAACTCCTCAAGTTTAGTAGAATCAGTCAAAATAGCATCTTCAAGAGAACAAACTAATTGTTCCATATTTTTGATATTGGCAAAAAGATTTTTAAAATGATGCTTGTTCCGCCAATTTAGGTTTTGTTTAAGCCTTTTAAGCTTAAGCTAGAGGCAAATCATTCCCTTAACCGAATTATCCAGATGAAGACGAGCCATCCAATTAATGGATACAACATTGATGAAATCAATGTGTTGGACACACATATTTTGGAATGTGAAAGAGGTTGGGTAGGGTAATCTATTAGAGGGATTTTGGATAGAAATCAAAAGCAGAGCATGATCAGATAAAGTTCTGCTCAAATGTTCAATAGAAGTAAGGGGCCATTGATTGATCCAAAGAGAATTAAAGAGAGTCCTATCAAGCCGCTGCCAGAGTCTATAGTTATGCCATGTATAATCCGAACCCAAATAGCTAATATTTATCAAATTGCAATCAAGAATCATATTAGAAAAGTCTACCATGGAATGAATGTTAGGAGAGCAACCTCCCCTTCTTCCTGAGGAAGAGAGAATAGTGTTAAAATCACGGGGTTGGTTGTGAGAAAAATTTTTTTTGTCCCAAAGGATGTTCCTACCAGCACTATTATAAGAAGCATAAATAAAGGAACCTACAACAGAAAAATCACCCAATGAGATGTGGACATTAACCAATTGTTGAAGATCATCAAGGATAGATATGTTGACTAAATTATTCCAAAAACACCAAATTTTATTGCTAATATTATAAAAGAAGTTTTGAAAGCCAAGCGTTCTAGCAACATGGTTGATCATAGAAGAGTGTATGAATGGTTCAATAACAACAAGTAAGGCTATGTTATGAATATGACAAAGACTTCTAATACGATTGCGAACCATGAGAGTCCCAATACCCTGAACACTCCAAATTAGTAAGTTGATCATAATAAAATAAGAAAAGAAAGAAAAGTAGATAACTAAAGAAATAATAAAGCAAGGAGAAAAGGAAATTAGAAACAGTTATTTATGGGAAGTTAGAGAAGATCTAGTAGTTCTAGTGGAGCTATTAGTGAACATTCTAGCTTTAAGTGATTTTTTTTAAAAGTAGTTTGAAAAGGTCTATCATTGTCCAAAGAATCACCATCTGAGAGAGATTGATTTGTGATATTCAGAATAGGACCTATATCAGTCAAAGCATTTCTAATGGTAATTTCACCTTCTTCAATGTTAGAATTAAGCCGAGAAAGTGGGTTAGCATGTGTATCACTCTGAAGAGTAGGAGGAGAGGTTGTGAAGCCATTAATAGCACAGATTTCATGCTCAATTTTAGAATTAGTTTTCAGATTTTGTTCCATCATCAAAGGATCAGCAGTTTTTAGATTTTGTTCCTTCATCAAAGGATCAACTCCAGAATTTGTTTTTAGATTTTGATCCAATTTGAAATTTTCACTCAAATCACCACTAAGGTTCATATGAGTCTCCTCGGGTTCACTAGCCAAAAAGGGTAGGTTAGACCGAGTCAAGGTTTAACATGCTCAGATTGCTCTCCAATAGACAAAGCAGTGGATAGAAAAGGAGTAGGGGTAGGATTCCCATTTTGAGTGACTTTAGGCACATAAGCAAATTTATTGATTTTTTCATTTGATAGAGAGGATTAGGATCCGACAATTTGTTCTTTTTTAGTTGAGGATGCAACACAAAACATTCAAAATTATCATGGCCATGAATCTTACAATGTGTGCAAAAAATAGGAAAATTCTCAAATTCAATTTTTTGATTATAACCGAACTTCTCAAAGCCAATCCAAACTTCTTTAGGATGCTTTTTAGTGAAATCAATTTTAACCAAAATACGAGCAATAGAAGGTCATGATCTCACAACGGTGGCCTGATCAATTTGTAGAGGCCGACCGAAGAGATCCCCAACCGCAAAGAGAACTTGATGTGTAACATAATGTATTCTCATATTAAGAAGAGCTAGCCATATAGGAATAATTGGGGATTCCTCTTTTATATCAAAAGAAGACCATTTCAGTTGCATTTGATAATTAAAATAAATAAAGGCGACATGCAAAACTCTTGAATAATCTAAGTCATTAGAGCTAAATTAAAATATGCCTTGGATCAATCAATCAGATGGTGAAAACACACGAAAGTTTAAGGCTATGAAAAAATCGGATGTTATCGAGTTGGGGCGTAAGGAAAATTTACCAACTAAAGAGAATTCAAAAGGCTTCGCCAACTTTTCCACATTTAGATCCGAGCACATAATAACAGGCATCCCACAAAAAGAGGTCAAGATCAAATTCACCAAAGCATTAGGTGAAAGGTTCTTACCAGATAATGCGTCCTTAAAGGATTTAACTGCAGGCAGAGTAGCAGATGATTTTGGATCCCCAATTCCATGTAAATCTGATGCCCTGGCCGACGCCTCCATGATGGATAAGCTCGGCTATGCAAAAAGTGGCTCCTCCGCCATTGAAAGAGTAAAGGGAAAATCACATTAGAGGCTAATCAGAGACAAACAGTCAAAAAAATTGACCGTGAATGATCAAAAATTGGCCAAGCTGCAAGGAAAATAAAAACAGCGAAAGGAAAATGTAATCGCTAGAGAGCGCCACGACCGAGGAGGTTTTTTGGGTTTTGGTTTAGGGTTTTAGTGTTTATGATTTTAGGGTTTAGGGTTTAGGGTTAGAGTTTAGGGTTTAGGGTTTAAGGCTTAGGGTTTAGGGTTTAGGGTTTAGCCAGTGCTAGTTTCTGGTTGTGGTTTAGTTTTTTAGGGTTTAGGTTTTAGTTTAGGTTTTGCACGCTTTTAAGGTTTAAGGTTTAAGGTTTTAGGGTTTAGGGTTTAGGGTTTAGGACATTTACGGTTTAGGGTTTAGATTTTAGGTCTTGGGTTCAGGTTTTAGTTTAGGGTTTAAGTTTTAAGTCTAGGGTTTAGGTTTTAGTTTAGGGTTCAAATTAAGTGGGCAATTAATCCAAATTTTTATGGGTTAATTTAATGGGATGATCTCTACCTCCCATAATTTTCTTGGGATTTATTGCTCACTTAATTAGGAAAATTACTAATTGAACCATAATTACACTTTTAAGTTAATTAAAGATTAATTAATCCCATGAATAGTAACAAATTTGTTAATTAGGTTTATTAATCATTGCTCAATAATAAATGGACTAAGGAATAGGGTTTAGGGTTTAGGGTTTTAGAGTTTATGATTTTAGGGTTTATGGTTTAGGGTTTAAGGTCAAGGTTTAGGGTTTATGGTTTGGGGTTTAGGGTTTTAGGGTTTAGGGTTTAGGGTTTAGGATTTATGTTTTTTAAGGTTTAGGGTTTATGTTTTAGGTCCAGGGTCCGTTTTAGTTTAGTGTTTAGGGTTTAGAATTTAGGAGGATTTAGGTTTATGTTTTTGGTTGGGTTTAGGTTTAGTGTTTAAGTTTAGGGTTTGTGGTTAGGTTTAGGTTTATGGCTTGGGGTTCAAGTTTTAGTTTAATGTTTAGGATTTTTAGGTTTTATGGTTTAAGGTTTAGTTTATGTCAGATAGGGTTTGGGGTTATTTAGAGTTTAGGTTTAGGGTTTAGGTTCATCAGCTCAGCCTGTGGCCCATGGCCTACCATAGCCCAGTCAGGCTCAGGGCTCCAGGGCCTCAGGGCCTCAGGCTTCAGCCTCACCTCAGTGGCTCCCTGCAGCGCGTGGCCTGGGCTGCAAGCCTGATGGCATTTCAGATCTGTGTGGCTCAGATTTCCAGATTCCAGTACTTCCAGGATTTGTATTTGGGGAAAGAACTTTAAGTTTAGGGTTTTTAAAATTAGGTAAACCAAGAGTTTAGGCTTTTCTTTGTTTTTTTAGTTTATTATTTATTTATTTTAGTTTTTTTTATCTTTATTTTATTTATGTTTCCATAAACCCCTAATTTCCACTTTGAAGCTACCATATGTGATTGTGATAAGCATTATATAATAAAGAACATATTCTAATCCTAAAATATTGCTTTTATTGATTTATATATGATTTTATGGTCTAAATCCCAAATGGTTCTTGATTATTTGCATGTGGTCAATTTAGTCACAAAGTATCATATTTCTCCAATTTAATTTTTGGTCATATAAAATTGATCTAAAATGATTTTAAAGCACTAAATTGAGATCAAATTTATTTAGTTGAGGAATAAAATAGGAATCAAGTTTGTATCACCATTTCTACATATGAGACCATTTTGATCAATTTTATATTGTCAAGGACTATTGAAAAAAAATGTAACATTATGAGACTAAGTTGGCTGCATACAAATAATTGACTGTTTTGGGATTTATTTCATAGTTTTTTTGTTTTTATTTAGTTTATTTTCGGTTTTTTTATTTTAGTTTAGGTTTTTTTATTTTAGTTTACTTTTTAGGTTTAGGATTAGGTTTATGTTTATTTTTTAGTTTAGTTTTTATTTTTATTTTTTTTAGGTTTAAGTTTTATTTTTTATTTTTAAGTTTAGGTTTTGGATTTAATTTTATTTTTTTAGGTTTTGGTTTTAGGTTTTTATTTAAGTTTTTTTTAGGTTTAATTTGTTAGTTTAGATGTAGGTTTATTTTTAGTTTATGCTATTTTATTTAGTTTTGGATTCAGGTTAAGTTTATTTTAGGTTTAGGTTTAGGTTTTATTTATTTTAGTCTAGTTTTAGATTTATTTTATTTTATTTATTTTAGGTTAAGATTTTGTTTTTTTAGTTTAAGGTTTAGGTTTTATTATTTGTTTATTTTTTAGGCTTATTTTTTAAGTTTAGGTTTTTATTTTATTTTATTTTAGGTTTATTTTATATTTATTTTTCTTTTACTTATTATTTTATTTATGATTGTTATTTTTAGGTTTATTTTATTTTTTAGTTTAGTTTAGGTATTTATTTATTTTAGTTTAATTTAGTTTTTATTTTATGTTTTATTATATTTTTAGGTTTAGGTTTATGTTTTAGTTTAGGTTTTTATTCTATTTTATTTATTTTTTAATTTAGGTTTAGGTTTTTATTTATTTTATATTTAGATTTTATTTAGTTTAGATATAGGTTATAAGGTTTTAAGGTTTTTAGGGTTCAGGGTTTAGGGTTTAGGATTTGGGATTTAGGGTTATCGATTTTAAGGTTTAGGGTTTAACATTTAGGGTTAGGGTATTTATTTTTTTATTTTTTTATTTTTGTTTTTAGGGTTTAGGGTTTAGGGTTTAGGTTTTAGGTTTAGGGTTTAAGGTTTTGGTTATTTTTAATAGAGAATAAATTCTTATTCAACATTTCTTCTTTTTGATTTCATCAACTAAGTAGTAACACACCATGTTTTCCAAGACACAAGCGATGACATAGACCAAAAATGAGCACGCATAGAGCAAATAAAAAACCCCAGATAACTAGAACCATCTCTACTGTAAAGACAATTCCATAAGCAGCAGATCGGATCGACCGTTCTTCAATTTCTATAGTTTCCATCAGAACCATGCTGACCTCTCGAGTAGCTGGATCCACCAACATAACCCCAATCTCTCCCTTTGCCTCCACCACAGATGTAACCTCCGTCGCTCCTCCCGCCTCTATAACCAACACTATTCCAACCACCACCTCCATATCCGCTAACCGCTAACACCTCCACGGTTTAGGGTTTTAGTGTTTATGCTTTTAGGGTTTAGGATTTAGGGTTAGGGTTTAGGGTTTAGGCTTTAGAATTTAGGGTTTTGGGTTTAGGGTTATAAGCTTAATGTTGTAGGTTTAGGGTTTAGGGATTACAGATAGTTTTAGGAATTAGGGATTAGGGTTTAGGGTTTCGGGTTTAGGTTTAGGATTTAAGGTTTTAAAAATTAAGTAAACTGATATGTTTAGGTTTATTTAGTTTAGTTAGTTTATTTTTTATTTGTTTGAGTTTATTTTATTTTTATTTTATTTAGGTTTATTTTTTATTTTTATTTAGCTTAGTTTATTTATTTTAGGTTTATTTATCTTAGTTTAGGTTTTTTATTTTCATTTGTTGTTTAGGTTTATGTTTAGGTTTAGGTTTAGGTTTATTTTTTAGTTGGGTTTTATTTTTATTTTATTTTTTGAGGTTTAAGTTTTTAAGTTATTAGGGTTTAGGGTTTAGGGTTTTAGCATTTTGGGTTTAGGGTTTAGAGTTTAGGGTTTTGGGTTTTAGGGTTTAGGGTTTACGGTTTAGGGTTTACGGTTTAGCATTTTTTTAGGTTTAGGGTTTAGATTCTTATAGGTTTTAGGGTCAGATTTGTTTTTAGGGTTTAGTTTATTTTAGGGTTTGAAGGATTTATTTAGTATTTTTTTTTTAAAAAAATTAAATAAACCAGTAAGTTTAGGTTTATTTAGTTTACTTTTTAAAATAAGTAAACCAATAGGTTTTGGTAGTTTTTATTTATTTTAGTTTATTTTATATTAATTTTAATTTAAGTTTATTTCTTATTTTTCTTTAGTTTTGTTTATTTATTTAAGGTTTATTTATTTTAGTTTATTTTTTATGTTTAGGTTTAGGTTTAGGTTTATTTTTGAGTTGAGTTTTATTTTAATTTTATTTTTTAGGTTTATGGTTTCAAGTTTTTAGGGATTAGGTGGTTTAGAGTTGGTTTTTAGGTTTTTAGGGGTTTAGGAATTAGGTTTAGGGAGTGGTTTAGTTTTAGTGTTTAGGGTTTAGTGTTTAGGGTTGTAGCTTTAGTGTCATAAGTTTAAGGTTTAGGGTTTTGGGTTAGTTGTGAGGTTTATGGTTTAGGGTCTAGGGTTTAGGATTTTGGGTTTATGATTTAGGGTTTACGATCTTTTTTTAAATTAAGTAAACCGATAAGTTTGGGTTGATTTAGTTTACTTTGTTTATTTTTTATTTATTTTAGTTTATTTTATTCTTATTTTTATTTAGGTTTATTTTCTATTTTTATTTAAAATTGTTTAGTTATTTTGGGTTTATTTATTTTAGTTTAGATTTATTATTTTAGCTTATTTTTTAAGTTTAAGTTTATTTTTTTAGTTGATTTTTAGTTTTATTTTATTTTTTAGGTTTTTAGGGTTTAGGGTTTAGTTTTTAGGGTTAAAGTTTATGGTTTAGGGTTTAGGGTTTAGGGTTTAAGGCTTAGGATTTTTGGTTTAGGGTTTAGGGCTTAGGTTTTAGGTTTATGGTTCAGGTTTTAGTTTAAGGTTTAGGGTTTAGGGCTTTTTAGGGCTTATAGTTTAGGGTTGTTGGTTTAGGGTTGTAGTTTTAACATTGTAGGTTTGGGGTTAGTTTTAGGTTTAGTTTTTTATTTAGTTTTTAATTTATTTTATTTTTGGTTTTTTTAATTTTATTTTGTTTTCAATTTACATTTAATTTTATCTTTAAGGTGGTTCATTCTTAGGTTATTTTATTTTATTTATTTTAGTTTGCCATTATTTATTTAGTTTAGTTTATTTTATTATTTATTTTATTTTATTTTAAGTTTAGGTTTAAGTTTTAGTTTAAGTTTTTTTATTTTAATTATGTTTATTTATTTGCATTTTTTTTAGCTTAGTTTAGGTTTAGGTCCCAGCCTAGGGCCGAGGGGTTGGTGGTTTAGGTGGGTTTAGTTTGGGCCTTTGGGTTTAGGGCCTGGGCTCTGGTTTATGTTTTAGTGGCTTATAGGAGGTTTAGGTAGATTTAGCTTAGGATTTAGGGTTTTGGGTTTAGGTTTGGGATTTAGGGAGTAGGATTAGGTTTGGGCTCAGGGCTTAAGGCCAGCATCTTGGATTTAGGGTTTAGTTTATAATTTAAAGCATCATTTAAGACAGTACTGAATGATCTGAACATAACTGATAATGATAGCCCCAATGCAACTTTTAAGTATAAGGTTGTGTAGGGAGTTTAGGGTTTAGGGTTTGGGGTGGGTTTGCTCAGAGGTTTAAGTTTTTTAGAGTTTAGTAATGTTTTTTATTTTAGGGTTTGTTGTAGCAGTTTAGTGATGCATTTAGGGTTAGTTTGCCTAGGTTTTTTATTTAGTTTTTATTTTATTTTATTTTATTTTATGATAATTTAATTTTTTCTATGTTTAGTATTTATTTTATTTAGGATTTTTATTCTTAGGTTTATTTCATTTTTTGTTTTAGTTGATGTTATTATTTATTTTATTTTAGTTTATTTTATTTTATTTTATAGTTTAAGTTTAGTTTATATTTATTTTTTATTATTATTTTATTTTAGGTTTAAGTTTTATTTATCTTATTATTTCTGGTTTTACGCTAGGTTTAAATTTTGTTTTTTAGGGTGAGTGGGGTCAGTGGCTGGCCCATGGTTTGGGGTCAGGTTGGGTGAGGGTTGAGTTTAGGGTTAGAGTTTAGTGTTGTCAGGCTTTAGAGCCTGTGGTTTTTAAGCCTAAGGCCTTAGCCTAGTTTTAGGGCTCAGTTTTTTAGGCCTAGGGTTGTGGCCTGGGTTAGGGTCACGCCAGGACTGGGTTTATAATCCAGCATCCTCCCATTTTATTGAATCATTTCAATATAATTGATAAGTGGTACCATTCAATGTATTTTTTTTTAAAGTATAGGTTGTAGGTTTAAGGTTTAGGGTTTTTTAGGGTTTAGGGTTTATGGTTGTAGGTTTAGGGTTGTAGGTATTGTGTTGTAGGTTTAGGGTAAGTTTTAGGTTTATGTTTTTATTTAGTTTTTATTTTATTTTATTTTAGGTTATATTTATTTATTTATTATGCTTAGTATTTATTTTAGGGTTTAGGGTTTGGGGTTGTAGGTTTAAGGTTAGTTTTATGGTTTAGGGTTTCAGGTTTAGCATTTAGGATTTAAGTTTTAAGGTTTATAATTTGAAGCACTTTCCTATTTAGGAAGTATTGAATAATTTCAATTTAATTGATAATTGGTACCATCGAATGTACTTTTTTTTAAAGTATAGGGTTGTAGGTTTAGGGTTTAATTTTTAGTTTAGTGTTTAGGGTTTAGGGTTTTTTAGGGTTTAGGGTTTATGGTTGTAGGTTTAGGGTTGTAAGTATTGTGTTGTACATTTAGGGTTAGTTTTAGGTTTATGTTTTTATTTAGTTTTTTTTATTTTATTTTAAGTTAATATTATTTTTTATGCTTAGTATTTATTTTATTTAGGTTTTTTATTCTTAGGTTTATTTTAATTTTTTATTTAGTTTACGTTATTATTTATTTGATTATAGTTTATTTTATTTTATTTTTATGTTTAGGTTTAGGTTTTAGTTTACATTTTTTATTTTTTTATTATTATTTATATTTAGGTTTTGGTTTATTTATTTATTGTATTGTTTGGTTTTACTAAGCTTAGGTTTAAGTTTTTTGGTTTTTACGGTTTCGAGTTTAGGGTTTATGGTTTAAGGTTTAAGGTTTAGGGTTTTAGGGTTTGGGGTTTTAGGGTTTAGGGTTTTGAGTTAGGGTTTAGAGTTTAGGGTTTAGGGTTTTTTAGTATTTAGGGTTTAGGGTTATAGGTTGTGGCTCAGTGGTTAATTTTAGGAAGGGTTTAGGGTTTAGAATTTTGATTTAGGTTTAAGGTTTAATTTGAATCCTCTTATTTAGGAATTATTGAATGATCTATAATGATAACTGATACCATCCAATGTACTTTTAAAGCAAGGTAGGTAGGTAAGATTTAGTAGGGCCTGTTTAGGGTTAAGGTTTAGTTTAGGGTTTAGGGTTGTGGTTTGTGGTAGGGTATGGCAGTATAGTGTGCAGGTAGGGTTGTTAGGTGTCTAGTTTTCTTTATTTTCTTTTAGGTTTATTTTATTTTTATTTTACATTCAATTTTTTTATTTTTAAGTTTTATTTAGTTTAGGTTTAGGTTTTTAGTTTTTTAGGGTTTAGGGTTTAGGCTTTAGGGTTTAGTTTTTAGGATTTAGAGTTTAGGGTTTTTGGTTTTTTTAATAGAGACCAAATTTAGATTAAACATTTCTTCTTTTGTTTATTTAGTTTATATTTTATTTATTTTAGTTTATTTTATTTTGTATTTTTATTTATGTTTATTTTTTATTTAGTTTAGTTTATTTATTTTAGGTTTATTTATTTTAGTTTAGGAATTTTATTTTAGTTTATTTTTTAGGTTTAGGTTTAGGTTTATGTTTATTTTTTAGTTGAGTTTTATTTTTATTTTATTTTTTAGGTGTAGGATTTATTTTTTAAATTTTAGGTTTAGGTTTATGTTTTTGTTTTATTGTTTTACGTTTAGGTTTTAGGTTTTTATTTTAGGTTTATGTTTAGGTTTTATTTTTTAGTTTAGGTTTAGGTTTATTTTTAGTTTATTTTATTTAATTTATTTTGTGTTTAGGTTTAGTTTATTTTAGGTTTATGTTTTGTTAATTTTAGTTTAGGTTTAGGTTTATTTTATTTTAGTTTTAAGTTTTTTTTAGTTTAAGGTTTAGCTTTTATTTTTAGGTTTTATTTTTAGGAGGGTTAGGGTTTAGGGTTTAGGGTTTAGGGTTAAAGGTTTAGGGGTATTTTTTTAAGTTTATTTAGTTTATTTTATTTTTTATTTGTATTTAGGTTTATTATAATTTTTTTACTTAGTTTAGTTTAGTTATTTTAGGTTTATTTATTTTAGTTTAGGTTTTTCTTATTTAATTTTTTAGGTTTATGTTTATTTTTAAGCTCATTTTATTTTATTTTAGGTTTTAGGGTTTAGGGTCAGTAGTGACGTTTAGTGTTTGTGGGTCAGTTAGGGTTTAGGGTGGGTTTAGGCTCATGGTTTAGGGTTTTAGGGTTTAGGGCCTTTAGGGTTTAGTATAGGTTTATAATTTAATCCACCCATTTAGGAGCTACTGAATGATTTCAACATATCGATAATTAATCGTTCAATGTATTTTTGTATGGGTCAGTAGTTTAGTGGTCCAGGGTCCAGTGGTTTAGGGCCTGGGTTTAGGGTCAGGGTTTAGGTTTTAATTTTAGGGTTTAAGTTTTAGTTTAGGGTTTTGGGTTTTTAAGGTTTAGGGTTATTTTATTGTTAGGCTTATTTTATTATTTTTATTTAGTTTAAGTTATTATTTATTTTATTTTAGTTGATTTTTAGTAGTTTATTTTATTTTATATTCAGGTTTAGGTTTAGGTTTTAGTTCACAATTTTATTTTCTTTTATTTTTTTATTATATTTATGTTTATATTTTTTTATTTATTTTATTTTTAGGCTTTAGATTGTTTAGGTTTAAGTTTTTAGGTTTTTATGGTTTCAAGTTTAGGGTGAGTTGGGGTTATTTATGATTTAAGGTTTAGGAGGTTTAGTGTCAGGCTTAGGGCCTGTGGAGGGCATGGTAGTGGCCTAGGCTCCGTGCCTTTAGTAGGGTTTAGGGTTGAGGATTTAGTGTTGTAGGTTTAGGTTTTAAGGTTTTGGGTTAATTTTAGGGTTTAGGGATTAGGGGTTAGCATTTAGGATTTATGGTTTTGGGTTTAGGGTTTAGGGTTTATAATTTGAAGCACCTACCTATTTAGGAAGTATTGAATGATTTTAATATAATTGATGACATCCAAATGTACTTTTAAGCATGTTTATAGGTTTAGGGTTTAGCATTTAGGGTTGGGGTTTAGCTTTTTAGGGTCAAGTTTTAGTTTGGTTTGTGGTTTAGGTTTATGGTAGGTTTAGTGAGGTTTAGGGTTAGTTTTATGATCAGTTTTATTTACTTTTATTTAATTTTATTTTAGGTTTATTTTATTTTAATTTTATGTTTAGTTTTATTTTAGGTTTTATTCTTAGGTTTATTTTATTTTATTTAGTTTATTTTAGGTTATTATTTATTTTATTTTAGTCTATTTTTATTAGTTTAGTTTATTTTATTTTTAGGTTTAGGTTTATGTTTTAGTTAACATTTTTATTTTATTTTTATTTTATTTTATTTAGATTTAGGTTATTTTATTTATTTTATTTTTAGGTTTTACTTAGTTTAGGTTTAAGATTTTGGGTTTTTAGGGTTTTAAGTTTAGGGTTAAAGGTTTTAGGGTTTTTGAATTGTGTGGTCCAGTGGCTTTAGGTCAGGGATTTTTAGGTTTAGGGTTTAAAGTTTGGGTTTTGGGTTTTAGGCTTTTGTGGGTTTAGGGTTTGTAGGGTTTAGCATTTTGGATTTAGGGTTTAGGGTTTAAAGCAATTTACCCAGGAAGTATTTAAAATTTAGATAATGATAATCATCCAATGTACTTTTTTTACCTTTAGGTTTAGGGTTTGGGAGGCCTGGGGTAAGTGGGTTTAGGAGTCAGTGGCCTGGCCTAGGTATTTAGGTGGGTAGTTTGGGGTCCGTTAATTTATGGTTCAGGTGTGATTTGGGTAGGGTTTAGGTCAGGTGAGGGTTATAGTTAGTCAGGCCTAGGGTTTTATGTTTAGTTTTATTTAGTTTTATTTTATTTTAGGTTTATTTTATTTTTATTTTACATTTTTATTTTAGGTTTATTTTATTTTTCTTTTACGTTCAATTTTTATTTATTTAGGTTTTTTATTCTTAGGTTTATTTTATTTTATTTAGTTTTATTTAGGTAATTATTTATTTTATTTTATTTTAGTTTATTAGTTTTTTATTTGATTTTTAGGTTTAAGTTTCAGTTTTTGTTTACATTTTTATTTTATTTTTTATTTTATTATTTAGGTTTTTCTTTTATTTTATTTTAGGTTTTACCTAGTTTAGTGCAAATTTAGGTTTAGGGTTTAAGATCTGGGTTTATGGTTGGGCAGTGCTTTTAGTATTTAGGGTTTGAGAGTGGGTTTAAGGCCTTTAGTGTCAGGCTTTGTGATTTAGGGTCAGGTGTTTAGGGTGGGTTTGGGGTAGGAGCACTACCCATTAGCTATTTAATGATTTCATATTTGATAATCAACCATCCCAAAGATATATATTTTAAAGCACGCAGCAGTAGGTAGTTTAGGTTTAGGGTTTAGGGATCATAGTTTAGGGTTTAGGGTAGGATTTAGGTTTAGCTCAGGCCTAGCAGTCAGGTTTAGGGTTAGGGCCTTTTTATTTAGCCTTTTATTTATTTTATGTTAGGTTTATTTTAGTTTTATTTTATGTTTAGTTTTTATTTTATTTAGGTAATTTTATTCTTAGGTTTATTTTATTTTTTAGCTTAGTTTAGGTTATTATTTATTTTATTTTAGTTTTATTTTATTAGTTTATTTTATTTTATTTTTAGGTTTAGGTTTGATAGTTTACATTTTATTTTATTTTATCTGTTTAGTTTTATTTATGTTATTTTATTAGTAGTGCAAGTAGGTTTTTAGGCTTTAGCCTTTAGGCCTGTGGTTTAGGGTTTATGGATCATGATTTAGTGTTGAGATTTTAGGGTCAGGTTTAGGGCCTAGTGGCCCAGGGTTAGTGTTTAGGCTCAGTTTATGGTTTTAGGGTAAGTGGGTTTAGTTTAGTGAGGGTAGGGATTATGGTTTTAAGCAAGTGGTAAGTTTAGATTTATTTACTTTATTTTTTATTTATTTTAGCTTATTTTATTTTTTATTTTTATTTAGATTTGTTTTTTTATTTTTATTTAGTTTAGTTTATTTATTTTAGTTTTATTTATTTTAGTTTTTTTTAATTGTAGGTTTAGGTTTATGTTTATTATTTTAGTTTAGTTTTATTTTTATTTTTATTTTTAGGTTTAGGTTTATGTTTTTATTTTACTTTTAGGTTTCGGTTAAGGTTTTTATTTTACTTTTTTAGGCTTATGATTTAGGTTTTTATTTTAGGTTTATTTTTAGGTTTTATATTTTTAGTTTAGGTTAATTTTTAGTCCAATTATATTATTTAGTTTAAGGTTTAGGTTTAGGTTCTATTTATTTTAGTTTAGTTATTTTAGTTTAGGTTTAGGTTTCTTTTATTTTGTTTATTTTAAGTTTAGGTTTTTTTTAGTTTAGGGATTATGCTATTTTTTTAATTTCTATTTTGGTTTTTTTTTGCTTTTACTTTTTAGGTTTAGGTTTTTATTTAGTATTTATTTTATTTTATTTTAGGTGTATTTTATTTTTATTTTACATTTTGTTTTTATTTTCCTTAGGTTTTCTATTTTTAGGTCTATTTCATTTTTTTAGTTTAGTTTAGTTTTTCTTTTTTATTTTATTTTTATTTTTAGGTTTAGGTTTAGGTTTAAGTTTTGGTTTAGGGTTTCGTTTAGATTTTTATTTTATTTTATTTATGTTTATGTTTTATTATTTATTTTAGTTTTAGGTTTTATTTAGTTTAGGTTTTAGTTTTCATGTTTTTGGGGTTTAGGGTTTAGGTTTTAATGTTGTAGGTTTTAGGGTTTAGTGTTTAGGGTTTAGGGTAGTTTAGGGCATAGGGTTTTAGAGTTTAGGGTTTAGGGTTGTAGGTTTAGTTTAGAGTTTAGGGTTTGGGGTGGTTTTAGGTTTTCAGGTGTTTTAGTCTTAATTTTATTTTATTTTTAGGTTTCAATTTTATTTTATTTTATTTTGGTTTTAGGTTTAGGTTATTATTTTTTTTAGGTTTATATTTTAGGTTTATTTTATGTTTTATTAGTATAGGTTTAGGTTTATTTTTGTTTATTTTATTTAGTTTAGGTTTTAACATTTAGTGTGGTCAGTTTAGTTTAGCATTTGGGTGCTTAGGTGGGTCAGGGTCTGGTAGGTTCGTGGTTTAGGATTTAGGGTTTAGGGTATAGTTTTTTAATTAAGTAAACCAGAGTTTAGGTTTATTTAGTTTTTTTTTTATTTAGTTTATTTTATTTTATTTTATTTAATTTAGTTTATTTATTTTGGTTTATTTATTTTAGTTTAGGTTTTGTTTTAGTTTAATTTTTAGGTTTAGGTTTAGGTTTATATTTATTTATTTAGTTTAGTTCTATTTTAATTTTAATTTTTTATGTTTAGGTTATATTTTTTATTTTTAGGTATAGGTTTTATTTTTTATTTTTAGGTATATGTTTAGGTTTTTATTTTACTTTTTTTGGTTTAGGTTATAGGTTTTTATTTTAAGTTAATTTTAAGGTTTTATTTTTTAGTTTAGGTTTATTTTTATTTTAATTTATTTAATTTAATTTAGGGTTTTGGTTTAGTTTATTTTAGGTTTAGGTTTAGGGTCTATTTTTTTAGTTTAGTTTATTTTAGTATAGGTTTAGATTTATCTTATTTTGCTTATTTTAGGTTTAGGATTTATTTTTTATTTATTTTTAGGTTTTATTTTTAGGATATTTTTTTTAGCTTGTTTTTTTATTTATTTATTTATTTTATTTTAGGTTTATTTTCTTTATTTTACATTTAGTTTTTTTATTTTATTTATGTTTTATTTTTAGGTTTATTTTATTTTTTAGTTTGTTTTTACTATTTTAGTTTGTTTTATTTTTATTTTATTTTATTTTTAGGTTTGATTTAGGTAGTTTAGATTTAGGTAGGTTTAGTTTAGGTTTTATTTTATTTTATTTTAGGTTTATGTTTATTTATTTATTTTATTTTAGGTTTTATTTAGAGATTTAGATTTTTTAGGTTCTTAGGATTTAGGTAGAGGATGTGGTTTTAAGGTTTAGGGCCTGGGGTTTAGGGTTTAGGGTTTAAGGTTGCAGGTTTGTGGTTTAGTGTTTAGTGTTTAGGCTTGGGTAGGGTTTGGATTGTGGTTCTGGGGGGTTTAGGGTTGTAGGTTTTGAGTTTAGAGTTTAGGGTTTAGGGTTAGTTTTAAGGTTGAGGGTTTAAAGATAGGATTTTCTTTTTTAAATTAAGTAAACTCATAGGTTTAGGATTATTTAGTTTAATTTTTTATTATAGTTTTTTATTTTTTATTTTGATTTAAGTTTATTTTTATTTCTATTTAGTTTAGTTTGTTTATTTTAAGTTTATTTATTTTGTTTATGTTTTTTATTTTAGTTTATTTTCTAGGTTTAGGTTTAGGTTTAGGTTTATTTTTTAATTTAGTTTTAATTTTATTTTATTTTTTAAGTTTAAGTTTTATTTTTATTTTTAGGATGAGGTTTAGGTTTTCATTTTATTATTTTATGTTTAGGTTTTAGGTTTTTCTTTTAGGTTTATTTTTTGGTTTTATTTTTTAGTTTAGGTTTTATTTATTTTAGTTTCATTTATTTTAGTTTTGGTTTAGGTTTATTTTATTTTTATTTTAAGTTTATGTTTTTTTTAGTTTAGAGGTTAGGTTTTTTTTAGTTTACGGTTTAGGTTTTATTTTTTATTTATTTTTTAGTTTAGGTTTTTATTTAGTTTTAAGTTTATTTTATTTTAGGTTTATTTCATTATATTTTAGGTTTAGTTTTTATTTTATTTAGGTTTTCAATTTTTTAGTTTAGTTTAGGTTTTTTTAATTTAATTTTAGTTTAGTTTTTATTTTTTATTTTATTTTCTTTTTTAGTTTAGGTTTAGGTTTAGGTTTTAGTTTATGTTTTTATTTTATTTAATTTTTTTTAATTTATTTTGGTTTAAATTTTTTATTTATTTTATTTTTAGGTTTGTTTAACCAGGATTAGGTTTTAGATTTTAGGGTTTAGCTAGGTGGAGAGAAGGGGTTTTTGTGTGGGTGAGGGTTAGTGGGGGGCCTAGGGTTTAGGTTTAGTTTGGGTAGGTTTAGCGGGTTTTGTGGTTTGCCTGGTTTTGGATTTAGGTTTAGAGTTTTGTGGGTTTTAGTTTAGGGTTTAGGGTTTTGGTAGGTTTTTATTTTACTTTTTTAGGTTTATGTTTTCAGTTTTTATTTTAGGTTTATTTTTAGGTTTTATTTTTTAATTTAGGTTTATTTTCAGTCCAATTATATTATTTAGTTTAGGGTTTAGGTTTAGTTTATTTTAGGTTTAGGTTTAGGTTCTATTTATTTTAGTTTAGTTATTTTAGTTTAGGTTTAGGTTTCTTTCATGTTATATTTTTTATTGCTTCTTAGGTTTTATTTTTATGTTTACTTTTTAGGTTTAGATTTTTATTTAGTTTTTATTTTATTTTATTTTAGGTGTATTTTATTTTTATTTTACATTTTGTTTTTTTATTTTCCTAGTTTCTATTTTAGGTCCATTTCATTTTTAGTTTTGTTTAGTTTTTCTTTTTTATTTTATTTTTATTTTTAGGATAGGTTTAGGTTTAAGTTTTGGTTTAGGGTTTAATTTAGATTTTTATTTTATTTAATTTATTTTATTTTATTTATGTTTAGGTTTTATTATTATTTTAGTTTTAAGTTTTATTATGTTGGTTTTTTTACATTTAGTGGTTTAGGGTTTAGGGTCAGGCCCAGGTCTTCTGTATGTAGGGTTTAGTGAGTTTAGGGTTTAGGTTTAGTGTCAGGGTAGGCCTGGGTGGTTTAGGGTTTAGAGTTTAGGGTGGTTAGTTTGTGGTGTGTCAGGGTTTAGGGCTTACTTAATTTTATTTATTTTTTTAGGTCAATTTAATTTTTTTTATTTGTTGGTTTAGGTTTAGGTTTTTATTTCATTTTTTTAGTTTATATTTTAGGTTTATTTTAGGTTTTACTTTTTAGTATAGATTTAGGTTTATTTTTTATTTATTTTATTTTATTTAGTTTAGGGTTTAACATTTAGTGTTTAGGGTTTAGGGGTTAGCATTTTTGAGGTTTAGGGTTTAGGGTCTAGGGTTTAGGCCCAGTTAGTTTAGGGTTGAGTGGGTTTAGTGTTTAGGATTTAGTGTTTAAGGTATAGTTATTTTTAATTAAGTAAACGGTAGGTTTAGGTTTATTTAGTTTTTTTATTTTAGTTTATTTTTTATTTAATTTAGGTTTATTTATTTCAGTTTAGGTTTTTTGTTTTAGTTTAATTTTTAGGTTTAGGTTTAGGTTTATATTTGTTTATTTAGTTTAGTTCTATTTTTATTTTTATTTTTTAGGTTTAGGTTTTATTTTTTATTTTTAGGTATAGGTTTTATTTCTTATTTTTTTGGTATAGGTTTAGGTTTTTATTTTACTTTTTTTGGTTTAGTTTTAGGTTTTTATTTTAGGTTAGTTTTAAGGTTTTATTTTTTAGTTAAGGTTTATTTTTATTTTAATTTATTCTATTTAATTTAGGGTTTAGGTTTAGTTTATTTTAGGTTTTGGTTTAGGTTCTATTTTTTTAGTTTAGTTTATTTTAGTTTAGGTTTGGTTATCTTATTGTTTATTTTAGGTTTTTGGTTTTAAAGTAGGGTAGGTTTTATTTTTTATTTATTTTATTTTTAGGATTATTTTAGCTTTAGGTTTCATTTTTTATTATTTTATTTTAGGTTTATTTTCTTTATTTTACATTTAGTTTTATTTTATTTATGTTTTTTATTTTAGGTTTATTTTATTCTAAGTTTAGTTTGGGTTTTAATTATTTTATACAGTTTTTTATTTTATTTTATTTAATGTTTTGATTTAGGTTTAGGTTACATTTGTTTTAGTTTAGGTTTTATTTTATTTTATTTAGGTTTAGTTTATTTATTTATTTTATTTTAGGTTTTATTTAGTTTAGGAGGTTCTTAGATTTGGGGTGTAAGGATGGTTTTTTTTTTTTAGGGAAACCCATTAGGGGTATTTTATTGCCACAAAAAAAAGGTCCTTAAAGGGATAAACTCAAACTACCAAAGCAAATCACCTAAGAGTAAATCCCCAACTAAGTACATCCAAGAGCAAAAGAAAACCATAATGCAAATAAAAGATACAAGATGATTAACATAATAAGCTAAAGAAAAGATAAGACCAATGTTCGATGGTTGTAAGAGTGATAAACCCCAAGTAAGATAAAAGGGAGAAACACCAAAGTGATATGAGAGAGAGATTAGAAGTTTAATGTAATACAAACAAAAGGTAGAAGGAAACAATATAATAAGAGTATGATAATAAGGAAATGTGGAGAAGGCATTCAATCACACCATGTCAGGTGCAAGTATGAGCATCCAAACCAAAGAAAGCTACTAAACCAAAAAAGAAAACATCAAGCCCATCATACCAACAAACCCGGAGGGGAGTACCCAATTGTTGATAATCATGTGAGTTTTACCAAGAAACCTAAACAAAATCATATGCATATGCAATAGTTGAAAAGAAACCATCCTAAAGTAAAAAAGAGAATTAACAAATAAAGAAGCAAGTCAATGGGTCTTTAAAAGACACCATCGACAAAGGTAAATAAATAAATCAGCCAAGTAGGGTAAGGTCCGTAAAAGTGCCCAATCAATATAATGTATTGCACCCCCATATTAGATATTCATAGTTTGCAAACAGGTAAGGCAAAGAACTGTAAACCCAAGAAAGCCAGCATGTAAAAGCCGTGGAAATAAACCATAAACAGAAAAGACAATAGATACCCACCCTTTAATAATAGATTATATTCCAAAGAGTAAGCACTGTCAGGTCCCAGATTATAAAACCGGGAGTAGGCCAAATAAATGAGAATCAAAATACAAGAGTAGATAACCAAGAGTAAAGGACAACCGTAAGAGCCAAGATGAAACCAAGATATGATTTTCTCATAAAGAATGTTCTTGAAAAATTCTATCAAAAAAGATAGTAGAGGTAGAATTGGTCCCAGCTTGGGAATAGAAAAGCAAGGGTACAATATGTTTTTATGAGCAATAACCTGTGAAATAGATGGGCACTGAGAAATACTTCAACAACAAAATAGAGTAAATATGATTAGGATCCACATTAGAATCCACATTAGAATCCAAAGCCAACAATCAATCAAAGAACAAGACAAAGGAAAAATCTCACAGGAAAGAGACCACCAAAATAAAAAAACAATTAATTGCAAGTTGATCAATGTTATTTAATAAAAATATAAGAACAACAAAATGATTGATCCGAATCCAACCAAGTAAAACCAACAAGTCGCCAAGATTCCGCCATAACATAGGATAATGCATTTCTCCCACCATATGCCTATCCAAGAAAGGATATTCAGAAATCATCGAAAGGTGAACCATAATCCAATTCTCGCCAGGTAAATAAACCAAATAATTAATCAATTATGCATATAAGATAAATCATACCCAAGAAGTGAACGTATTCCAATCATAGCATGGATGGGAGAACAAAGAATGAAAAGCAACAACATCCCAAAGATGGACAATATAGTTAACACTCCCATAAAGAAAAGGAAATATTACTAAGATGGATATATAGAAGAAGTTGTATAAGTTCAAGGATTTTCCATCGAAAGCAAGTCACAATCCCAACAGATGCATAATGATAATCTTTTGAAAAACTCCAAACCTGCTGATCATGGGAACCAAAGTTTGTATGAAAAGGCATTGATTACATCTTTAATGGATTTACAACCCAGACCTCCCTCTTCAAGAGTACCATAATTTTTGGACCAAGATAACCAAAGGTCATTCTTTAGAGGAGGTATTGGTTTTAAGAATTTGTTTAAGAGACGCTCAATTCTATTGATGGTAGAGTTGGTAGGCACAATGGTTTGGAGAAGGTATATATGCATGAGTTTTGATCAAGGTAAGCCTACCACAAAGAGAGTAAATGAAATTCCCAAACCAAATTTTGTTGGAAATTTTCTGAATTAGATCATCAAAAGTTGTGATCTCTTTTGTCCTTTAAAGAGCTGAGCCCCAAGGTAATTAAGAGGGAGTTGATTTTGCTTAAATTAGTAATCGATATTTGATTAAGTCTATTAGGTGGAATCTTAGTTGAAGGAATAAAACTACATTTTCCTTCATTAAAAAAGGCCACTAACTTTACCAAAATCATTTAGAAGGTTCTTAATGGTTTTAACATGTTGAAGGGAGCCGCTGCGAAGATGATAAATCATCGCAAAGCTAAGATGAGAAATAGGGAAGCCTCCATGAGTTTTAAAAGACATATTAGGATTATTAATAAAAGATCCTTGTGTAATCAATAGCTATGATAAAAGAGAAGGTGATATTGGGTCACCTTGCCTCAAACCATGGCTAGAAGGAAAGAAACCTATGGACTCAATTCATTCAAGATAACGACATTCGTGATACACCTTTTATAATCTTCCTAAAACTATCGAAAACCCAAACAAATTCAGATTTAAAGAGAAACTCCCATGAGAGATTGTCAAATGCTTTAGCGATATGTCCAATTTGAATAAGATGTTGCCTCCTAGAAGGGACATTAATGTCATGAACTATTTCAGCAAGAAGAATATTATCCGATATTACTGTTTAACAAAACTAGTTTGATTAGGGGAGATGATTTTAGGAAGCAAAGTCTATTGTTATTAATTTAGCAATGAGTTTTGAAAAATGTGCAAAGACTAATCGGTCTAAAATCACCCCAAGATTCGATTAGTTTTGGAAATAAGGACAATAGAAGTAGAAAAGTATTTGGGTATAGGATTGCCATCAAAGAAATCAATAACAAAGATCAACTAAGTCGATTTAATAAATGACCAACAATGCTGAAAAAGTGGGTCGATAGCCGTGGCCAAAGAATGAGTCGTTCATGTTCTTAAGAGTATTACTAATCTCCTCTAAGGACACATAGTGAGTAAATGATTATCCTCACTATTAATCATAGAGGGATAAGATGAGTGTTTGATAAAGTTCCCAATTAGAATTTAATAAAGTTTGGAAATGATGAATGACGTAATCCTTAATATCATATCGGATATCCATTCACCATTGGGTTCTTAATTTTCTTAATCGAAGTTTAAGGCTCCGCTTATTACAAATGGCATGAAAATACGTGTCACCATCATCGCAATATTCTTTTTGACGCTTTTATAGGTTTCTTCCATATTTTGATAATTAGCCAAGGTATTCTTGGCAATGTTCAACTCCTCCAGTTTACTGGGATCAGTGGAGACAGCCTCTTCAAGAGAGCAAACCTCTTGTTCCATAGCTTTAAGATTTGTGAAAAGATTTTTGAAAATGTGTTTGTTCCACCAATTGAGATTTTGTTTAAGTCTTTTGAGCTTAAGCCAAAGGCGAGTCATACCTTTAACGGAATTATCCGAGAAAACAGGGGCCATCCAATTAGTGAGAGCGACATTGGTAAAGTCATCCACATATTTTGAAGTCGAAAGGAGAGGGAGTAGACGGTAGGGGGATTTTTGAAGGAAATCAAAAGAGGAGCATGGTCGCAAGTGCTCAAAAGTGGGCCACCGATTGATCCAAAGAGAGAATTAAAGAGGGTTCTTCTAGAGTTATGCCACGTAATTGGACCCAAAGTGAAACCAATGTCGATCGATTGCAATCGGGATCATGTTTGAGAAGTCCTCCATGGAGTGAAGGTTAGGAGAACATCCTCCCTTCTTTTCGAACTAGCTATGATTGTATTGAAATCACCTCCAACCAACCAAGGTTAGCCGAGGAAGGCGTAAGTGATTCCAAAGGACATTCCTACTATTACAAGAAGCATAGATAAAAGAGCCAAAAGGCCTCAAAATCACCTAGGGAGATTTTGACATTAACCAATTGGTCAAGATCATTAATGATGGAAATGGTGATGGAGTTGTGCCAAAAGCACCAAATTTTATTATTACAATTGAAGAAGAAATTATGGAAACCAAGGGATCTAGTAACAAAAGCAATCTTAGAAGAATTAATGAGAGGTTCAATAAGGACAAGTAATTTAATATTATGGATATGACAAAGACTCCTAACACGATTGCGGACAGGAAGAGTCCCACAACCCCGGATATTCCAAATAAGAAAATTAAACATAAGGAGACAACCAAAAGGAAAAAGGAAGAAAGAAAGGAAAGAGAGGAAAGAAGTGATGACACATTACTTTTTTGGGGTGGATGAAGAGCGAGTGGTTCTAGTGGAGTTATTATTAGAAATTTTTGCTTTGTAGGATTTCTTATATTTAACCATTTGAAAAGGTCTATCCGAATCCAAATTATCTCCATCAGAAAGAGATTGATTTTTGAGTTCCAGAATAGAAGGAGGATCTATCAATGTTGTAGAAGAGGGGATTTCACCTTCTTCCCTATCGGATAGAGTGTGAGAAGTAGGGTTCACTTGATGATTATCACTCTGAAGGGAAATAGATGGGGATGTCCTAGCACCATTCGTAATACAAATATCTTTCTCAATATGTTCTGAAGCCATAAGGTCATCATTTTTTTGGTCCATTATATGATTCTCATTCAAAGTGTTTAGTTGGGTGTCCAATAGAAGGCTACCATTCATTTTCAAGAGGATTTAAATGCAGCAAAGAGCTATCATGGGAAACGAGATTAATGCAAGCAGGGGTGAGGTTAGGTAAATTGTCAATGGTATCGTCACACCCTTCAATGAGCCTTTTAGTACCAAGGTCGAGTGTTTTCCACTAGATAAATCAGAGGAGGTGGGGGGTTCTTTTTGAGTATCTTTAGGCACATATGCTAGAATAGTGGTTTTCCCTGCTCCATTAATGGTAGTCATATGATAAATTTTTCCCGAGATTAGGATGTAGCACAAAGCATTAGTGGTCGCGTTCTGAATCTTGCGAGTGCAAAAGACAAAAATTTTGAATTCAACTTTTGACTATGTCCAAATTTTTCTGAGCCAATCCAAACCTCTTTGGGATATTTTTTTGTGATATCTATCTCAACGAGAATACGAGATGGCCTAGATCTAGTGGCTAGTGGTCGCTTGGTCAATTTGGAGAGGCCTACCAAAAGGCCAACAACAAACTTGATGAGTGACATAATGTATGCATGTTAGGAAAAGCAAGCCAAAGAGGGACAATGGGAGATTCCTCTTGACATCAAATAGAGGCGACCATTTCAATATATGACAATTATGCACAAAATAGAACGACGAAGCAAAAAACCCGCAAATAATCTAAATCATTTGAGAGTTGAATAAGAATGTGACGGGATCGATCGCAGTGAAAATACCGATAATTTTAAACTATGAAAGAAAGAATATTATCAAGAGTGGTCAAGGGAGAATTTACCCACCAAAGCAAACTCAAAGGGCTTAAAGTTTCTCAACATCTCAACACATAACACCGGCACATATGATGTCGCAATGAGATTAACCAAAGCATTAGAGTTAGGGATCTTACCAGACAAGGCGTCTTTGAATGATTTAACAACAGGAGCATTAACAGGAGCAATTGAGTCCAGAAAACCTATGGATTCAGAGCGCAAAGCCGTGCAAGGCCGAGAAGTGATGGGCGGATTCAGAGACCAAAGCCTCGCCATTTTTCAATGAGCGTCACACCACCTGAGAGCCCTGAACGCTGGCCAGAAAGAAGCACGCAGACAAGCGTCCAAAAACTTGAGAACGGCCAATCCGTCGAGGGGAACTCAAATTCGCCAGAGAGAGCGCAGCCGAGAGGAGGGTTTAAGGTTTAAGGTTTGGGGTTTAGGGTTTAGGGTTTAGGGTTCTAGGTTTTAGGGTTTAGGGTTTATGTTTTAGGGTTTTGGATTAGGGTTTAGGGTTTGGGGTTTGGGGTTGTGGTTTTGGGTTTAGAGTTTAGGGTTTAGGGTTTAAAGATAGGATTTTCTTTTTTAAATTAAGTAAACTCATAGGTTTAGGATTATTTAGTTTATTTTTATTATAGTTTTTTATTTTTTATTTTGATTTAGGTTTATTTTTATTTCATTTAGTTTAGTTTATGTTTTATTTATTTATTTTAGTTTAGTTTTTTTTATTTAGTTTATTTTTAGGTTTAGGTTTAGGTTTGGGTTTATTTTTAATTTAGTTTTAATTTTATTTTATTTTTAAGTTTAAGTTTTTTTAATTTTTATTTTAGGAGGTTTAGGTTTTCATTTTATTATTTTAGTTTAGGTTTTAGGTTTAGGTTTATTTTATTTATTTTACTTTTGGTTTAGATATATTTTTGGTTTATTTTATTTTATTTAGTTTAGGTTTAGGTTTTATTTATTTTAGTTTTGTTTATTTTAGTTTAGGTTTAGGTTTATTTTATTTTTATTTTAAGTTTATGTTTTTTTTTTAGTTTAGTGGTTAGGTTTTTTTTTTAGTTTATGGTTTAGGTTTTATTTTTTATTTATTTTTAGGTTTAGGTCTTTATTTAGTTCTAAGTTTATTTTGTTTTAGGTTTATTTTATTATATTTTAGGTTTAACTTATATTTTATTTAGGTTTTCAATTTTTTAGTTTAGTTTAGGTTTTATTTATTTAATATTAGTTTAGTTTTATTTTTATTTTATTTTTTTAGGTTTAGGTTTAGTTTAGGTTTAAGTTTATTTTATTTTATTTAATTTATTTTATTTTTTTTAGATTTTTATTTATTTTATTTTAGGTTTATTTAATTTAGGTAGTTTTAGCTTTGTGGTTTAGGGTTTAGGATTATTTAGGGTTTAGGGGTTAGGTGGTTTTTTTAACCAGCTTTAGGATTTAGGTTTAGAAGGTTTAGGTTTAGGGTTTAGGTTTAGGGTTTAGGTTTGTTTAGAGTTTAGAGTTTTAGAGTTTTTAGTTTAGGTTTAGGTTTAGGATTTAGGTTTAGTTTAGGTTTGGGGTTTGGTTTAGGGTTTTTTTTTAAATAGAAAAGTCGATTTAACATTTCTTCTTTTGTTTATTTAGTTTATTTTTTATTTATTTTAGTTTATTTTATTTTTATTTTTATTTATGTTTATTTTTTTATTTTGTTTAGTTTATTATTTTAGTTTATTTTATTTAGTTTATTATTTTAGCATTTAGGGTTTTAGTTTAGGATTTTATTTTAGTTTATTTTTGAGGTTTAGGCCTTAGTTTAGGTTTATTTTTTAGTTGAGTTTTATTTTTATTTTAATTCTTAGCTTTAAGATTTATTTTTTTAATTTTAGGTTTAGGTTTTTATTCTATTTTTTATGTTTAGGTTTTAGGTTATTATTTTAGGCTTATTTTTAGGATTTATTTTTTAGTTTAGGTTTAGGTTTATTTTTAGTTTATTTTATTTTATTTAGTTTATGTTTAGGTTTTATTTCTTTTAGGTTTAGGTTATATTTATATTAGTTTAGTTTATGTTAGTTTAGGTTTAGGTTTATTTTTTTTATTTTAGTTCTAGTTTTTTTTTAGTTTAGGTTTTAGGTTTTATTTTTTATTTATTTTTAGGTTTTATTTTTAGGGTTTAGGGTTTAGGATTTTAGGGATTAGGGTTTTAGGGTTTAGGGTTCAGGGTTTAACATTTACAGTTAAGGGTTTATGGGGTTTCTTTTAATTAAGTAAACTAGTAGGTTTAAGTTTATTTTTTTATTTATTTTAGTTTATTTTATTTTAATTTTTATTTAGCTTGATTTTTTTATTTTTACTTAGTTTAATTTAGTTATTTTAGGTTTATTTATTATAGTTTTGGTTTTTTTAATTTAGTTTATTTTTTAGGTTTAGGTTTATTTTTTAGTTTCATTTTATTTTTATTTTATTTTTTTAGATTTTTACGATTTAAGGTTTATGTTTTAGTTTTTTTTTAGTTTAGTGTATTTTAGTTAGTTTAGGTTTGTGGTTTTTGGTTTTTTTTAGGGTTTTGGTTTGGGGTTTATAATTTAAAGCACCAACTTAGGATGAATTAAATGATTTCAACATAACCAATAATGATATTGTCCAATACATTTTTTAAAGTATAGGTAGGTTTTGGTTTAGGTTTAGGATTTATTGTTTAGGTTTAGGTGGGTGTTTTAGTGGTTTAGGGTTTAGGGTTGTAGGGTTTAGGGTTATTTTATTCTGAGGTTTATTATATTTTTTTAGTTTAGTTTAAGTTATTATTTATTTATTTTTAATTTATTTTTATTAGTTTATTTTATTTTATTTTTATATTTAGGTTTAGGTTTTAGTTTAAATTTTTATTTTATTTTAATTTTTTATTTTATTTAGGTTTAGGTTTTTTATATTATTTTTTTACTTAGTTTGATTTAAGTTTTAGTTTTAGGTGTGGTTTGTGGTTTGTGGTTTGGGTAGTTTTAAGGTTTGGAGGGTTTGGGTTTAGTTAGGTTTAGGGTTTATGGTTAGCTTATGTTTTAGGGTTGTAGGTTTATGGTTAGCTTATGTTTTAGGGTTTAGAGTTGTAGGTTTAGGTTTTACTTTAACTAGGTTTAGGGTTTAAGCATTTTGATTTGATTTGGGTTTAGTTTTATAATTTGAACACCCATTTAGGAAGTATTGAATGATCTCAATATAACTGATAATTGATCGTCCAATGTACTTTTAAGCATGTTGTAAGTTTAGGGTTTAGTAGATTTGTGGTTTAGGTTTTAAGTTTAGGTTTTAGTTTAAGGTTTGGGGTTTTATTTTTTACTAGAGTTTTAGGTATTTTATTTATTTTAGTTTAGGTTTAGGTTTATTTTATTTTTTTTATTTTAGTTTTTGATTTTTTTTAGTTTAAGGTTTAGGTTTTATTTATTTAATTTATTTTTAGGGTTTAGGGTTTCGAATTTAAGGTTAATGGTTTAGGGTTTTTTTTTTAAATTAAGTAAATTAGTAGGTTTAAGTTTATTTAATTTATTTAATTTATTTTTTATTTATTTTATTTATTATTTTTATTTATGTTTATTTTTTATTTTTTCTTAGTTTAGTTTATTTATTTTTAAGTTTTTTATTTTAGTTTATTTTTTAGGTTTAGGTTTATTTTTTAATTGAGCTTTATTTTTATTTTATTTTTTATGTTTCTAGGGTTTAGGGATTTAGTGTTTAGGTTTTATGGTTAGGCTTTAGGTTTTAGGGTTTAGTGTTTAGGCTTTAGTGTTTAGGTTTTTTAGGGTTTAGGGTTTATAATTTGAAGAACTTACCTATTTAAGAAGTATTGAATGATTTCAATATAATTGATAATTGATACCGTGTAATGTATTTTGTTTTTAAAGTATAAGGTTGTAGGTTTAGGGTTTAGGGTTTAGGGTTTATGGTTTATTTTAGGGTTTAGGGTTTAGGGTTTAATGTTTAGGTTTTAGGTTTTGGCTTTTTTTGGTTTATTTGGGGCCTTTTTAGGGTTTAGGGCTATAGGTTTAGGGTTGTAGGTTTAGTGTTGTATTTTTAGGGTTAATTTTATGTTTAGGTTTTTATTTAGTTTTTATTTTATAATTTGTTTTAAGTTTATTTAAGTTTTTTATTCTTTGGTTTATTTTATTATTTTATTTTAGTTTAGGTTTTTATTTATTTTATTTTAATTTTTTTTGTTAGTTTATTTTCTTTTATTTTTAGGTTTAGGTTGATGTTTTAGTTTATGTCTTTATTTTATTTTATTTAGGTTTTGGTTTTTAGATTTATTTTATTTTTATGTTTTACATAGTTTAGGTTTAATTTTTTAGGTTTTTAAGGTTTAAGGTTTGGTATTTAGGGTTTAAGGTTTAGGGTTTTAGGTTTAAGGGTTTTAGGGTTTAGGGTTTAGGGCTAAGTTTAGTATTTAAGCTTTAGAGTTTAGGGTTTTTAGGGTTTTGGGTTTAGGGTTTTATAATAACACTCATTTAAGAAGCATTAAATGATCTAAATATAACTGATAAGGTATTTTTTTTTAAAGTATAGGTAGGTTTAGGGTTTAGGGTTTAGGGATTTATGTTTTGTTTAGGGTCAAGTTTTAGGGTTTAGGGTTTCTGTTTGGTTTAGGGTTAGGTTTAGGGTTAGATTTAGAGCTTTATTTAGTTTTATTTTATTTTATTTTAGGTTTATTTTATTTTAATTTATGTTTAGTTTTATTTTATTTAGGTTTTATTCTTAGGTTTATTTTATTTTTAATTTAGGTTATTATTTATTTTATTTTATTTATTTTTATTAGTTTATTTTATTTTATTTTAGGTTTAGTTTACATTTTATTTTATTTTATTTAGGTTTAGTTTTTTAATTTATTTGATTTTAGGTTTTACTAGTTTAGGTTTATGTTTAGGTGAGGGTGGGTTTGGGTCAGGGTCAGGTTTTACTAAGTTTAAGTTTAGGTAGCATTTATTATTTAGGCTTTGTGGGTTTGGGTTTATAGGGTTTGTGGGTTTAGGTAGGTTAGCGGGTTTGGGTTGGGGTTATTTTAGATTTAGGGTTTAGGGTTTAGCATTTAAGATTTATGGTTTAGGGTTTAGGGTTTTTTTTAATTAAGTAAATCGATATGTTTAGCTTTATTTAGTTTATTTTTAATTTATTTTATTTTTTTCTATTTTTTATTTTTATTTAGGTCTATTTTTTATTTATTTTAGTTTATTTATTTTAGGTTTATTTATTTTATTTTAGGTTTTATTTTAATTTATATTTTTGGTTTAGGTTTAGGTTTAAGTTTATTTTTTTAATTTAGTTTTATTTTAATTTTTGTTTTTAGGTTTAGGTTTTATTTTTTATTTTTAGGTTTAGGTGTAGGTTTTTATTTTATTTTTTGAGGTTTTGCTTTTACATGTTTATTTTAGGTTTATTTTTAGGTTTGATTTTTTATTGTAGGTTTATTTTTAGTTTATTTATTTTATTTAGTTTAAGGCTTAGGTTTAGTTTATTTTAGGTTCTAGGTTATTTTAGTTTAAATTTAGGTTTTTTTAATTTTAGTCTAGCGTTTATGTTTTATTTATTTTTAGGTTTATTTTTTTAGTTTTAAGTTTTTATTTAGTTTTTATTTGATTTGATTTTTTGTATATTTTATTTTTATTTTATTTTTAGTTATTATTTTCTTTAAGTTTTTTATTTTTATGTTTATTTTATTTTTTAGTTTAGTTTAGGTTTTTATTTATTTATTTATTATTTAGCTTTTTTTATTTTATTTTATTTTTTGGTTTAAGGTTAAGTTTAAGTTTAGGTTTCTATTTTATTTCATTTATTTTATTGTTTTTTGGTTTATGTTTACTTATTTATTTTATTTTTATGTTTTATTTAGTTTAGGTTTAGGTTTTCAAGTTTTTAGGGTTTAGGGTTTGGGGGAGAGTTTAGGGTTTATTGTCTAGGTTTTAGGTTTAATGTTTTTTGGTTTAGTTGGGTTTAGGGTTTTAGGGTTTTGATTTAGGGTTTAGATTTACTTTAAGGTAGGGTGGCTTTGGGTCCAGGTTTTGTGGGGTTAGGGGTCATTGTTTTAGGTTAGGTTGTAGGGTTTAGGGTTAGTGGTTTTATTTTAATTTTTTTATATTTTTTAAAATTAGGTAAACCAATAGGATTTAGTTTATTTTAATATAGCTTTTTATTTTTTTTTATTTTGATTTAATTTTATTTTTTTATTTTATTTAGATTAGTTTATTTATTTTAAGTTTATTTATTTTAGTTTATGTTTTTATTTTATTTTATTTTATTAGTTTATTTTTTTAGTTTAATTTTATTTTAATTTTTACATTTTGATTTTATTTTTTATTTTTAGCTTTAGGTTTAGGTTTTTATTTTATTTTTTTAGGTTTATGTTTTAGATTTTTCTTTTAGGTTTACTTTTAGGTTTTATTTTTTAGTTTAGGTTTAGGTTTATTTTTAGTTTATTTTATTTTATTTAGTTTTGGTTTAAGTTTAGGTTTTATTTATTTTAGTTTACGTTTAGGTTTTTTTAGTTTAGGGTTTAGGTTTTATTTTTTTATTTATTTTTTGGTTTATTATTTAGATTTAGGTTTTTATTTAGTTTTTATTTTATGTTGATTTATTTTTATTTTAGGTTTAGTTTTTATTTTATCTAGGTTTTTTATTTTTTTAGTTTAGTTTAGGTTCTTATTTATTATATTTTAGTTTAGTTTTTATTTTTTATTTTATTTTTTATTAGGTTTAGGTTTAGATTTTAATTTATGTTTTTATTTTAATTTATTTTTTTTATTTTATTTTGGTTTAGATTTTATTTATTTATTTATTTAGGTTTTATTTAGTTTAGTTTTTTTATTTTGGGTTTTAGGGTTTAGGTTTAGGGTTTGTGGTTATTTTAGGGTTTAGGGTTTATCGTTTAGGGATTAGGGTTTAGGTTTTAAGATTAGGGTTAAAGTTTTAGTTTAGGATTTAGGTTCTTGGTTTTTTTAACAGAGAATAAATTTTGATTCAACATTTCTTCTTTTATTTATTTAGTATATTTTTTTATTTATTTTGGTTTAATTTATTATTATATTTTTATTTATGTTTATTTTTTATTTTTATTTAGTTTAGTTTATTTATTTAAGGTTTATTTATTTTAGTTTAAGTTTAGTATTTTAGTTTATATTTTAAATTCAAGTTTAGGTTTAAGTTTATTTTTTAGTTGAGTTTTATTTTCATTTTATTATTTAGGATTAAGATTAATTTTTTATTTTTAGGTTTAGGCTTAGGTTTTTATTTTATTTTTTTAGGTTAAGGTTATAAGTTTTTATTTTAGGTTTATTTTTAGGTTTTATTTTTTAGATTAGGTTTAGGTTTATTTTTAGAATATTTTATTTAATTTAGTTTAGGGTTTAGGTTTAATTTTTTTTAGGTTTAGGTTTATATTTCATTTATTTTAGTTTAGTTTATTTTAGTTTAGGTTTAGGATTATTTTATTTTATTTATTTTAAGTTTAAGTTTTTTTTAGTTTTGGGTTTAGGCTTTATTTTTATTTATTTTTATGTTTTATTTTTTACGTTTATTATTTAGGTTTAAGTTTCTATTTAGTTTTTATTTTATTTTGTTTTAGGTTCATTTTATTTATATTTTAGGCTTAGTTTTATTTTATTTAGGTTTTTTATTTATTTTATTTTAGTTTAATTTTTATTTTTTGTTTTATTTTCTTTCTAGATTTAGATTTAGGTACTAGTTTATGTTTTTATTTTATTTTATTTTATTATTTTATTTTGGTTTAGATTTTTTTTATTTAATTTATTTTTAGGTTTTATTTAGTTTAGGTTTAGGTTTTCAACTTATTAAGCTTTAGGGTTTATGGTTTTTTTGGGGTTTAGGTAGGGTTTAGGTTTTATGGTTTAGGGTTTAGGTTTTAGGGTTTAGGGCATACGGTTTTTATGATTTATTGTTTAGGGCATAGGGTTTAGGCTTTAAGTTTAGGGTTTAGGTTTTAGTTTTGGGTTTGGGGTTTTTGGTTTTTTTTTTTGTTTTTTTAGCAGAGAACAAATTCACATTCAACATTTCTTCTTTTATTTATTTTGTTTACTTTTTATTTATTTTAGCTTAATTTAATTTTAATTTTTATTTAGGTTTATTTTATATTTTTATTTAGTTTAGTTTATTTATTATAGGTTGATTTATTTTAGTTTATTTTTTAGGTTTAGGTTTAGGTTTAGGTTTATTTTTTTTGTTTGAGTTTTATTTTTATTTTATTTTTTCGTTTAGGTTTTATTTTTCATTTTTAGGTTTAAGTTTAGTTTTTGTTTTATTTTTTTAGGTTTAGGTTTTATGTGTTTATTTTAGGGTTATTTTTAGAATTTATTTTTTAGTTTAGATTTAGCTTTATTTTTAGTTTATTTTATTTTATTTAGTTTATGTTTAGCCATAGGTTTAATTTATTTCAAGATTAAGTTTAGGTTTTATTTATTTTAGTTTAGTTTATTGTAGTGTAGGTTTAGGTTTATTTTACTTTGTTTATTTTTATTATTTTATGTTTAGGTTTTTTTTTTTAGTTTAGGGTTAGGTTTTATTTTTTATTTATTTTTAGGTTTTATTCTAAGGTTTACTTTTTATGATTGGGTTTTATTTGATTTTATTTTCTATTTATTTTATTTTTGTTTTACGTTTATTTTATATTTTATTTAGGTTTTTTATTCTTAGGTTTATTTTATTTTTAGTATAGTTTAGGTTTTTATTTATTTTATTTAGTTTATTTTATTAGATTATTTTATTTTATATTTAGAGCTTTTTTTAGGTTTTATTTTATTATTTTATTTTATTTAAGTTTAAGTTTTCTTTATTTATTTTATATTTTGGTTTTATTTATTTAGGTTTAAGTTTTTAGGTTTATAGGGTTTATGGTTTAGAGCTTATGGTTTAGGGAGGGTTTTAGGGTAGTTTTAGCTTGTGGTTTAGGGTTTAGCCTGGGTTTAGTTTTAGGTAAGGTTTGTGGTGTTTTTTAGGGTTTATAGAAGGGTGGTAGGTTTAGTGGGTTTTAGGTGGTTTTGGTTTTAGGTTTTAGGGGAGGGTAGTTTAGGTTTAGTTTAGTGGGTGGGGTTTATGGTTTAGGGTGGGTAGGGTCAGGATGGGATGGTAGGTTGGGTTTTGGTGGATTAGGGTTTTAGAGGGTTTAGGTTATTAGTTTAGTTATAGGTTTAAAGTTTATTATTAGAGTTTAGGATAGGTTGTTAAAAACAGGTAGTTTATTTAGTTAATTTTATTTTTTATTTTTATTTAGGTTAATTTTTTATTTAGTTTAGTTTATTTATTGTAGTTTTTTTATTTTAGTTTTATATTTAGTTTAGGTAATTTGTTTTGTTTATTTTATTTTATTTTATTTTTTAGGTTTAGGATTTATTTTTTAGTTTTAGGTTTATGGTTAGGTTTTTATTTTATTTTTTTTGGTTTTTATCTTATGTTTATTTTTATGTTTTGTTTTTTAGTTTAGGTTTATTTTTATTTTATTTTATTTTATTTAGTTTGGGTTTAAGTTTAGTTTATTTTAAAATTATATTTAGGTTTTATTTATTTTAGTTTACTTTATTGTAATTTAGGTTCAGGTTTCTTTATTTTGTTTAGTTTTTTATTTTATGTTTAGTTTTTTTTTAGTTTAGGGTTTAGGTTTTAATTTTTAATTATTTTTAGAATTTATTTTAAGTTTATTTTTTCAATTTAGGTTTTTATTTAGTTTTTATTTTATTTTGTTTTAGGTTTATTTTATTTTTATTTTACATTTTGTTTTTATTTTATTTAGGGTTTAATATTTAGGCTTTAGGCTTTAGGGTTTTTAGGGTTTAGGTTTTAGGGTTTTAGGGTTTTAGGGTTTAGGTTTAGGGTTTAGGGTTTAGGGTAGGGTTGTTGATTTGGGTTGTAAGTTTTAGGGTTTTATCATTTTGGTTTAGGTTTTGGGGTTTAGGTTTTTTTTTTTTAAAAAAGTAAACCCAGTTTAGTTTATTTAGTTTATTTTATTTTATTTTTATTTAGGTTAATTTTTTATTTCATATAGTTTAGTTTATTTATTTTTGTTTATGTTTTTTATTTTAATTTTTTATTAGGTTAAGGTTTAGGTTTATGTTAATTTTTTTTGTTTTAATTTTATTTTATTTTTTAAGTTTATGTATTTTTTAAGGTTTAAGTTTAAGTTTTTATTTTTTTTAAGGTTTAAGTTTTTGATTTTTATTTTAGGTTTATTTTTAGTTTATTTTATTTTATTTTATTTAGTTTAGGTTTAGTTTATTTTAGGATTAAGTTTAAGTTTTATTTGTTTTAGTTTAGTTTTTGGTAATTTAGGTTGAGGTTTATCTTATGTTTAGGTTTTTTTTTTTTAGTTTAGGGTTAAATTTTTATTGTTTATTAATTTTTAGATTTTATTTTAAGTTTGTTTTTTCGGTTTAGGTTTTTATTTAGTTTTTATTTTATTTTATTTTAGGTTTATATTATTTTTATTATACGTTTAGTTTTAATTTTATTTAGGTTTTCTATTCTTAAGTTTATTTTTTTAAGTTTAGTTTAGGTTTTTATTTATTTTATTTTATATTATTTTTATTAGTTTATTTTATTTTTAGGTTTAGGCTTAAGTTTTTATTTTATTTTATTATTTTATTTTATTTAGGTTTTTTATTTTATTTTAGTGTTTATTTAGGTCAGTAGGTTTTATGTTTTTAGGGTTTAGGTAGAGTTTGGTTTAAGGGTGGAGGTTTAGGTTTAGGGTTTAGTGGTTGGTTATTTAGGATTCTGTTTAAGTGATTTAGGGTTTAGTGGTGTTTAGTTGGGTTTAGGGTGTGGTTTAGGAAGTTTAAGGTAGTGGTTAGAGATTTAGGTGGTGGATGGTTTTGGTGGTAGGTTAGTAGTAGTCAAGATCAGGGTGGTTTAGGGATTATTATTTAGGGTGGGTTTAAAAATTAAGCAAACCCATAGTTTAGTTTATTATTTATATTTTGGTTTATTTTATTTATTTTATTTTTATTTAGGTTAATTTTTTAATTTTATTTAGTTTAGTTTATTTATTTTAGGTTTATTTATTTTAGTTTAAGTTTTTTATTTTAGTTTATTTTTTAGGTTTAGGTTATATTTTTTAGTTTTAGGTTTATGTTTAGGTTTTAATTTTATTTTTTTAGGTTTCTATTTTAGGTTTATTTTATGTTTTATTTTTTAGCTTTAGCTTTAGCTTTATTTTTAGATTATTTTATTTTATTTAGTTTAGGTTTAGTTTTTTTTTAAAGATTAGATTTAGGTTTTATTTATTTTAGTTTACTTTATTATAATTTAGGTTCAAGTTTATTTTATTTTATTTATTTTTTTATTTTATGTTTAGTTTTTTTTTAGTTTAGGGTTTAGGTTTTATTTTTTATTTATTTTAAGTTTATTTTTTAGGTTTAGGTTTTTATTTATATTATATTATATTTTATTTTAGGTTTATTTTTATTTTATTTTATGTTTAGTTTTTATTTTATTTAGGTTTTTATCCTTAGGTTTATTTTTTTTAGTTTAGTTTAGGTTTTATTTATTTTATTTTAATTTATTTTTATTAGTTATTTATTTTATATTTAGGTTTAGGTTTAGGTTTTAGTTTAGGTTTTTATTTTATTTTATTATTTTATTTTATTTAAGTTTAGGTTTTATTTATTTATTTTATATTTTGGTTTTATCTAGTTTAGGTTTAGGTATGTGGTTTAGAGTTTAGGGTTGTGGTTTAGGGTTGTGGTTTATATTTGTGGTTATGGTTTAGGTTTAAGTTTAGGTGTTTAGGGTTTAGTTTTAGTGTTTTGTGTGGTTTATGGTTTAGGGTTGTGGTTGTAGGTTTAGTTTGCAGGTTTAGGGTTGTAGGTTTAGGTTAGTTAGTTTATCATTTTGGGTTTAAAGTTTAGGTTTAGGCATAGGGTTTAGGGTTTCCAAATCAAGTAAGGTTTAGTTTATTTAGTTTATTTTATTTATTTTAAGTTTAGGTTTTTTAGGTTTAGATTTATTTTTTTGTTTTATTTTCATTTTATTTTATAGGTTTAGGTTTTTTTAAGGTTTATATTTAGGTTTTTATTTTATTTTTTTAGGTTTAGGTTTTAGGTTTTTATTTTAGGTTTATTTTTATGTTTTATTTTTTAGCTTAGCTTTAGCTTTATTTTTAGTTTATTTTATTTTATTTAGTTTAGGTTTAGTTTATTTTAGGATTATGTTTAAGTTTTAGTTGTTTTAGTTTAGTTTAGAATTTATGTTTAGTTTATTTATTTTTTTATTTTTTTTTATTTTATGTTTAGGTTTCTTTTAGTTTATGGTTTAAGTTTTACTTTTTATTTATTTTTAGATTTTATTTTAAGTTTATTTTTTCACTTTAAGTTTTTATTTTTATTTTATTTTATTTTATTTTAGGTTTATTTTATTTTTATTTTATCTTTAGTTTTTATTTTATTTAGGTTTTTATTCTTAGGTTTAATTTTTTTAGATTAGTTTAGGTTTTTATTTTATTTTATTTTATTTATTTTTATTAGTTTATTTTATTTTATTTTTAGGTTTAGGCTTAGGTTTTTATTTTATTTTATTATTTTATTTTATTTATGTTTAGGTTTTTTTATTTATTTTATTTTTAAGATTTGTTTAGTTTATGTTTAAGTTTGTAGGTTTTTAGTGTTTAGGGTATAGAGTTTAGGGTTTCGGGTTTAGGGTTTAGGATTTATGATTTTAGGGTTTAGGGTTTAGGGCTTAAGGTTTATTGTTTAGGCTTTACTGTTTAGGGTTTTTAGGGTTTAGGGTTGCTTAGGGTTTAGGGTTTAGGGTTTTTAAGGTTTAGGGTTTAGGTTTTAAGGTTAGTTTAGGGTTTAGTGTTTGGGGTTTTGGGTTAAAATTTAGGGTTTAAGATTTATGGTTTAGGGTTTAAGGTTAGTTTAGGGTTTAGGGTTTAGGGTTTATGGTTGTAGGTATAGGATTGTAGGTTTAGGGTTAGTTTTATGGTTTAGGGTTTAGTATTTAGGGTTTAGGGTTAGTTTAGGGTTTAGGTTTAGGGTTTAGGGTTTTAGGGTTTATGGTTTAGAGTTTAGGGTTTAGGGTTTAAGTTTAGGGTTTAGGGTTTAGGGTTTAGGGTTTAGGGTGTAACCTTCGTTGCTCCTCCCACCGCCATAACCACCACTGCTCAGACCACCATCTCCATATCTGCCAGCACCTCACATTCCCTCACCACCACTGTAATAACCGCCGCCTCGACCTTTGCCTCCAATGCTAGATCTAGACTAAGCCTGGTTGACGGTGATGTTTTTTTCGTCAAGGTTCTGCCCATTCTTAATGTTTAGGTTTATTTTATTAGGTTTTAGGGTTTAGGTTTATTATTTAATTTATTTAGTTGCTTTAGGTTTAGGTTTAGGGTTTGGGGTTTAGGGTATAGGGTATAGGGTATAGGGTTTAGGGTTTTTGGGTTTATGCTTTTATGGTTTAGGCTTTAGGGTTCTGGGTTTTTTAGGGTTTATGGTTTAGGGTTTAGGGTTTAGGGTTTAGGATTTAGAATTTATGGTTTTTTTAAAAATAATTAAGTAAAATGGTAGGTTTAGGTTTATTTAGTTTATTTAGTTTAGTTTATTTTATTTTTAATTTTTATTTAGGTTTATTTTTTATTTTTATTTAGTTTAGTTTATTTATTTTAGGTTTATTTTTTATTTTAGTTTATTTTTTTGGTTTAGGTTTAGGTTTTTTATTTTTTATTTTAGGTTTAGGTTTAGGTTTTTATTTTATTTTTTTCAGTATAGGTTTTAGGTTTTTATTTTTGGTTTATGTTTAGGTTTTGTTTTTTAGTTTAGGTTTAGGTTTGTTTCTAATTTATTTTATTTGATTAAGCTTAGGTTTAGGTTAAGGTTTAGTTTTTATTTATTTCAATTTAGTTTATTTTAGTTTAGGTTTAGGTTGATTTTATTTTTATTTTAGGTTTAGGGTTTTTTTAGTTTATAGAGTAGGTTTTACTTTTTATTTATTTTTGGGTTTTTTTTAGGTTTATTGTTTAGGTTTAGGTATTTATTTAGTTTTTAATTAATTTTATTATAGGTTTACATTTTATTTTATTTAAAATTTTTATTTTTTTAGTTTAGTTTAGATTTTTATTTATTTTATTTTAGTTTATTTTTTATTTTATTTTTTATTTTTTAGTTTTTTTTAAGTTTAAGTTTATATTTTACTTTATCTTTTTATTTTATTTTTTATTATATTTTATTTTGGTTTAGATTTTTATTTATTTTATTTTTAGATTTATTTAGTTTAGGTTTAGGTTTTTAGGGTTTAGAGTTTAAGGTTTAGGGTTAGTTTAGGGATTAGGGTTTGGGGTTTTTTGGGTTTAGGGTTTAAGGTTTAGGGTTTAGTGTTTAGGCTTTAGGGTTTAAGTATTAGGGTTTAGGGTTAGCTTAAGGTTTAGGGTTAATTTAGGGATTAAGGTTTAAGGTTTAAGCTTTAGGGTTTAGGGTTTTTACAATTTAGGATTTAGGGTTTAGTGTTACTTTAGGGTATAGGGTTAGGGTTTGTTACATATATATTTTTAATTTTTAATTTTTTATTTTTAAAATTAAGTAAACTAGTACATTTAGGTTTATTTAGTTTATTATTTATTTATTTTAGTTATTTTATATTTAGGATTATTATTTTTTATTTAGTTTTGTTTATTTATTTTAGGTTTTTTATTTTAGTTTATTTTTATGGTTTAGGACTATGTTTAGGTTTATTTTTTTCGTTTAGTTTTATTTTTATTTTATTTTTTAGGTTTAGGTTTTATTTTTTATTTTAGGTATAGGTTTAGGTTTTTAATTTTTGTTTTTAGGTTTAGGTTTTAAGAGTTTTTTTAGATTTATTTTTATGTTTTATTTTTAGTTTGGGTTTAGGTTTATTTTTGGTTGATTTTATTTTATTTATTTTAGGGTTTAAGTTTAGGTTTGGTTTTATTTATTTTAGTTTAGGTTTAGGTTTATTTTATTTTGTTTATTTTTGGTTTAAGTTTTTCTTAGTTTAGGGTTTAGGTTTTATTTATTATTTATTTTTAGGTTTTATTTTTTTGTTTATTATTTAGATTTTGGTTTTTATTTGCTTACATTCAGCGATGAAGACTTACTCCTAGGGACGACTGATCACAACCGGCTCTTTACATTATTGTGGATGTTGGCAGATACAGGCTATCTAGTGTTCTGGTTGACCCAGGTGTATCAGTCAACATTATGAGTCTATGAACCCTTGTCTACTTGAGGATCAACATCTCCAAACTCCAAAAAGAAATGATGATGTTGAGAGGATTCAATGAACAAGGCGAGAGGGCCTAAATGCATGATGAAATATGTTATGGGTCAAATCAGCTAGAAGAAGTTGTTCTCCACCATAAGGGATGCCCTCATAGGTCAAACATTCCTTTATCATGCAAGGATGAAGATCCTTCTTATTGAAGAGAGAAAGAATATACATGCATGATGTGAAACATACAACCATGCAGCTAATGGGTTGCTAAATCATTTAATTATCTTATTTATGTCTTAAGCTTTATGATGAGGTTATGAGTTGTTTAAAATTTAGTTATGATTGATTAGTTGGGTAAAAATATTATTTTTATCCTAAGAGCCTAATCGTATCCAAGCCACACATTAAAGCATCAATCATTTAAGAAACTATAAAAGCATGTCGTCATAATGCACAATGTAAATGTAACATCAAACAATTATATAAACTATCGTAAAAGAATAAAAGGCCGGCACGATCGGGTACCATCGTACAACCCGAAGAGAGAAAAGATTGGTTGCCGAGGTCTACCCTTATACAACCTGGAATATGAAAGAATAACTATAATTGTATTAAATGCTATGGGGGTCTTCTTTCTTCATATCTCCATTTCTGATTTGGTTCCTTCTTCGATTTGGATGGTGGTTGCTTCAAAGGCATCAAAGGGCACCCCAAGACAAAGCCTTCTAGCCACTGCTCATCCTAATCCCCCATAACACTAATTCTAATTCCTATTTGAAAAATTACATTTATGTGGGAAAAGTAAATCTAATAATACCTACAAAATAGTGGTTATCTAAATATACATATAGTCCCAAGCAATTGTATTTATAATTTGGATTTAGCACCGTACACATGGGTAACTAAGCCCACCTATCTTAACTTGGATTATGCTTAAGGATTTAAGCAACTAGCAAAAAGAGCATTCACACTTATTTTTAATCATCCCTTAAGCAAAATCCCCTACAAAAAATATGATTAAGTTAATATTGGCCTATCATCTAGTCTGCGAAGCATACACCCTAACATCCAATCTAAAATAATATATCATAAAACAAAACATACATCACATCATACACCATCCTAACTTAGAGCTAGAAGTGGTGACTTAATTCTAATGTGTGTATTAAGGCTTGTGGTAAGTCTAGCATTAGTGTTGTATTTTTAAGTGTAGAAGGATTCAATTTAACATAAAAGGTTGATTTCACTTGAAGTAGTTTAATTTATTTGAGAATTTTAATTTGTGTTTACTTTTGTTTCATTTGATTACACTTAGCAACCAAGTGTTATAAAGAGAGGAAAGAGGATTACTCTCTTTCATCCCTACCTTAAGTCACTTTCTAAAGTATATTAATTTGATTTAGTTCTCTTTAGTGAATGGCTTATTAAATGATTTAATTAATCTCAAGTTTAGGTTCATTTTAAATAATCCTAATCAAAATGAAAGGCATCTTAAGATTAATTTAATTCAATTACTACCACATGACATATTAAATCATTTTTCCATCACATGTAACATGCATATGATTTAATACTAAGTGTATCAAAACATGCAATATATTTTACCACACTTAAATGATGAATGTATATGTATGTTTTGAATTTATATATATTTTTTTATTGAATTATTTAGACATATTAATTTAAAACTTTATCCAAATTCTTATACAAAAAGGATATAAGAATGAAATTAAATAGGCATGTGTCATTATTAAACCTAGGAAGTGAGGTAATCAAATGACCTCCTTGGAGTTAGCTAAAGCCTCGTATTCTCGGGATGTCCAGACTATATATCCATTTGCCTGCAAACAAATGTAAATTCATATACATGAACATATGAAGTAAGCTCCAAATCATATGGCTAATTAATTCAACCACTCAGTCAATTATGAATGCATGCAATTTTAATGTAAAATGGGATTTTCATTCACTAATCACATATACATATACATGAACAAATATATAGGCAAGTATGTGTCATTGTTAAGTCAGAGAAGTGAGGTAATCAAATGACCTCCTTGGGGCTAACTAAAGCCTCATATTCTCGTGATGTCTAGACAATATACTTACTTTTCTTGGATACACATGGATGTATACATAAACGAAGGACAGAAAACCATGCAAAGATTGTATATTCTTTTTTGATTGAATCATTTATATATATGAATTAAAGCCTTATTCAAATTCTAATGTTGAAATACATAAGAATGAAATCAAATGGGTACATTCCATTGTTAAACCAGGGATGTGAGGTAATCAAATGACCTCCTTGGGGCTAGCTAAAGCCTCGTGTTCCCGGGATGTCTAGACTATATACCAATTACCATTCAATCTTAGATAAATCAACACATGAATAGAGGAAAGAGAACTCAACATTCATACGCTTAAGCTATAAGCACATGCATTTCTTATGTATTTATAACTAGCATCATAACACATATTGTTATTCATTTATAAGCTTTTGAAAAATACATTTGAATTTAATAGTGATAAAAGCCACACATATATTAAATTAAATCAACACATGCAAGCTTACAAATAGGAAATCCATTATCTTTTACTTGATTTTGAAAAGATGAATGCATGAATTCAAATGACATACCAAATTTAACTTGATTAGAAAGAGGAAAATCGAATATAAGCATGTAATTCATTCAACCGAACTAGTTCTTAAGGACAATCAAACTAAATAAGATTATTTAAAGCAAACCAAAGCTTCTTTATTAATTATGTTTGGGATTTGATTTGATTTAAATAGGAGAAGAGAAACATAACTTGTTATTTTAAACCCATTCCCACATTAGTAATTTGATTTAATTTAAGAAAATGTAATTAAGTTGATTTTATGAATTAATTAAGTTGAACCATTAATTAGATGAATTAATGACCCTTACTTATGTCACCTTAAAATAAGTAACTAAATAATTATAAGCCAACATAATATGCATGGAAAATAAACTTGCAATGATCCTAAGAAATAAAAGGGGCCTAATGCAATTGGCTCATGATTAATAGTTAACTAGACTAAAGGACTTAATTAATTACTCTTATTATTTTCCCACACATATGGACTAACCATAATTTCATTAAACTCCTTTAGGATATTAAACACCTAAAAATCTACCCCATGATTTAATTAATTAAGGTCTGATGTGATTATGATTTCAATTTGATTATGTAATTTAATTAATTAGTTAAATCTTAATTAATTTTATTTTAAAAAAGGGTGAAATGAATTTAGGGAAAGGGGTCCCAACCTTATTCCTTTGTTCACTTATTGTTGAACAATGATTAATAAAGTTAATTAATCAATTTATTACGGTTCATGGGATTAATTAATCATCAATTAACTTAAAAGAGTAGTTAAGGTTTAATTAGTAAATTTTCCTAATTAATTGAGCAATAAATCCCAAGAAAATCATGTGAAGTAGAGGTCATTCCATTAAATTAACCCACAAAATTTGGGATTAATTACTCAAGTAATTAAGAAGTAATTAAGATAATTAATTTTATAATTAAACCTTAATTACAGTTCAAAATTAGTTAAGATCATTTTAAATTAATTCTCTTATGAAATATCGTTAAAATGAGTACGTTTTTGAATTTTTTTTATTTCTCTATGATTATTTTATGATTTTTAGAAGTTTTAGCCATTAAAAATGATTAATTAAGCCTAATTAAAGCATAATCTTGTTGGCGCCACAGGGCACGCTGACGTGATATGCTTTCCACGTGGTGCAGCAGGATTGGCTACTTAAAACTTATCCGACTCAACGCCTATGTGGCAGAGGCAGATGCGCTTTCTCATCTACCATTTTATCTAAGATTGGATGGCTACGATTAATTCCACAGCTTAATAGGATTAAATCAGATCAATCTAACGGATCTAATCACGATCATCCATTCCGATCACATAGAAGGGATGGTGGGTGATCTAACATCACACGAGTGAGGGAGAATGGAGTCCATCCGCCATTGCTCACTTGATCCGAGCTTACTCAAACTTGGATCAACTCCAAAAGGATCACACATCTTCACTGATATCAATCAGATGGGATCCAACAGTCAAGATCACATGAGATGCAAGTTTTCTTCAAAAAGCTCCAACCCATTATTGCCTAAGGATCAGTTTTGGAAGCATACCTCATTAGAGCTCAAGACCAGTGGCTCGAATGATTGAGGAAGCTTCATCTAGTGGAGATGAAGCCTTGTTGAGTAGTTATTGGATCAATTCCTCAATGTTCAATGAGAAGGCAATGAACTGATGATTTAGAGCTCGAGTTTGATCAAAGTCCCACCTCCAGTGCTAGGGAAGCTTGGGAGATAATTAGTTCTTGCTCGATGAGGCCTAGGGAAGGTGTGTGCAAAGTTAATTTGAGTTTGATAGAGAAATGGGTAAGTTAGTTCAGAAATGCGAGTGTCCTATTTTGAGATGAATGAGAATGGCATTTTTTGATTGAGGAACAAGCTTGGGAGCTTAGGGAATGGCTCTAGTGGCTCATCTTGGGTAGCTAGGGCTCCGAGGATTGAATTTTTTGTGTGTTTTAGTGGAAATGAGGGGGTATATACCCCCATTCATCTTGATAGGATGGTGGGATTGGGTTTAGCTTCTAGTGGTCGTCCGACCATCTCAGGGAGTCATGGGTGATAGGGAGGAGGTGAGTTAGGTCAGCTTGGTTGGTTGAAGGTGTTAAGGTGGCTGCCAAGAAGGAATCATGGTTGTCATATGGGTTTAAAATGCTCCAATGGGGAGAGTGAGGTGATTTCACCTCCCATGGGTCATGGTCAACCCAACCACCCCTTGGCTCAGGTTGGGCAGTGTCCTAGCTGCCTAGGTGGACTATTGGGAGAGTACCAAGTGGCCAAGGAATGGAAATGGCCACTTATATGGGTGATTTGTCTGATGTGATGCCCTTGACCCAAGAGTAAAATGATCATTTGGCATTAGATTTAATTTGGGAAAATTTGAAATGAGCCAAAAGTGGGTTAGCCCAAATTTCAAGTCAATTTGAGTTGAATTGGTTAGGTTTGGCTCAATTTGACTCATTTAGGTCAAATTGGGTTAGGTTGGCTAAAGTTAACCAATTGGTCAAATTGGGTCAAACCAAGGGTTGGGCCAAGTTCATATGATTATTTGGGATGTTTTGGTTCAATTGGTTTGGTTTAGTTTGGCTTAGATTTGTTTTTGGCTCATTTGAATTCATTTGGGTCAAATGGGTTAAGTTGACTAATTTGACCAAATTGACCAAATTGGCTTGGGTTGGGTGTTAGTTTGGGTTTAGTTGACCAATTGAAGATGATTGTAGGCTTTGGTTTTAATTAATTTGGATTTGGATTTGATTTAGGCCAACTTGAACCTTTAGGTCAATTTGGGCTAAGTAGTTCAATTGGGTTCAATCATGACTTTGGTCAAGTTCAATAATCAATTTCAAATGAATTTGAGCCATTGGTTGCAATCTATTTGGTTTATATTTTGGTTTGACCCAATTTAATCTTTTAGGTTAATTTGGATTAACTTGGGTTGAGAGGGCCAATTAGTTTTGGTTTGACTCAATTGAAGGTCAAGTCATATTCAAATATTTATTTTGATTTGGTAGAAATCATTGGTTTCAAGGGAATTGGCTTATGTTGCAATTTGGCTAGTATGGGTTCATATGGGTTAAGGGGTTGACTTGGTCAAATGTCCAAGTTAACTTGGTTTGACCCAATTTGTGATAATTGATCAACCTATGGTGATCAACAATCATGATGGGAGGTTTTGATCAGCTTGGTTCAATCCAATTTGGGTAGGATTAGAACTTGGCCCAAATAAGTCAAATTGGCCACTTTTGGTCAAGTGGACCAATTGGGTTTAGTTGCCTTGATTTTTGGTTGAGTTTGATTTATTTGAGTTTAAATATGGATTTGAGATTGATATTTAAATTCAATTGCAATTGGCTTGGGTTCAAATGGGTTTTGGTTCATTTGAACATTTCAAGTCAAAAGAGTTAAGTTGGGTTTGACTTGGGTTGATTTTGGTTTGGCTTGATGATTGTATATTTCATTTATATTTGTGAATATGATTGAAGGTATGATTGATTCATGAGAAAATCAATTGCATTTGGGTTTTAGAATGAAAAGTTTTGGCTAAGTCCATGGAGTTGGATCATGTGGTTTAGGTTTGGATTTTGATTTAGTTTGATTTAGTTTTGATGACTTAAATGTACATTTCATTTAAATTTGTGAAGATGATTGTGAGAAAATCAATAGGGTTTGGCTTGATTTGGATTAAGATTTGACTAAGTTCATGGGATAAGTCATATGGCTTAGGTAGGGTTTTGATTTAATTTTATTTAGTTTTGATCATTTGAATGTAGATTTGATTTATATTTAGGAAGATGATTGAAGATATAAATTGAGTATGAGAAAATCAATTGATTTTGAATTGATTTGGATTAAGATTTGGCTAAGTCCATGGGATAGGTCATATGGCTTAAGATGGGTTTGATCATGGGCTTCAATCATTTGGTTTTGGAATTTGGGTTTGGATTTGGATTTGAATTTGATATTTGATTTGAACTTGCGATTTGGTTTGAGAAGGTGAACATGGATTGGGTTTGGGTTGTAGGGTAGGTGGATTATCCTAACCCCTAAGGCATAACCTAATCCTATGGTTAACCCTTTTAAGTCTTTAGGCATAGATTAAATATTTACCTAATTGTTAAAAGTGTCTTATGACTAAAGAAGTCTTAGTATCTAGAAGACTCTTAAGTCTAAGATGGGAAGATTGAATTTGCACTCCAAAAGTAAGGTCAACAGGCCTTAGGCTCTATAGTGTTGCCCTTAGAGATAGGTGCTTGGAAGATCGAAGCTAAGTTTCACATTATAGACTTTGATACATCTTTCAACGCTTTGCTTGGGAGACCATGAATACATGAGAACAACATAGTTTCATCCTCTCTACATCAATTTATGTAGTTCATGAGAGATGGGATCGTCTGCTGTGTCAAAGGAGATTTCAAGTTATTTATAGTTCATGAGGTCAGCATATATGAGGATGCGGCTTACTACCTCCCTCATAATCAACAAGTCTATTCTCATGAATTTGGTTAAAGTTTGAAAATAAAAGAAATAGAAAAATAAAAAGAACAAAAAAGAAAAAGAAAAAGGAAAGAAAAGAAAAAATGAAAAGGAAAATAAAAGGGAGTGGAAATAGACTTGGAGGAGGAAGTGGAGCCTGACATTAGATTCCACCCATAGTTCATTATTCCATTTGAACATATGGATAGGATGACCTAACCTCCACAAGGCAGAGGAATAGACCAGTTCAGAGGTAGTCCTAGGGGTGGAAAACCTCCTTATTGGCCACCCAATAGAAGATATGTCCCAACTACTAGGAGTACACCTGCTATCCATATAGACTTAAAATCAAGTTCATAAGATGAGTTCTATATGGTTAGTATACCAGGCAGCTCTTCTTAATAGTAGATTCCCTTGGAGGTAACACTTGAGCTAGATAGTGATGAAGATCAGGCTCCAAAGCAAAGCATAAGTGTATCCAAGTCTATATGTGAAATGGTTAGGCATCAGTTAGAAACCTTAGCTCTAACTTCACTTTCCCTTCAAAAAGTTGAGGGTTTGGCAGTTAAGGAAGCCCCTAAGTGATCCACAGGTGTGAAGACTCAGAGGTTCTTTCTAGGAGCATCATCCTTAAGTCAATAATTTGATGTAGAACTTAAGGATGATTCATATAAAGATTTAATAAAAAATTACCTTTTGATTGGTACTTGTCTTGTGTTCATAATTTAGCAAAGAAAAGGTTAATCTCAGATACTTGGTGAAAGAGTAGGTCAGACTACTTCGAGAGAATATGGAAGAGCAAATGCAAAAGCTCTCAATCAAGACCAGGACTAGGATTCGGTACAGTGGGTCTAGTCGATGATGATGATTACTTCTTAGTCATTAGGAATCATTTGGAATTTGATAGGTTCTTTTCAAATCACATTAACTCATATTAGGAGTTGTGCTTAGAAACTTCAGATGATCTCAATGATTTTGAAGTAAAAGATGCACTACCAGAGTTCAAAGAAAAGATCAAGTCAACCATCGACAAGATCAAGGAAATCAGCTTAGGAACTGCAGTCGACATACATCAATTCTTTGTTGAATGAAATTGAAACCAATGACTTAGTTAGGCTATTGAATTAGTTTATGGACTGCTTTGCATGGAGTTATGAAGAGATGCTTAGATTGGCTCCTAACATAGTGGTCCATAAACTTGTAATAGAGCTTACTGCTAACCCTATCATGCAAGCTCTTAGACGCATGTGATTAGACATAGAACAACATGTCATTTAAGAAGTCAAGAAATTGATCGATGCTCACTTCATCTAAGAAGAAAAATACCCTATTTGGTTAGCCAGTGTCGTCTTAGTTAAGAAAAAGAATGGCCAAATTCACATATGCATCAATTTTAGGGATTTAAATAAGGCATGTCCAAAAGGCAAATTTCCACTTCCAATCCCAAAGTTAACGGTGGACATTGCTTCATCTCATACAACCTTCTATTTTATGGATGACTCATCTAGATATAATCAAATAAAGATGGCCCCTGAAGATGAAATAAATATTTCTTTTAGAACCCCAATCGGAATCTATTGTTATAAGGTCATGCCTTTTAGACTTAAAAATGATGGTGTTACATACCAGTGGGCTATGACTCGAATCTTCAATGAACTCATTCATCATCAAGTCGAGTGCTATATCGATGATCTCATGGTCAAAAGTAGAAAAAGGAAAGACCATCTCTTTGACTTGAGAGTAATTTTTGAATAGTTAAGATAATTTAACCTCAAAAAAGAAAGACCATCTCCATCACTATCATACGTACACTTTGGTCTTGTTTTCCCAAATCCCAGAGGTTACCATTTATAAGATTCCTCGAGGAGAGAATTCCATAGTGTATGCTTTAGCCAAGCTTGCTAAGGAGTTGGCATGTCTGGAGGATGAGTCCATATCAATAAAGGTCTGAAATTGACAAGTATTATCACTTATTGATATTGAACTCATCAAAAAGTACTTTCTTATGGATGGTGTCTTGTACTGGTGGTCTTTCAATCATATGTGGTTACGTTATTTCGACAAATACGAAGCTCATAAGATGGTGACCGAGGTACACTCAGGATTATCTAGAGCCAGCAAATATGGTCCAAAGATGATAGCCACGATCAAGAGACTAGGATACTATGGATGTCGATGATCAAAGATTATGTGGATACGGCTAGGCGATGCCACCAATGTCAAATACACGGTGTGGTCCTACACCAACCACCCAACATTCTACATCCTACATTGGCCTGATGGCCATTCGAGTGTTGGGGTACTGCCATAGTGGGTCTAATTGATCCTCATTCCTCCAAGGGTCATTAGTTTATCTCAGCTACTACTAATTACTTTTCCAAATGGGAGAAGGTGATTCCACTCAGAGAGGTCATGGCTCAGCATCTACTCTAGTTATTTAGGAACCATATCGTATATAGGTTTGGAGTGCCTTGGAGAATTATATTTGTTAATGGTATTGCATTCAAGAGCACCGAGATTAACAACTTTTATTGGAGACAGCATAGATTAGAGATATTCTACCATCAACTACTCGAGGGAAAATGTCTTAGTAGAAGCCTTCAATAAAACTCTCATCCAAATACTAAAAAAGACACTCGACAATAATAAATGACTATGGCATTAGCAGTTAGTTGAAGCTTTGTTGGCCTACTGCACCATATATAGAACTCTAATTCAATCTACACCTTTCTCCTTAGTGTATGGGTCCAAAGTTGTTCTACCATTATAAGTATGACTCCCATCACTAAGGATAGTTGTGGGTAGCAAGATCACAATAGAGCAGAAAGCCAAGTTGCAGTTAGAAGAGCTCAAAGATTTGGAGGAAAGATGCCTCCTGGCATGCCAAAACCTTAAGTTGTACAAAGCTAAAATGATTCAAGCTCACAATAAGTTGGTCCATCCTAGAGCATTCCAAGTAGGAGAGCTTATTTTAGTTCTAAGGAGACCGATTGCTGCTTGTCGTAAGATGGGAGGCAAGTTTGAACCTACTTGGGAAGACCCTTTTTCCATAAAGAAGGCATACCTAGGAGGATCTTATTAGCTTATTAATCATAAGGGAGAGCACCCAATGCTTCCAATCAATGGGCTCTACCTAAAAAAAATATTATAAGCCATGTTTGAAAATAATTATCATCAATGAAAATTCCATTTTGAATTCAATCTCTTCCATGTTGATTGTATTCTTGTTTGTGAATCCTCCACGATGTGTTTAGGGTAGGTGTAAGGAACTTGAGCGACATCCTATCCTTCATCGACACAACACAAACTCAAACTACAAACAAACATATAAAATAAATACATATATTTTACCCTAAGCTACTCCGAGTTGAGATAACGCCTCCAGTGACACTTACTCAGTAGTTACTCTAGGCAGGGCTGACGAGCTACCCTACTAGTGTGTCACCCGAGTGGTCTTCTTGGTTTAAAGGATATAAGTCTGTTACGCTTTCCTTCCTTACTTGGCCACTGTACACCTATGAGTGCCTTGTTAGTTTGGTAGGCTTTACTGTGTGGTCGGAAAGCTACCTCATGTTGGCTTCGTTTAAGAGTATGTGAGTCTGTTACTCTTTCTTCTTGGATTAGCCTTCATGAACTAACTTGGTTGAGTATATTTGAGGTTTAAGATATGTCCCTTAGTGGCTCCTTCCTTCCCGACTGCATCAAGTCTGGGTTCAATCCTTCCTCCGGGCTCCCTGCTTAGTAGTCCCTCTAGGAATAATAGCATACGTTCGGCTGATGATAGACTATCCTGATGATCAGTTCCACTTGGAAAGTTGTAAGCCTACATGCTTTCTTTCTAGATTGATCGTTGCACACCGATAGGCACCTTTAGTTGGTTAGTTCTCACTATACTGACGGATACACCTTAGTTTGTTGGTTCTCGCACCTTAAGATACAACACTCATAGTAGATGTAAGTTTGCTACACTATCTCCTTGAGTTGGCTTTCATACACCTATAAGCTTTCTTTTCTAGGGCTCAAGATAATGCCCCTAGTAGCACCTCCCCTGTCGGCACAATATTTGGATCACATCCTTTGCGATGCCATTTAGACACTACCTAGGTTACTATCGGATTGCATAGTTCCCCTTTCCTAGTAACCACCCCTGTGGTTGGAGATTCTATCCTGTGGATGTGTAGATTCTCCCTTGGTCCAGTAAATTTGAGATAGGTCAAGGCCGACATAGCCCTTTCTTAGTGTGGTCCCTCGCACACCAACAGGGTCCACGCAAACATATAAACAAAATATATATTCACTTGTGGATTTGGAGGACACCCTTAGCAGTACCTTTTTCCAAGCAGGCATCCTATCTTTAGGGTAGTGTTAGCAAAACTCTCTATAGGAATCGCATGACTACTCTTGAGTTGATATAAGTACCCAATGGCATTAACTCAGTAGTCGACCCCAAGTTGGGTTCGATTTGTTTTGCTACCAACAGGTCACCCTAGCGGTTATTCCCTGCTTTAGAAGATGTAAGTCTGCTACGCCTTCTTCCTAGCATAATCATTGCACACCGAAAGGCAACCCCTTTGGTTGGCTAGCTCTACCCCACGGCCATTAGACTATCCCTTTAGATTCATAAATCTAAGATAGGACAAGTCTGATATAGCTCTTTCTCAGTGGGTCCATCATACAATGAAATGGTCCATAAATTAAATCTATTAAATTTGATTGAGCTCACATCCCCAGTGGATATGCCCTCAATTCAAAATCAAACTAAACCAAACAAACCATATCAAATCACATGAAATTAAGATAAAATTAATCATGACTACTTTTGAGTTGACATACGTCCCCAACTATAACTGAGCTTGAGCCTTTTCTTTACTTTACTCCTTTTGTTTGCTCTTACTTTTTATGTTGGCTTAGTTGTACTCATCCTTTCAAAAGTATGTTGCGGGTTTCTTTTAGAGGTAAGGAGAGTCTTGCAAGGGGATCTTGCTGGTATCAGAAGGAAGAAATGAAATTTGTTGTTGCACACAAGGATTTTCTACTGTTGACTTTTTTGTTTTTCTTTTGCTTTCTTTCCTTCAATATTGTAATAGTTAGGGGGTTTATCTATTTAAGACTTATTGTAGCTCTTTGAGCATTAGCTTAGAGATTTATTACATCTAAGGACTGTGCTTTTTTATCGCAATAAAAATTCCCAAATTTCCCTAAAAAAACCCTAAACTATCACTAAACCCTAAAAAGCTAAAATCCTAAACCTAAACTAAATAAAACATAAAAATTAAATAAATAAAAAATAAATCAAAATAAAATATAAAAATAAAATAAAATAAAAGCATAAAATAAAACCTAAACCTAAACCTAAAAAGAAAATAAAATCAAGAATAAAAATTAAACTAAAATAAAATAAATAAAAACCTAAACTAAACTAAAAAAATAAAAAACCTAAATAAAATAAAAATTAAACCTAAAATAAAAATAAAATAAACCTAAAATAAAATAAAATAAAAATTAAATAAAAGGCTAAATAAAAATTAAAATAAAAATAGAAAATAAATTATTCTAAAATAAATAAAAAAGTAAACTAAATAAACCTAAACCTACAAGTTTACTTAATTTTAAAAATTAAAAAAATAAATAAATAAAACCTGAACCCTAAACCGTAAACCCTAAAACAAAGCCTAAACCCTAAACCCTAAACCATAAACACTAAACCCTAAACCCTAAAACCTTAAACCCTAAACCCTAAACCCTAAACCATAAACCCTAAATCTTAAACCCTAAAACTCTAAACCTAAACCACCCAAACCCCAAATCTAAAACTAAAAAACCTAAATCTAAACCACAAAACATAAACCTAAACCTAAACTAAATAAAACCTAAAAAAAAAGAAATAAAAAACCTAAACCTAAATAAAATAAAAGAAAATAAAATAAACTAATAATGTAAACGAAAACCTAAACCTAAACCTAAAAAAATTAAATAATATAAAAAATAAAAATTAAACTAAAATAAAATAAATAAAAACCTAAACTAAACTAGAAAATAAAATAAACCTAAAATAAAAAACCTAAATAAAATAAAAACTTAATATATAATAAGAATAAAATAAACCTAAAATAAAATAAGATAAAAACAAAATAAAAACATAAACCTAAAAGACAAACCAAAAAAATAAAACCTAAAAAAAATATAAAAAAAAACCAAAACCATTAACTAAAAAAAACCTAAACTTAAAATAAACAAAATAAAATAAACCCAAACCTAAACTAAAATAAAATAAACTAAAATAAATAAAACCTAAACCTAAACCTAAACCCTAAAAAAATAAAATAAAAAAATAAACAATAAACCTAAACCTAAACAAAAAATAAAATAAAACCTAAAATAAAACTGAAAATAAAAACCTAAAACTTAATTCTAAAAAAAATAAACTAGAAACCTAAACCTAAACCTAAAAATAAAAAATAAAACCTAAACCTAAAAAATAAAATAAAAATGAAAATATTCTAAAACATAAACAAAAACCTAAACCTAAAACTAAAAACTAAACTAAAATAAAATACAAATAAATAAATTAAACAAAATAAAAATAAAAAATCAACATAAATAAAAGTAAAATATAAATTAAACTAAATATACCTACCAATTTTCTTAATTTTTTTATCAAAAAACCTTAAACCTTAAACACAAAACCCTAAATACCAAATCCTAAACACTTAGTATACCACAACTAAACTCCCTCAAACCTTAAATAAAAATAAATAAATAAAAAGTAAAGAAAAAAACTTAACCCTAAACCCTAAACACTAAACCCTAAACCCTAAACCCTAAAACCATAAACCCAAAACCCAAAACCCTAAACTCTAAAACCCTAAATCCTAAATTCTAAAACTCTAATCCATATACCCTATACACTAAACCCTAAACCACAACTCCTAACTAAACCCCAAACCTCCAAACCTTAAACCCCTAAAACCCTCATAAACTAAATAAAATAAAAATAAATTAAATAAAACCTAAACCAAATAAAGTAAAATAAAATAAAATAAAAGCCTACTAAAACCTAAACCTAAACTTAAAAATAAAATAAAATAAAAATAAAAAACTAAACTAAAACTAAAAATAAACTAAATAAACTAAAAATTAACCTAAAATAAAATTTAAAATAAAATAAACCTAAAATAAAAATATAAACCTAAAATAAAATATAATAAATACTAAATAAAAACCTAAACTTATAAAATAAGCCTAAGAATAAATAAAAAATAATACCTAAATCATAAATTAAAAAAGCCTAAACCTAAAATAAACTAAAATTAATAAAATAAAACTAAAAAAAAATAAACCTAAACTAAAAAAAAATAAATCCTAAAAATAAACCTAAAAGAAAAACCTAAAACCTAAACCTAAAATAATAAAATGAAAACCTAAACCGAAACCTAAAATAAAAAATAAAATCTAAACCTAAAAAAGAAAATAAAAATAAAACTAAACTGAAAAATAAACATAAACCTAAACCTTAAAAATATACTAAATTAAAAAATAAGACTAAAATAAATTAGCTTAAAATAAATTAACTAAACTAAATAAAAATAAAGAGAAAACCTTAAATAGATAAAAAAATAAACCTAAACCTACCAGTTTTCCTAATTTCTTTTAAAAAAACTCTAAAACCTAAACCCTAAACCCTAACCTACAACTTTAAACTAACACTAAACCCTAAAAAGCTAAAAACATAAACTTAAACTAAATAAAACCTAAAACTAAAATAAATAAAAAAACCAAAATTGAAATAAAATACAACAACAACAACAACAACAACAACAAGCCTTAATCCCACTAGGTGGGGTAAAATAAATCCTTTGTCTCCATTGTCTTATTATGTGTCAAATTTTCATTTAATTCAAGTATACTAAGATCATTTTTATACATCTTAACCAAGTCTTTAGGTCTACCCTACCTTTCTTAACATAAGGAAAATCTAATGCATCTACTCTCCTAATAGATGGACGACGCTTTATGTGGCCAAACCATCTAAGGTGACTCTCCTAATCTTATCTACCAGAGCTACTCCAACTTTTTCCGAACATACTCATTTTGCATTCTATCTCTAAGGTAAAGCCACTCATCCTGAGCATCCTCATCTCGACTTAACTTAGTCTTATGTTTCTCTTTTATTGGCCAACATTGCACTATAAGTCATTCGGTCTTACCACCATCTTATAAAATTTTCCCTTAAGTTTAAGTGGAACTTTTCTATCACATAATAGGCGATGCATTCCTCCACTTCAACCATCCAACTTGAATTCTACTAATAACATCTCCATCTATTTCACCATCATTTTGAACAATAGAGCCTAAATATCCAATCGCTCACTCTTATTAATGATTTGATCTAAAGTCACAACACTACCACTAAAACTTCTACAACTAAAATTACACTCCATATATTCAGTTTTAGATCTACTTAAATGAAAACCTTTAGACTCTAAAGTTGACCTCCATAATTCAAGTTTCTGGACTCTCTCTAGTCTTATCAACAAGAAGAATGTCATCGAAAAAGCATACACCAAGGTACATCTTCCTGTAAATGCCTCGTAAGAACATCCATAACTAAAGTAAAAGATAAGGGCTTAATGTTGATCCTTGATGTAATCCAAAAATAGGAAAATATTTTGTCAATCCTCCTTGTGTTTGGACACAAAATGCCTAGTATACATATCCTTAATGACTTGAATATAACCAATATTAACTTCTTTCTAGAACTCTCCAAAGAACATCTCTTGAGACTTTATCATAAGCTTTCTAAATCAATAAATATCATATGTAGATCCTTCTTATTTTCTCTATGCTTCTCCATCAAACCTATTAACAAATGGATAGCATCCATAGTAGATCTACGGCATGAAACCAAAATTGTGAGAAACCTATCACATCGTCTATGCTCATTACTCTCCCATAATTTTAATGTATAACACATTAACTTAATTCCTCTATAATTTGCACACTCTTGTGCATCACCTAAAACCTAAACCTAAACCAAAACCTAAACCTTAACCTAAACCTCAAATGAAAATAAAATAAAAAATACAAATGAAACTAAAATAAAACAAATAATAACCTAAGCTAAACTAAAAAAATAAAATACCTAAATAAAATAAAAATAGAACCTAAAATAAAAATAAAATAAAATAAATCTAAATAAAAACCTAAATAAAAATAAACCTAAAAATAAAAAAATAAAAAAAAGTAAAATAAATAAGAAATAAACTAAATAAACTTAAAAATACCACTTTACTTAATTTAAAAATAAAAGTTATAAAATAAAAAATAAAAAATAAAAAAAATAAAAAAAACCTAACACTAAATCCTAGACTCTTATACTAACCCTAAACCCTAAACTGTAAATCCTAATTCCGAAACCTACAACCCTAAATCCTATACCTTAAAGCAAAACCATAAACCCTACATCCTAAATGCTAAAACATTAAACCCTAAACCCTAAAACCTACAACCCTAGACCCTAAACCCTAAACCCCAAACCCTAAAGCTTATACCCTAAAATAAAATAAACTCAAAATGAACCTAAACCTAAACTAAAAAATAAAACCTAAAAATAAGCCTAAAATAAAAACCTAAAACCTAAACCTAAAATAATAAAATGAAAACTTAAACCTAAACCTAAAAATAAAAAATAAAACCTAAACTTAAAATAAAATAAAATAAAACTAAACTAAAATATAAACTAAACCTAAAATAAATAAAAACTAAATAAAATAAAATAAATAAACCTAAAATAAATTAGCTAAACCAAATAAAAATAAAGAAATAACCTAAAATAAATAAATAAAATAAGCATAAACCTACCGATTTTCCTAATTTATAAAAAAAACCCCTAAACACTTAACCCTAAATCCTAATCCCTAAACCCTAACCTACAACCCTAAACTAACCCTAAAAAGCTAAAAACCTAAACCTAAACTAAATAAAACCTAAAAATAAAATAAATAAAAAAATCTAAACCAAAATAAAATAACTAAAATAAAATAAAATAAAAGACAAACTAAAACCTAAACCTAAACCTAAAACTAAACCTAAACTTAAAATGAAAATAAAATAAAAATAAAAAATTGAATTAAAATAAAATAAATAATAACCTAAATTAAACTAAAAAAAATAAAAAACCTAAATAAAATAAAACTAAACCTAATAATAATAAAATAAATAAAATACAATAAAATAAAACTAAATAAAAACCTAAATAAAAGTTAAAAAAAATAAAATAAAATAAATAAATAATAAACTAAATAAACTTAAACTTACTTGGTTTGATTTAAAATAAAAATAAAAAACTTAACCCTAAACTCCTTACCCTAATCACCTGAATCTAAACTACACTAAAACACCCTACCTCCAAATCTTCATTAAACCTTAAACCCTAAACCACAACCCACCTGGCAGACCCAAACCCAAACCCTAAATCCTAAACCATAAAACCTAAACCTAAAATAAATAAAACCTAAAATAAAATGGATAAAACTAATCCTAAACTAAACTAAACCTAAACCTAAAATAAAATAATATAAAAAAAACTAAACTAAATTAAAATCCTAACTAAAATAAAATAAGCCTAAAAATTAAAACCCTAAAAAAATAAAAATTACAAATAAACATAAAAATAAATTAAAAAGAAAACCTAAACTAAAAACAAAAAAAAGCCTAAACTTAAAATAAACAAAATAAAATAAACCTAACTAAATAAATAAACTTAAAACAAACCTAAAACTTAAAATAAACTAAACCAAAACCCTAAACTAAATAAAATTTAACTAAAATGAACCAAACCTAAACTAAAATAAAACCTAAAAATAAGCCTAAAATAAAAACCTAAAAACTAAACCTAAAAAAATTAAATAAAAACTTAAACCTAAACCTAAAAATAAGAAATAAAGCCTAAACCTACAAAATAAAATAAAAATAAAGCTAAACTTAAAAATAAACATAAACCTAAATAGAAACCTAAAAAATAAACTAAAATAAAAACTTAAACTAAAATAATTAAACTTAAAATAAATAACCTAAACTAAATAAAAATAAAAAATAAACCTAAACAAAAAATAAAAAATAAAATAAACTAAAATAAATAAAAAATAAACTAAATAACCTAAACTTATCAATTTTTTTTAATTTTAAAAAAAACCCTAAATCATAAACCCTAAACCCTAAATCCTAAATATAAACCTAAACCCAATAACCCTAAACTAATAAACCTACAACCCTAAACTCTAAACTACCTTAAACCCTACCATCTAAATAAAACAAAATAAATTGTGACCTAAACCCAAACTTTAAACCACAATATTTTAAACCCAAACCCAAAACCAACCACCAAACCCTAAACCCCATAAACCCTAAACCTTAAACTCTACCCTCTCCTAAACCCTAAACTGACCCTCCCTGACTGACCCACCAACCCAAACCCACCCCCTCTAACCAAACCCTAAAAAAAAACCTAAACCTAAAATGAAATAAAATAAAAATTTAAAATAAATATATAAAAAAACTAAACTTAAAATAAATAATAAAAGTAAAATAAAATAAAAATAAAATAAATACTAAATATAAACCTAAACTAAAAATAAATATAAAAAATAAATAAAAAATAAAACCTAAAATAAAAATAAACTAAAATAAAGAAAATAAAATAAACTAAAACATAAACTAAAATAAAATAAACTAAAATAAATAAAACTTAAAATAAACTAAATCTAAACCTAAACCTAAATAAAATAAACTAGAAATGCATCAAAACCTAAACTAAAAAATAAAACCTTAAAATATAACTAGAATAAAAACCTAAAACCTAAACCTAAAAAAATAAAATAAAAATCTAAACATAAACCTAAAAATAAAAAAAAAACCTAAATAAAATAAAATAAACTGAAATAAAAAAGTAAACATAAACCTAAATAAACCTAAAAATAAACTAAAATAAAAAAACTAAAATAAATAAACCTAAAATAAATACACTAAACTAAATAAAAAATAAACTTAAATAAAAAATAAAGTAAACTAAAATAAATAAAAAATAAAAAATATGCTAAGTAAACCAAAACCCACCAGTTTACTTTATTTACAAAAAAAAACTTTAACCCCTAAAACCTAAGCACTAAACCTTAAACCTTAAGCCCTAAACCCTAAAAACCCCTAAACCCTAAACCTTAATCCATAACACTAAACCCTAAATCCTAAAAGCATAAACCCTAAAACCCTAAATCCTAACTCCTAAACCCTAACCCCAAACCCTAAACCTAAACCTAAAGTAACTAAATAAATTAAAAAATAAACCTAAACCAACCTAATAAACTTAAAATTAAAATTAAACCCTAAGAATGGGCAGAACCTCGATAGTAAGAACATCATCGTCAATCAGGCTCAATCTAGATCTAGCATTGGAGGCGAAGGTGGAGGCAACAGTTATCCCAGTGGTGGTGAGGGAGGTGCTAGTTGATATGGAGGTGGTGGTCAGAGCAATGGTGGTTATGGTGGCACGAGGAGTAATGAAGGTTACAGCTGTGGTGGTGGTGAAGGGAGAGATCAAGGATATGATGGTGGATCCCACTACTCTAGAGGCGTGGGTGATTCTGATGGGAACTGGACAAATTGAAGAACTATCAAAATGATCTGTTGCTTATAGGACTATGTCTTTATAGTGGATATGGTTCTAGTTATCTAGGGTTTTTTATTTGCCCTATATGTGTTCATATTTTATCTATGTCATCGCTTGTGTCTTAAAAAACTTGGTGTGTTACTTGGTTGATGAGCTTTCTGTTCATGGACAAATGAAGAAATAATTTACTTAAGTTTAGACACATAAGTGTCCATCTGTGATCAATCTTCTTCTATAGCAGAGATAGCCTATCTAATAATAGAACTCCCCTCTAATCGATATTAACTTCTCAACTGCAATTCTTTCAATTTAGTAGATATGCCGAGGAGCTAAATTTGTGATCTAAAAAGCTCTCTTTAGTAGGATTTCAATGCTTTGAGACTGTGCTCGAGATGTTGGCGAGTTAGGGAGACTTGATGCGAAGTATTGCTAAATGAGATTTTTACAAAAGTGATTATATCAGACAAAATCTCTTGATAAGTAGTGCAAAACTAGAATAATTTGAACTCAATATCTCTGCACAGGGATGTACAAAATAATACCTCTCCTACTTTGAGACTCAACTCGGCAACATAATGTAACAAATAATTTGCTTCAACACAGAAGTAAGAAAGCTCAAGTAAAACTCCTAAGTCAATGCTTAGAAATAGGCGTCATAGTGTTGTGAGAGATTTATGACACTCATGGATTTTTGACTGACATCAAAAATATGATTTAAGAGAGATTTTGGATCCCAACATAGTATCTATCATCATTCCTATTTTTCTTTTATTGGTAGTAGTGTTACTTCATTTAGATGTATTCATTTGAATTTGATTTAATGGTGGAAAAAATAATTCCTACATTTGATGACATTCTTTTAGGTGTAAGAATTTTTGATGTCATTTGAAATCTAAAGTTTGTTGAAAAGCCACATGCAAATTAATTTTAAGAAGTGCCTCTTTAAGTTTAGGGCTCAAGTTGATCTAAACCTAAACACCATTAGCTTAATCTTTCCCTAATTTTAGAAGACAATAAGAATACAACAAATTTGTTCATGTACTCATTTATAATTTTGGTTTTTTCTTTAACAAGTAAACCTCTAAACAATTGACCTTAGTAGGATAAAGACAGGTATTTTTATTAACAACAATTTCATTTCAACCATGTAATAACTTGTTCTAATCCAAATCATCCTAGCTCTCTATTTCTATCTAGTAGATTTTTATTTAGCAGTATGTTTTAGTTTTATAAATCCCAATCTTCAAGGCTCACCAAACCCTAAACCCTAAACTGACTCTAAACCTTAAACCTTAAAACAAATCCTAAACCCTAAACTCTAAACCATAAAACTACAACCCTAAACCTTAAAACCCAAACCTAAACTCCCCCTCACTCTAATCCATGAAACCTAAAACCACACCCTAAACTAAAGACCATAGCTACTCTCCCTAACCCTAACTCTAAACCCTAAACTGAGCCCTACCCTAACTACCACAAACCCACTAAACTCACTGAGCTGACCCCAGCCTCTAAACCCCAAACCTAACTGGGCCCTAAATGATCCTGACCCCAGGCCACCAACTGACCTACCTTCTAAGCTTATCTAGCTGAGCCCCTAAACCCTCCTAACCTGGGCCCTACAAACCCTGAGCCCTAAACCATACCACCACTGTGCCTAAAACTGACCCTAAACATCAACAAACCTCTAACTCAAACCCCAAACTAACCCAAACCTAAACCATAAAACCTCCTAAAACCTAAAACCTAAACCTAAAGAAATAAAAGAGATTTTGGCTAAATGATTAGCACAATTTCTCTAATATAGATGAAAATTGTATGAGCTTTATATGCCATAGTGGTCTCTCAAGTTTCATGGGATGCTTGCTGGGTAGCTTCTGCGTGGACAAATGAAGAAAGAATCTACTTAAGTTAAGTCACCTAAGTAATGATCTATGAGCAATCCTCTTTAGTAGATGAGATAACCTATCTAATAATAGAACTCCTATCTAATCGATATTGCCTTCTCAACTGCAACTCTTTCAATTTAGCTGAGATGTTGAGGAGCAAAATATGTGCTTTAAAAAGCTTTCTCTAGTAGGATTTCAATGCTTTGAGACTATGCTCAAGATGGTGGTGAATTAGGGAGACTAGATGCAAAGTATTCCTGAATGACATTTTTACAATAGTAGTTGTATCTGATGAAATCTCTTGATAAGTAGTGTGTAACTAGGATAATTTGAACTCAATATCGCTGCATAGGGATTTACAAAATTATAGCTCTTTTACTTAGAGACTCAATGCGACAACATAATGTAACAAATAATTTACTTCAACATAAAAGCAATAAAGCTCAAGTAAAACTTATAAGTCAATGCTTACAAATAGGCGGCATAGTGTTGTGACAGATTTAGGACACTCACAGATTTTTTGCTGCCATCTAAAATATGATTTAAGAGAGATTTTGGATCCCAACATAGTATCTATCATCTTTTCTATTTTTATTTTATTGGTAGCAATGTTACTTCATTTAGATGTATTCATTTGAAATTGATTTAATGGTGGAAAGAATGATTCCTACATTTGATAACATTCTTTTAGGTGCAAGAATTTTTGATGTTATTCGAAATCTAAGGTTTGTTGAAAAGCCACAAGAAAATTAATTTTATGTAGTGTCTCTTTGAAGTTTAGGGCCCAAGTCAATCTAAATCTAAATAACATTAGCTTAATATTTCCCTAATTTTAGAAGACAACAAGAATAATACAAAATTGTTCATGTACTTATTTATAATTTTGGTTTTTTGCTTTAGCAAGTAAAACTCTAAACATTTGATTTTAGTAGGATAAAGACAAGTTTATTTTTTTTAACAACAATTTTATTTCAACCATGAAATAACTTGTTCTAATCTCTCAATCTTCCACTCTATTTTTTTGTTTATGTTTTAGTTTTATAAATCCCAATCTTCAAGGCTCACTAAACTAAACTCAAACTAACCCTAAACCTAAACCCAAACTAACCTAAACCCACCTACTATCCCTTAAACCTAAACTACTAAAACCTAAACCTAAAACCATAAACATAAATAAACCTAAACCCTAAACCCCAAATAAACAAAACTAAATCATAAAACCTAAACCCTAAATTTAAACTCAAACTCCCCAACCTTCTAACCCAACTGACCTACCACCCCTAAACCTAAGCTAAAAACCACTTAACTAAATCTAAAACTGACCCTCCTAAATCTAAGCTACCCAACCTGGGCCAAAACCCTACCATAGCCCTACACTAAACCTCTCCTAAAGCCTCACCCCAGACTCTGACCACACCCTCTAAATCCTAAATCTGACCTTTATAACACCCTGAACTACCTGGGCTCTAAACCCCAAACCCTCCCTAAATCTAAACCATAAAACCTAAACTAAATAAAATAAGTTTTTTTATGATTGATTTCTAATATAGATAAAAACTATATGAGCTTTATATGCCATAGTAGACCACCTCTCTCAAGTTTCATAGAGATGCTAAAGGGTAGCTTCGGGTTCTTGGACAAATGAAGAAAGATTTTTCTTAAGCTCCGACACCTAAGTGATGATCTATGAGCAATCCTCTTCTATATATGAGATAACCTATCTAATAATAGAACTCCTCCCTAATCGATATTATCTTCTCAACTGTAGCTCTTTCAATTTAGTTGATATGTCAAGGAGCAAAATATGTGCTTTACAAAGCTCTCTTTAGCAAGATTTCAATGCTTTGAGACTATGCTTGAGATGTTGGCGAATTAGGGAGACTTGATGCGAAGTATTGCTGAATGAGATTTTTACAATAGTGATTGTATCTGACAAAATCTCTTAATAAGTAGTGCATAATTAGAATAATTTGAACTCAATATCTCTGCATAGGGATTTCAAAAACTATAGCTCTCCTACTTTGAGACTCAACATGGCAACATAATATAACAAATAATTTGATTCAACACAAAAGCAAGAAAGCTCAAGTAAAACTCTTAAGTCAATGCTTAGAAATAGGCGGCATAGTGTTGTGAGAGATTTAGGAAACTCGCAAAAATTTTGCTGAAATCTAAAATATGATTTAAGAAAGATTTTGGATCCCAACATAATATCTATCATCTTTACTATTTTTATTTTTTTGGTAGTAGCGTTACTTCATTTTGATGTATTCATTTGAATTTGATTGAATGGTGGAAAGAATAATTCTTACATTTGATGACATTCTTTTAGGTGCAAGAATTTTTGATGTTATTTGAAATCTAAAGTTTGTTGAAAAGCCACATGCAAATTAATTTTATGTAGTGTCTCTTTTAAGCTTAATGCTCAAGTAGATCTAAACCTAAACAACATTAATCTTAATCTTAATTTTAGAAGATAACATGAATACATGTACTCATTTATAATTTTGGTTTTGCTTTTTTTGTAAAACTATAAACAATTGATCTAAGTAGGATAAAGACAAATATTGTTTTAACAATAATTTCATTTCGACCATGTAATAACTTATTATAATCCTAATCTTCATGACTTTCTATTTATATCTAGTAGATTTTTGTTTAGCAGTATGTTTTAGTTTTATAAATCCTAATCTTCAAGGCTCACCATACCCTAAACCCTAAACTAAAACCATCATAAACCTAAACTATAAAACCTAAAACAAACCTAAACCTAAACTAAAACCTAAACCCTAAACCCACAAAACCCTAAACCACAAACCCTAAAAAAACCTAAACCTTAAAACCCTAATCCTAAACTTTAACACCTGACACCACTAAACTAAAATAACCCTAAAAGCCCTAAACTAAAAATAAAAAGCCCAAACCCAAATCTGAAACTAAACCACAAAACTAACCACTGGGCCCTATACTAAAAAAAGCCCTTAACTAAACACTGAGCCTCTGACCTAAACCTAAACTGAACCCTAACTATACCTCTAAACCTTAAACTATACTTATACACTGGCCTAAACCCTAAATGCCTAAGCCCTAAGCCAAACTAAATCCTAAACCCTAAAACCTAAAACCTAAACCTAAAGAAAATGAGATTTTGACTACAAATGATTAGCTGAATTTCTAATATAGATAAAAAATTGTTTGAGCTTTATATATACCTCAGTTTTATGGATATGCTAAAGGGTAGCTTCCTGTTCATGGACAAATGATGAAAGAATCTACTTAAGTTTAGACACCTAAGTGACGATCTATGAGCAATCCTATTCTATAGCTGAGATAACTTATCTAATAGTAGAACTCCTCTCTAAGCGATATTGTCTTCTTAACTGTAGCTCTTTCTATTTAGTAGATATGTCGAAGAGCTAAATATGTGCTTTAAAAAGCTCTCTTTAGTAGGATTTCAATGCTTTGAGATTGTGCTTGAGATCTTGGCTTATTAGGGAGACTTGATGTGAAGTATTGTTGAATGTCATTTTTACAATAGTGATTGTATATGATGAAATCTCTTGATAAGTAGTGCGTAACTAGAATAATTTGAACTCAATATCTCTACAGAGGGATTTTCAAAACTACAGCTCTCCTACTTTGAGACTCAACATGGCAACATAATGTAATAAATAATTTGCTTCAACATAAAAGCAAGAAGCTCAAGTAAAAATCCTAAGTCAATGCTTAAAAATAGGCAGCATAGTTTTGTGAGAGATTTAGGACACTCACAGATTTTTTCCTGACATATAAAATATAATTTAAGAGATATTTTGGACCCCAACATAGTATCTATCATCTTTTCTATTTTTCTTTTATTGGTACTAATGTCACTTCATTTAGATGTATTCATTTGAATTTGATTTAATGGTGGAAAGAATAATTCCAACATTTGATGACATTCTTTTAAATGCAAGAAATTTTGATTTTATTTGAAATCTAAAGTTTGTTGAAAAGCCACATGCAAATTAATTTTATGTGGTGTCTCATTTTAAGTTTAGGGCTCAAGTCAATCTAAACCAAAACATTAGCTTAATGTTTACCTAATTTTAGAAGACAACAAGAATAGTTCAAATTTGTTCATGTACTCATTTATAATTTATTTTTTTCTTTAGAAAGCAAAACTCTAAATAATGATCTTAGTAGGATAAAGACAAGTATTTTTTTAACAACAATTTCATTTCCACCATGTAATAACTTTTTTTAGTCCCAATCTTTCCGATTCTGTATTTTTATCAAGTAGATTTTTGTTTAGCAGTATGTTTTAGTTTTATAAATCCCAATCTTGAGGCTCACCACAAACCATAAACCACACAAAAAATAACCCTAAAAACTCTAAACCATAAACCTAAAACCCTAAACCTTGAACCCTAAAATCTAAACCCTAAACCTAAACCCTAAACCCTAAATCATACCACAAACCCCAAACTCCTAAATCCTAAACCTAAACCTAAACCCTAATCAGTAAACTAAACTAACCTAAAACCTAAACCAAACCTTAGCCAAACCTAAAACTAAACTCTAACACAAACCTAAAATCCTAAACCCTAAACCTAAAACTAACTAAACCAAAAAATCATAAACTCAAACCATAACTAACCACAAACCCTAAGCTGACCCATCAGCCCAAACACTGACCTAATCCCAAAACCACCCTATAACTTATAATCCTGGACCCACAAAACCTAAATCTAAAAACTAAATCCTAAAAACACAGATCCAAACTAAATAAACCAAAATAAAATAAATAAATAAACCTAAATTGAAATAAAATAAAATAATCAAATAAAATAAAAACTTAAACTTAAACCTAAACCTAAATATAAAAATAAAAAAAATAAAAAAATAAAAAAACTAAAATAAAAAAACTAAAATAAAATAAATAAAACCAAAACTAAATTAAAATAAATAAAATAAACCTAAAAATAAAAAAGCCAAATATAATAAAAACTAAATGAAAATAAAAATAAAATAAAATAAAATAAAACTAAATAAAACTTAAACATAAAATAAAATTAAAATAAAACCTAAAATAAATAAAAAATAATACCTGAACTAAAAAAACTAAACCTAAAATAAAATAAAATAAATAAAACTAAACTTAAACTTAAAATAAACTAAACCTATAAAACCTAAACTAAAAATAAACTAAAAATAAATAAATATAAAAAACCTAAAATAAACCAAACACGAAAAAATAAAATAAACCTAAACCTAAACCTAAAATAAAATTAAAACCTAAATAGATAAAATAAAAATAAAACTCAACTTAAAATTAACCTAAACCTAAACCATAAACCTAAAAATAAACTAAACTTAAAACCTAAATTAAAATAAATAAACCTAAAAATAAAATAAATAAAATAAAATAAAAATAAAAAATATAAAATAAAAAAATAATAAAATAAATTAAAATAAACTAAATATACTAAATAAACATAAACCTATCAATTTATTTAATTTTAAAAAAAACAAAACCTAAAACTAAAAACCCTAAATAAACCCTATTATAACCCTAATCCCTAAACCCAACTCTAAACCACAAATCGTAAACCCTACCCTAAAATAAACCCAACAAACCCCAAACCTAAACATAAAGTAAATAAATAAATTTAAAAATAAACCTAAACCCAAAAACCTAATAAACTGAAACCTAATCCTAAACCCTAAGAATGGGTAGAACCTTGACGGCAACAACATCATCGTCAACCAAACTCAGTCTAGATCTAGCAATGGTGGCAAAGGTGGAGGCGGCGGTTGTCATAGTAGTGGTGGGGGATCTGGAGGTGCTAGTGGATAAGGAGGTGGTGGGAGGAGCGACAGAGGTTACAATCGTGGTGGTGGCGGAGGGAGAAATAGGGGATATGATGGTGGATCCCGCTACTTGGGAGGCCAGGGTGGTTCTGATGGGGACTATAGATACTGAAGAATAGGTGAATCGATCTGCTGCTTATGGAACTGTGTCTTTATAGTAGAGATAGTTCTAGTTATCTATGGTTTTTGTTTGCTTTATGCGTGCTCATTTTGATCTATGTCATCACTTGTGTCTTAAAAAACTTGGTGTGTTACTTGGTTGATGAATTCGAAAAGAAGAAATATTTAATCTGAACTTGTTCTCTGTTAAAATTAAAAATATAAAAAATAAAAATAACCAAAAACCTTAAACCCTAAACTAAAACCTGAACTTCAAACCTAAAACCTCAACCCTAAACTTTAAATCCTAAACCCTAAAACCCCTAAACCCTAAACCTTAAAACCTTAAACTCTAAACAATAAACCCTAAAACTTAAACCCTAAACCCTAAAACCTAAACCCCACACACAAAACTCTAAACCCTAAAGTAACCATAAACCTTAAACCATAAAAAGCTAAAAACCTAAACCTAAACTAAATAAAACCTAATAATAAAATAAATAAAAAAATTTAAATTAAAATAACATAACAAAATAAAATAAAATATAAACATAAACTAAAACATAAACCTAAACCTAAACCTGAAAATATAAGGAAAACTAAACTAAAATAAAATAAATAAAATCCTAAACTAAACTAAAAAAATAAAAAAACCTAAATAAAATAAAACTAAACCTAAAATAAAATTAAAACTAAATAAAGACCTAAACCTAAAAAATAAACCTAAAAATAAATATAAAATAAAACCTAAACCCTTAACTAAAAAAAACTAACCATAAAATAAAAATTAAATAAAATTAAGCCTAAACTAAAATAAATAAAACCTAAATCTAAACCTAAAATAAAATAAACCTAAACCTAAACCTAAACTAAATAAAATAAAATCAACTAAAAATAAATCGAAACCTAAACTAAAAAATAAAACCTAAAAGTAAACCTAGAATAAAACCCAAAAACCTAAAATAAAATAAATGAAATAAAAAATGAAACCTAAACCTAAAAATAAAAAATGAAACCTATACCTAAAAAATAAAATAAAAATAATACTAAACTAAAACCTAAACTTAAACCTAAACTTAAACCTAAAAAATAAACTAAAATAAAAAACTAAAACTAAAATAAATAAACTAAACTTAATAAAAATAAAAATAAACCAAAGTAGAAAATAAAATAAACTAAAATAATAAAATAAATCAACTAAATAAACCAAAACCTACCAGTTAACTTACTTTCAAAAAAATTAAAAAAAAAAAAAAAAAACCCTAACCCTAAACCCCAAAACCATAAACCTACAACCTTAAATCCTAAACTCTAAAACCTAAAACCCTAAACCCTAAACCCTAAACCCTAAACACTAAACCTAAACCCTAAACCCTAAAACCCTAAAACCAACAACCTTAATCCCTAAACCCTAAACCCTAAACCCTAAATCCTAAACCCTAAACCCTAAACCCTAAATCCTAAACCCTAAACCCTTAAAACCCTAAACCTTAAAACCTAAACCCTAAGCCCTAAAGCCTAAAACCTACAACCTTAATCCCTAAACCATAAACCCCAAACACTAAACCCTAAACCCTAAACCCCAACCTTAACCCTAAACCCTAAACCTGAAACTAACCCTAAACCATTAACCCTAAAAACCCTAAAGCCAATAGCTTAAACTCTAAACCTGAAAGCTTAAACCCTAAACTTGAGCTAAAAATATTAAAAATAAAACCTAAAATAAAATAAAAACTAAAATAAAAACCTAAACCTAAAAAATATACCTAAAAATAAGACCTAAAAAATATACCTAAAAATGAGACCTAAAAAAATAAAAAATAAAACCTAAACCTTAAACTAAAAAAACCCTAAACTTAAAATAAAAATAAAATAAACAACATAAAATACACTTAAACCTAAACAAAAATAAACTAAATTAAATAAATAAAACCTAAAACCTAAACTTTAAAAAAAAAATATCTAAACCTAATCCTAAAAATAAAAAATAAAAGCTAAACCTAAAAAATAAACTAAAAATAAAACTAAACAAAAAAATAAACCTAAACGTGAACCTAAAAAATAAACTAAATAAAAATCTAAACTAAAATAAATAAACTTAAAATAAATAAATTAAACTAAATAAAAATAAAATATAAAATAAACTGAAATAAATAAAAAATAAACTAAATAAACCTAAACCTATCAGTATACTTAGTTTAAAGAAATAAAAAAATAAAAATATAAAAATATAAAATAAAATAAAATAATCCCTAACCCTAAGCCCTAAACCTTAAACCTAACCCTAAACCTAAACCCTAAACCCCAAACCTAAACCAAATCGTAAACTAAGAAATAAAATATAAAACCTAAAGATAAAAATAAAATAAAAATAAAACTAAACTAAAAAATAAACATAAACAAAAACCTAAACCTAAAAAATAAACTAAAATGAATAACCTAAACTAAATTAAATAAACTTAAAATAAATAAACCAAACTAAATAAAAATAAAAAACCTAAATATAAATAAAAAATAAAATAATCTAAATAAATAAAAAATAAACTAAAAAAACCTAAACATAGTAGTTTACTTAATTTTTTTTAAAAAAAATAAAAAACCCTAAACCCTAAACCCTAAACCCTAAACCCTAAACCCTAAACCCTAAATCCTAAACCCTAAACCATAAAACTAACCATAAACCCTAAACTTATAACCCAAAACCCTAAACCCTAAACCTTAAAAAACCCTAACCCTAAACCTTAAACCCTTAAAACCTAAAAATCTAAACCTAAACTAAATAAAACCTAAAAATAAAATAAATAAAGAAAACTTAAACCTAAATAAAATAAAAACCTAAATCCTAAACTAATAAAAAATCTAAACCTAAAATGAATAAAATAAAATAAACCTAAACCTAAGCTAAAATGAACTAAACTAAAATAAATAAAACCTAAACCTAAACCTAAAATAAAGTAATCCTAAACCTAAACTTAAACTAAATTAAAAAAACTAAATGAAAAAAACCTAAATCTAAACTAAAAATTAAACCTAAAAATAAACATAAAATAAAAACCTAAACCAAAAAAAATAAAATAGAAACCTAATCCTAAACCTAAAAATAAAAAATAAAACTTAAACCTAAAAAATAAAAATAAAACTAAACTCAAAAATAAACATAAACTTAAACCTAAACATAAAAAATAAATTAAAATATAAAACCTAAACAAAAATAAATAGACTTACAATAAATAAACTAAACTAAAGAAAAATAAAAATTAAAACTAAATAAAAATACAAAATGAAATAAACTAAAATAAATAAAAATAAACTAAATAACCTAAATAAATATAAACATACTAGTTTACTTAATTTAAAAAAAATACCCTAAACCATAAATCGTAAAACCTAAACCCTAAACCCTAAGCCTACAACGTTGAACCCTAAACTGAAAACCCAATACCCTAAATCCTAAACCCTAAACCATAAACCAAAAAAATCCTAAACCCTAAACCCTAAAATCCTAAACCCTAAACCCTACAAACCCTAAACCCAAAACTAACCCTAATCACTAAACCCTAAACCCTAAACCATAAATCTTAAACTTAAACCTTATACCTAAATCTAAACCTAAACTCCTAAACTTAAACCTAAACCTAAAACTATAATAAACTAAATCAAACCTAAATCTAATCTAAACCTTAAACTAAAAATAAACCTTAAACCTTACCTAACCCAAACTCCTAAACTATAAACCTTAAAACTTTAAACCTAAACCCCAAAATTCAACCTAAACCTAAACCTAAACTTAAAACTTTAAACTATAAACCTTAAATATAGTAACCTAACTATAAAACCTAAACCTAAATTAAACTATAACTTCTCTAAACCTAAAACCCTAAACCATAAACCCTAAAAATCATAAATGATTAAGCCTAAACACTATGCCCTAAACCCTAAACTCTAAACCCTAAACTCTAACCCTAAACCCTAAACCTTAAACCCTAATACCTAAACTCTAAATCCTAAACCCTAACCCTAAATCCTAAAACCCTAAACCCTAAACTGTAAACTATAAACCATAAACCCTAAACCCTAAACCCTAAATCATAATCCATAAACTAACCCTAAAGCCTAAACCATAAACTCTAACCCTAATCTTAATCCTAAATCCTAAACCCTAAACCCTAAACCTTAAAACCCTAAACTATTATGGCTGGTTATTTTGTCACCTTGTAGTTTGCTAATTAGGATGGTTTTTCCAATTGCTTTTCGTTGTCCTTTCTCCCTTGGTTTTGCTCCTGCTGCTAAGGGGAGTTGTGTGACCTTAATGGATCTTTATTTTTTGGTTGTAGCTTGGAGAACTATTTTTTTGCGGCTATCTATCCTTTATTTAGTGCTGTTCAAGATGAGTGTAAGTTTGGATGCTTCTGGATTGTTATATCTTCTAAAAATTTGGTGTGCCTCCTGTAATACTGAGGTTCTATTTTTTATTTGTGTTCTAAACTAGTAGGCTACAAACTACAAGTTGAATGTTTTTTGGACTTGGCTGATGATGACTCAGTTGGGGTTCTTATTTGTGACTGTCTCTAGTGGTTGGATTATTTGTGAACCTGAAAGACTCTTACTTTTCTATTTTTGCCTGTTGTATCTAGCTGTTTAAAATGGATTCTCTTGTCCTTGGATTTGGATTGGTGGCTATTGTCTAAGGCTTTCCCTTATTATTTTTTTAATGTTTGTGATTGGATGACTCTTTCTGTCTTTCATCCTGATGGTTCTAAGTTTATTAATTTGAATCCTTAGTAGTCTTGGTGGCTTGCAGAGTGGACTGCATTGCTGACTGCTTGGATTGGGTACTCTAGCTAGATGGTTTAGTCAAAAGAGTATTTACTTTGTTATAATTATCTTGATCTTTTCGAGTCTATGCTTGGAATTGGCTACTTACTTTCCTATTCTTCTCTTCTCATTTCAACCTACTAGGATTTTCATTTCTGGACTGTGGCTGAACCTCTTCCCTTTTCTATTTTGATGGTTGCCTTGCTTCCTAACATTCTTGATGTTAATCTTACTGTTCCTCTAAATATTATTATTTCTAGTTTTTTGCAAGTTTGTTTAATGAATGACCTTATCAATTATGGTCCTCCCTTGCCTTTGTTTGGTCTCTATTTAGTCCTTTTTTTTTTGATATTGTGAGGTTTTCTCCTAGTAACTGTGTTAGCAATTCTTGGTGGTCGCTTTGGTGGTGCTCCCTCTCTTTTAATGATTTCCTGATGGGTTACCTCCTTTTTTTTCTTACTGAGTTTAATGAATTTGACTACTAGGTGTTTTATGGTTTTATTTGTTATTTGAAGTTTTATGCAAGTTTTTGCGTTGATCGTCATTAGATAAGGTGCTACAGGAGGTATGCTGGCAATGATGGCCTTGATGTTTCCCACTTCTTTTGGCTAGTAGTGATATATGTATTTGTAACCCTTCACTTGAAGTTTGCATGCTTACATATGGTGCTCCTCCTTAAGAAGATTATAATTGAGCCCAAGCTTTTTCTTCAACATTTAACTTCTTTCTACTTTTATATTTTATGCTTAATTAACTATTTCATTATCTGTACTCATCCCTTTACAAGCTTATTGCAGATCTTTGGTAGAGGTTCGGAGACTTTTGCTGCAGGATTGTGCTGGTTTCAAAAGGAGCAGAGGAAGTTTGCTGCTGATTTCAAGGATTATTTTTGGTGGATTTCTATTTTTTTAGCTTACATTCATTATCTATTGTATTAGCTAGGGTGGTTATCTTCTTAAGACCATTTGTAGCTTTTTGAGCATTAGCTTAGAGATCTGCCCCCTCTAAGGACTTTGTACATTTTCTTTGTGGCAATAAAATTTTTCTAATTTCCCAAAAAAAAACCCCTAAAACCCGAAACCCAAAACCCTAAACTAATCCTAAAAAATGCTATACCCTAAACCCTAAACAGTAACTAACCCTAAACCTTAAATAATAAGCTAACCCTAAACCCTAAACCATAAACCATAAAATCCAAAGCCTTAAAATCCTAAACCCTAAAACCCTAAACCCTAAATCATAAAAACCTAGAAACATAAACCTAAACTAAATAAAACATCAAAAATAAAATAAATAAAAAAACCTAAACCTAAATAAAATAAAATAATAAAATAAAATAAAAACTTAAACTTAAACCTAAACCTAAACCAAAAAAATAAAATAAAATAAATTAATTAAAATAAAATAAAAAAAAACCTAAACTAAAGTAAAAAATAAAATAAACCTAAGAATAAAATATGTAAATATAATAAAAACTAAACATAAAATAAAAATAAAATAAAATAAAATAAAAACTAAATAAAAACCTAAACCTAAAAAATAAAACTAAAAATAAAACCTAAAAATAAATAAAAAATAAAACCTAAACCATAAAAAAAACCTAAAACTAAAATAAAAATAAAATAAATCCAAACCTAAACTAAAATAAATAAAACCTAAACCTAAACCTAAACCTAAGCTAAATTAATTAAAATAAATTAAAAATAAACCTAAACATAAACTAAAAAATAAAACCTCAAAATAAACCTAAAATAAAATCTTAAAACCTAAACCTAAAAAAGTAAAATAAAAACTTAAACCTAACCTAAAAATAAAAAATAAAACCTAAACTTAAAAAATAAAATAAAAATTAAACTCAACCAAAAAATAAACATAAACCTAAACTTAAAACTTAAAAATAAACTAAAATCAAAAAACTAAACTAAAATAAATAAACTAAACTAAATAAAAATAAAAAATAAACCTAAATAAAAAGAAAAAAATAAACTAAAATAAATAAAAAATAAGCTAAATATACGAAATAAACCTAAACCCGTCAATTTATTTATTTTTTTTAAAAAAAATCTTAAACCCTAAACCTTAAACCCTAAAAGCATAAACCCTAAAACCCTAAACCATAAAAGGTAAACCCTAAACCCTACACCCTAAACCCTAACCCTAAACCCCAAACCCTAAACCTAAACGTAAAGTAACTAAATAAATTAAAAAATAAACCTAAACCATAAAACCTAATAAACATAAACCTAATCTTAAACCTTAAGCATGGGCAGAACCTTCATGGCAGGAACATCACCGTCAACCATGCTTAGTCTAGATCTAGCAGTGGAGGCAAAGACAGAGGCAGCATTGTCACAGTGGTGGTGGGGGATCTGGAGGTGCTGGTGGATATGGAGGTGATGGTTGGAGTATTGGTGGTTATGGAGGTAGGAGGAGCGAGGGAGGGTACATTTGTGGTGGTGGCCGAGGGAGAAATAAGGGATATGATGGTGGATCCCGCTACTTGAGAGGTTGGGGTGGTTCTGATGGGAACTAGAGAAACTGAAGAATGGCTGATCTGATCTGCTGCATATGGACTTATGTCTTTACATTAGAGATAGTTCTAGTTATCTAGGGTTTTCGATTTGCTCTATACGTGCTCATTTTTTATCTATGTCATCACTTATGTTTTAGAAAACTTGGTTTGTTACTTCATTGATGAAATTGTAAAAGAAGAAATGTTGAATATAAATTTATTCTCTATTGAAAAAACCAAAAACTCTAAACTTAAAATTAAAACCTGAACCTTAAACCTAAAATCTCAACCCTAAACCCTACACCTTAAACCCTAAACTCTAAACCCAAAACCCCATACCCTAAACCCTAATCCCTAAACCCTAAAAAGCTAAAAACCTAAACCTAAACTAAATAAAACCTAAAAATAAGATAAATAAACCCTTAACTAAAAAAAACCTAAACCTAAAATAAAAATTAAATAAAACTATACCTAAACAGAAATAAACTAAACTAAAATAAATAAAACTTAAACTTAAACCTAAACCTAAACTAAATAAAATAAGCTAAACTAAAAATAAACCTTATCCTAAACTAAAAAATAAAACCTTAAAATAAACTTAAAATGAAAATGTAAAACCTGAATGAAAAAAAATCAAAAATAAAATTTAAACCTAAAAAATAAAATAAAAAACTAAACTAAAAATAAACGTAAACTTAAACCTAAACCTTAAAAATAAACTAAAATAAAAAAACCTAAACTGAAATAAATAAACTAAAAATAAATAAACTAAACTAAATAAAAATAAAAAATGAACCTAAATAAAAAGAAAAAAATAAAATAAACTAAACTAAATAAACCTAAATCGACCGATTTACTTAAATTTCTTTATAAAGAAACTCTAAACCCTAAGCTAACCCTGAACCCTAAACCCTACACCCTAAAAACCCTAAACCTTAAAGCCTAAATACTAAACACTAAACCCTAACAGTAAACCCTAAACCCTAAAACCCTAACGCTAAACCCTGAACCATAAACCCTAAACCCTAAAAACTTAAAAACCTAAAAACCTAAAAAACTAAACCTAAATTAAATAAAACTTTAAAATAAAATAAATAAATAAACCTAAACCTAAATAAATTAAAAATAAAAACCTAAACCTAAACCTAAAAATAAAATAAGATAAACTATTAAAAATAAAAATAAATAAAATAAATAATAACCTAAACTAAACTCAAAAAGTTAAATAAACTTAAGAATAAAAACCTAAATAAAATAAAAACTAAACATAAAATAAAATTAAAATAAACCAAAAATAATGCTAAAATAAAATAAAATAAAAACTAAATAAAAATCTAAACATAAAAAATAAACCTAAAAATAAAACCAAAAAATAAATGAAAAATAGAACCTAAACCCTAAACTAAAAAAAACCTAAACCTAAAATAAAAAAATAAACAAAATAAAATAAACCTAAACCTAAAAAAAAATAAACTAAACTAAAATAAATAATACCTAAACTGTAAACTTACAACCCTAAACCATAAACCTTAAACCCTAAACCCTAAAACTCTAAACCCTAAGCCCTAAACACTTAACCCTAAACCCTAAACCCTAAAACCCTAAACCATAAACTCTAAACCCTATACCTGAAATCCTTTACCCTAAAACCCTAAACCCCACACCCAAACCCTTAAGCCCTAAACCCTAAACCCTAAACCTTAAACCCTAAACACTAAACACTAAACCCTAAAGACCCTAAACCCTAAACCTAAACACTAAACCCTAAATTCTAAACCCTAAACCGAAACCCTAAACCATAAACCCTAAACTCTAAAACCCTAAAAACCTAAAAAATAAAACAAAAATAAAACTGAACTAAAAAATAAACCTAATCCAAAATAATAAATTAACATAAAAAACCTAAACTAAAATAAATAAACCTAAAATAAATAAGCTAAACTAAATAAAAATAAAAAATAAACCTAAAAAAATTAAAATTAAAATAAACTAAAATAAATAAAAAATAATCTAAATAAACCTAAACTTACCGGTTTATTTAATTTAAAAGAAACCCTAAATCATAAATCCTAAACCCCAAGCTAACCCAAAACCTTAAACCTACTAGTTTACTTAATTTTTTAAAAAAAAAAACTCTAAACCCTAAATCCTAAATCCTAAACCCTAAACCCTAAACCCTAAAATCTAAATAACCAGAAATTATAACCTTAACCCTGAACCTCAAAGCTAAACCCAAAACTTTAAACCCTAAACCGACAACCCTAAACCCTAAAACTCCAAAGCCAAAACCTTTAATCCTAAACCCTAAACACTAAACTCAAAACCCTAAACCTTAAACCCTAAACCCTAAAAACCCTAAACCATAAAGCCTAAACCCTAAACCCTAAAACCCTAAACATGAAACCCAAATGCTACACCATAATACCTAAAACCCTAAACCCTAAAACTCTGAACCCTAATCCCAAAACCTTAAACCTTAAACCTTAAACCCTAAAAATTGAAAAACCTAAATCTAAAAAATAAAATAAAAATAAAACTCAAATAAAAAATAAACCTAAACATAAAAAATAAACTAAAATAAAAAACCTAAACTAAAATAAATAAATCTAAAATAAATAAACTAAAATAAATAAAATTAAAAAGTAAATCTAAATAAAAATAAAAAAAATAAAATAAACTAAGCAAACTAAATAAACCTAAACCTACCGGTTTACTTAATTTTATTTTATTTATATAAAAAAACACCCTAAACCATAAACTCTAAAAGTAACCCTAAACTTATAATACTAAACCCTAAACCCTAAAATTTAAACCCTAACCTTAAACCTATAATGCTAAACCTAAAACCCTAAAACCTAGAAATTCTTAAACCTTAAACCCTAAACCCTAAACCCTAAACCCTAAACCCTAAACCCTAACCCTAAACCCTAAACCCTAACCTTAAACACTAAACCCTAAAGAATAAACCTTAAAACACTAAACCTGAAACCTTAAACACTAAACCCTAAACTCTAAAGCCTAAATCCTAAACCCCAAACCCTAAAACCTACAACCTCAAACCCTAAACCATGAACCCCAATCCATAAACCCTAAACCCTAAACCGTAAACCCAAATCCTTAAACTCTAAAAACCTGAAAACCTAAACCTAAACTAAATAAAACCTAAAAATAAAAGAAATAAAAAAATCTAATCCTAAATAAAATCAAAACCTAAACTAAAACCTAAACCTAAACCTAAACCTGAACATAACCCTAAATCTAAAAATAAAATAAAATAAAATAAAAAAAGGAATAAAAACCTAAACTAAAAAATAAAATAAAACTAAAAATAAAAAACCTAAAAAAAAGAAAAATTAAATGAAAAATAAATATAAAATAACCAAACATAAAATAAAAACTAAATAAAAACCTAAACCTAAAATATAAACCTAAAAATGAATCAAAAATAAAACCTAAACCTTAAACAACAAAAAAAAACCTAAACCTAAAATAAACAAAATAAAATAACCCTAAACTTAAATTAAAATAAGATAAACTAAAATAAATAAAACCTAAAACTAAACCTAAACTAAAAAATAAAACCTAAAAATAAAACCCAAAAAAACCTAAAATAAAAACCTAAGACCTAAACATAAAAAAATAAAAAAAAAAACCTAAACCTAAAAAATAAAATAAAAATAAAACTAAACTAAAAAGTAAGCCTAAACCTAAACCTAAAAAATAAACAAAAATAAAAAGCCTAAACTAAAATAATAAACCTAAATAAATAAACTAAACTAAATAAAAATAAAAATAAACATAAATAAAATTAAAAATAAACTAAACTAAAATAAATAAAAAAATAAACTAAATAAACATAAACATACGGATTTACTTAATTTAAAAAAATTAAATAAATAAATACTAAACCTAAACACTAAAACCTAAAACTAACCCTAAACCCTAAACCCTAAATCCTAAAAACTAAAACCTACAACCCTAAACCCTAAACCCTAAACCCTAAACATCAAAAACCTAAACCTAAGATAAATAAAACCTAAAAATAAAATAAATAAAAAAACTAAACCTAAATAAAATAAAGAAAATTAAATAAAAACCTTAAAGAAATCCTAAACATAAATCAAAATATAAAATAAATTAAAATATAAAACTAAAATGAAATAAAATAAGTAAAAACCTAAACTAAACAAAAAAGTAAAATAAATCTAAAAATAAAAAACCTTAATGAAATCAAACCTAAACATAAAATAAAAATAAAAGAAAATATAAGAAAAATTAAACGAAAACCTAAACCTAAAAAATTAACCTAAAAATAAATAAAAATTAAAATCTATACCCTAAACTTAAAAAAAAACTAAACCAAAACCTAAACCAAAAATAAAATAAATAAAACCTAAGCCTAAACCTAAACCCTAAACTAAATAAAATAAATTAAATTAAAAAAACCTAAACCTAAACTAAAAAATAAAACCTAAATAGAAATCTAAAATAAAAACCTAAAACCTAAACCTAATAAAATAAAACAAAAACTTATACCCAAACCTAAATAAAACCAAAACCCGAAACCTAATAATAAATAATAAAACCTAAACCTAAAAATAAAAATAAAGATAAAACTAAACTAAAAAAGAAACCTAAACCTAAACCTAAACCTAAAAAATAAACTAAAATAAAAAACCTAAACAAAAATAAATAAACATAAAATAAATAAACTAAACTAAATAAAAATAAAAAATAAACCTAAATAGAAATATAAAATGTACTAAATAAACTAAATAAATCTAAACCTACCAATCAATTTACTTAATTTTTTAAAAAAAAACCTTAAACCTTAAACCCTAAACCCTAAACCCTAAATCCTAAACCATAAGCCATAAACCCTAAACCCTAAACCCTAAACCCTAAAACCTAATCATAACCCTAAACCCTAAACCTTAAACCTTAAACCCTAAACTAACCTTAAACCCTAAACCCTAAAAACCTTAAACCATGAAGCTTAAACCTTAAACTCTAAAACCCTAAACCCTAATCTAACCCTAAACCCTAAGCTAACCCTAAACCCTAAACCCAATCCAAATAAAATAAAATTAAACTAATAATAATAATAATGCTTATAATAAACTAATAACTAATAATAGTACCTAAATAAAACTAATAAAACTAACTAAAATAATAATAATAAAACTAATAATAAACCTAGAAACTAAAACTAACAATAATAATTAAAACCTAATAAACTAACTAAAATCATAAAACCCTAATAAATAAACAAAACTAACTTATAAAATAAAAATAATAATAATTAGAAACTAATAAAAAGTAATTAAAACTAATAATAATAATAATAATAATAATAATAATAATAATAATAATAATAGTAATAAACTAATAAATAATAAAACTAAACCCTAAACTAATAAAACCAAACAAATAAAACCCAATAATAATTAAACTAAAAAAATAAAATTAAACAAAATTAAAAACCTAAAACCCCTAAACTAATAAACTAAAATTTAACCCTAAAAACCTAATAAAAACAAATTAAATAAAGAATAACTAATAAACTAAAAACTAATAAAATAAAACTAATAAAACCCAAAACTAAAAATAAACCTTAAACTAATAACTAAACAATAAATAATCTAAAAACCTAACTAAAACTAATAAAACCCCCCTAAACTAAAATTAAATAAAAACAAAAAACTAAAACTAAATAGAAAAACTCTAAACCATAATAACCTTGATAAACCCAAATAAACACTAAACCTAAAACCAAATAAACCCCAAAATAAAAATAAATAACTAAAATAATAATAATAATAATAATAATAATAATTTAAACTCATAAACCTAAACCATAAAAAAACTAATAACTAACTAATAAGCATAATAGAACTAAAACCTAATAACAATAACTAAACTAAACTAACTAAATTGACAAAACCCTAAATCCTTTTAGTTAAAAAAAACCCTAAACCCTAAACCTTAAAAACCCTAAACATTAAAGCTGAAACACTAAACCCTAAACCCCAACCCTAAACCCTAAACTGTAAAACCTTAAACCCTAAGAACTTAAACCTAAACTAAATAAGACCAATAAAATAAAATAAATAAATTAAACCTAAACCTAAATAAAATAAAATAATAAAATAAAATAAAAGCTAAACTACAACCTAAACCTAATCCTAAGAATAAAAAACCTAAATAAAACAAAAAGTAAACATAAAATAAAAATAAAATAAACCTAAAAAAATAAAATAGAAACTAAATAAACACCTAAACTAAAAAAATATAAAAAATAAAACCTAAACCTTACACTACAAAAACATTAACCTAAAATTAAAATAAAATAAAAAAAATAAAATAATATAAATAAAATAAACTAAATATAAACATAAACTAAAATAAACTAAACTAAAATAAATAAAATAGAAATCAAAACCTAAACCTAAAAAAAAAATAGAACCCTAAACCTAAACCAAAAATTAAAAAATAAAACCTAAACTAAAAAAATAAAATATAAATAAAACTAAACTAAAAAACAAACTTAAACCTAAACCCAAACCTAAAAAATAAACAAAAATTAAAAACATAAACTAAAATAAATAAGCCTAAAATAATAAACTAAACTAAATAAAAATAAAAAATAAACCTAATAAAAATAAAAAATGAATAAAACTAAAATAAATTTAATATACTAAATAAACCTAAACCTATCGGTATACTTAATTTTTTTTAAAAAAAAACTTAAACCACAAATCCTAAACCCTAAACCCTAATAAAATTCCTGTTTGGGAATTTCATTTACTCTCTTTTGGCGGTAGGCTCACTTTGATTAAGAGCACCCTTACTCCATGCCACTATATCTCATTCGAACTATTGTGCCGAACAATTCTACCATTAACAGAATTGAGCACCTCTTAACAAATTCTTCTGGGGTTCTAACAATTCTTCTAAAAGAATGCATTTGACCTCTTGGTATAAAAGCTGTGGCACTCTTGTTGAAGGTGGTCTTGGATGTAAGCCAATCAAGGAAGCTATCACTACTTTTTCCTATAAACTTTGGTGGAATTTTAGGAGCAACAATAGTCTTTGGGCTAATTTCATGACTGCCTAATACTACCAGGGTAAGCACCCTCTCATTTGCCCCTATAGAGCGGGAGACTCTCCTGTTTGGAAAAGACTTTATTTCATCAAATGGGAAGCCGAATCATTAATATCTTGGGGGATTAACTCTGGTACCTCTTTCTTTTGGCAAGATAACTAGACTAGAGGTGGGTCCATTGATGACTTACTTTCTACCCATTCCACTGCTGCTATTAAAGTGAACTCTTTCTGGCAGAATAATATGTGGAACAATAGTAAGCTTACTGATTATATTCCTTTCTCTCTTTTAAATAAGCTTACTAATATTCCCATCATTCCTAGAAATCATGATCAGATCTTTTTTAAGCTTTCTCAAAATGATGACTTCAACCTTAAAAATGTTTGGATTCATATTAAAGAAGCTCATGACTTTTCCAATGTGTTTTTCAAAATTTGGAATAACACTATTCCTATTTCTTATTCTGTTCTAACTGGGCATATCTTGAAAAACTTCATCCCTGTTGACTCCTTGATGTGGGTAAAGGTTTTACTTAACTTCAAAATTCTAGTGTTGCTTTCACATTGAGAATGTGAATCATGTTTTTGTTAATGAAGCCATTACTTCCAAACTTTGGATTTGGTATGATGATCTCTTTAACATTGACAAATTCAATGGCTCCTTAACTTTATACCAACTTCTTGAAGTTTATTTTAAAAACACTATTAAAGGCCACATTAAAGTCATAGCTATCACTCTTATTTGGTTCATATGGATGGATGAAATGATGCAAAACATCATGGTACTCCTATGAACCACATGAGGATAATTGCTAGAATTAAAAATAAAATTCGTGACTTGTTTAATGCCAATTTAATTAACTACAATCAATTTAAAGGTTGTAAATTTGTGACCAATAAACTGGGTTTTAACTTGCTGGATCCACCCAACGGTAAGGATGACAAGATTGTTTATTGGGTAAAACCTCATGATAATACTATTAAAATTAACACTGATGGCTCTGCTTCTTAAAATGCTTCTGGCTGTGGTGGCATTTTCAGAAACCTTAATGGTAAAGTCTTATATTCTTTTGTTTACCCCCATAATACTTGGTTTGTTCCTTTTGCTGAGCTAATTGTAGTTTACAAAGCTATCAATATTTGGCTTCAAAAAGGTTGGCTCAATATTTGGATTGAGGTGGATGCCCTGTTGCTGATTGATCTTTTGACTTCCACCAAAATGGGCAACACAAAATTATACTACCTTCTAAAGTAGACTAGAGCTCTCCTCTCTCAACTCTATTTTAAAATCACTCATGTATGGCATGAAGGTAATGCATGTGCTGATTACCTTGCTAATCTGGATGGCATAAAATTCTTTGATCAACTTACACTTCCTAAACATTTGTCTGGTTTGGTTAATTTGGACAATACTAAACTCCCTTACCTCAGAAATTAATCCATCCTATTGGTTTGGACTGTTACATTACCTGTTTAATTGCAAGATCAAATTCTGTTTAGTTTTGATGTTTCTCTAGATTTTGATGATGCTAATTCCTGTTACCCCTTTCTGGTTAATTGCTGATCTCTATGGAATCTGCTGTTGGATTACTTACCCTAACCTTATTTGGGGATTTACTGCTACTGTAGTTTTCACTGAAACCATTGCTTTTGGTAAGGTTTCTCTTGGCTACTAGAGGGAGATGGATTATTTTATGCTTTTCTTTCTGCTTTACAAGGACAGACTTCTTGCTATCATTATTCTGTTTATGGGTCCTATTGTAATTTTCCATTATATGATTAAGGCTGTGTTTTTTCTCTTTTCCTTAATCTGGAAATTTTTTCATGGCCTCATGACTTTGCTGTTTCATTATGTAATTGTTATAATTTTGTATAGCTTCATGGCAGGCTCGAATTTATCTTTGTTTTCTCTCTTTAATAGGGAGGTGCCCCTCCTATGCTATCTAACCTCAACCAGATGAGCAACCGCAATAACCTTGCTATTATTACTGTTTCCTTGCAAGATGAGATTTTATTCTTGATTTCATTTCAGCCAATTTTTACTTGTGATGTTGGCTTACCTGCTGGTCTGCTTTTCTTTGTCTTGAAAAATTTCAATGATGGTTTTTTCTTTAACCCCTTTAGAGTCTATGTTGTCTCCCTATTCCTTACTGATTTATCTTATTGTGGGTGCAACAATTGTTTTGATGTTTTAATTGTTGGTTGTTGGATTATCGGGTATTTAGTCTAGCAGACTGATTCTGGGGTTATTTCTCTGATTTTCTTTGCTGTTTGCGACTGGGCTACTGCTTATCATCTGATATTTGTGGACTACTTAATCTATTGCTATTTATTTCATCCTGGTTCTATTAGACTTGTGCAGATCCCTGTGCTATCTTATGCACTGTCTATTCTGAATTGGTGGTTCTATGGTCAGCTAGCTATTATTTGCTGTCTTGGCTATTTGTTGTCTTGGTTATTTATTGTCTTGGTTATTTGTTGTCTTGGTTTTTTTGATTGTTCTTGCTAATCTCATCTCCCCAACCTGTATGGAGAGAAACTGTTATACCCTTGTTATTATTATTATTTTCTCCTTCCAGGATTGGACTTTCTTTTTGTCTTCTTTCCAATTTTCTTTTACTAATGTTGTTGGCTTAACTGCTAGTCTGCTTTTCTTTATCTTGAAAGATTCCAATGTTGGCTCTCCTTTGAACCCCTTTTGTGCCTATGTTGTATCACTGTTTTATTTTGGTTTATCTTATGGTGGGTGCAATAATGGCTTTGTTGTTTTATTTGTTGCCTGTGATTATGCTACTACCTACTTGGTTACTAACTAATGCACTGTCTATTCTAAATGGGTGGCTTTATGGCCAGCTAGCTATTATTTGTTGTCTTGGTTGTTTGTTATCTTGGTTATCTGCTGACTTGGTTTTTTCAGGATTCCAATGTTGGCTCTCCTTTGAACCCCCTAAGTGTCTATGTTGTTTCTCTATTTTATATTGGATTATCTTATGGTGGGTGCAACAATTGTTTTGTTTTTTTATCTATTGATGATGGGACTTTAGGGTCCTATGTCCAGCAAGCTGCTTATGGGGTTCGCTTACTGATTGTCTTTACTGTTTGTGTATGGGCTACTGCTTATCACCTGATATCTATGGACTACTTAATCTGCTGCTATTTTTTCCATCTTGGTTCAGTTAGACTTGTGCAGATCCCTGTGATTATGCTTTTATCTACTTCATCATTATCTTATGCACTGTCTATTCTGAATGGGTGGTTCTATGGATAGCTGCTGTCTTTTGCTGTCTTGCTATCTTGGTTGTTTACTGATCTGGATTATCGGGTTTTATGCCCAAAGATGTATTAGTTTTTCATGTCTTTATTTGGTGCTATATTTGGGATGCGCCCTATTTCCTATGGTTACTAGTACAACTAATCTGTTACTGCATTCTCACCTTCGTCCTGTTAGCTTCTGCATCACTTGTTGTATTTGGGTTTGGGTTCTACTGCCTTGCTTTACATTTTCTTTTTGTTAACTTCTGCAATGGTTATTAATAAGGGGGTTATTAACATCTGCATTGCTTATTATGATTGGGTTTCTTTTCGACTATATCACTCCCTCGGCCCGAAAGTTTCATATATGTCTCATATGTTTGGCTCATTGATTTTCTTAGCAGGATTTTAGCAGGTTGCTTTTTTCTGTTGTTCTCTTGTGGTGGGTTTTATCCTAATTATACTCTTGGCTATGGTTTTAAAAGGGAATCTGGCAAAGTTGGATCATTCTCATATGTATAGGGATTCTCATGCTATGGTGACTATATTGATGATAATTTTCCTGCATGGGACCCCTTATCTTTCTACTCTTTGCTATCTCCTTTCTATATTATATATGGCTTTGTTTAGGTTTGCAGGTACTAAGGCCCATAAGACTTTCAACAAATGGCTGCTTTCTTCTTACAGGTTTGTAGGCTATGATGGCTGTGATGATTTCACTCCTTCTTGGTTTGGTAGTAGCTCTTGTGATGTAACCCTTCCACTAAAGTTTGGATGCCCATATTTGCATCTGCCCTAATTTGGTGTGACTGAGCCTGAGCCTTCTTTCACACACTTCTCTATAATTTTCGTCAGTTTATGCTACTCTCACTTTTCACTTTCTCTGGACTACTTTAACTGTTCTAATTTCTATCTTTCTTCATTTTTGCATGCACTTCTCTTTTCTCTTGCGTTTGCTCTCTATTAGCATGCATTCGTCATCCCAAGAGCTTTAGCCCTGATTTATCCATTGGCTTATCTATGTTAATCACTTTGTATCTTTTGCTTTACTTTTCTCTTTTATTTTGTTTTTGGTTGTATTTAGATAGGGGATTTACTATCTAAGCTGATTGTAGCTCTTTGAGCAGTAGTTTTGGAGTTTATCCCAACTTAAGGATCTTGTAACCCTCTTTTTGTGGCAATAAAATTCCCCCAATATGTGGTTTCCCAAAAAAAAAAAAAAAATCCAAAAACCTAAACCTTAAACCCAAAACACTAGAAACCTAATAACCTAAACCTAAAAACAAAATAAATAAATAAATAACCTAAACCTAAATAAAATAAAATAAAATAAAAACCTAAATTAAAACCTAAACCTAAACCTAAGCCTAAAAATAAAAAAAAATAAAATAAAAAATAAACTAAAATAAAATTAATAAAAATCTAAACTAAACTAAAAAATAAATAAACCAAAATGTAAAAAAACTAAATAAAATAAAACCCAAACGAAAAATAAAAATAAAATAAAAACTAAATAAAACCTAAACCAAAAAATAAACCTAAAATTAAAAAAAAAAATAAAACCTAAACCCTAAACTAAAAAAAAACCTAAACCTAAAATAAATAAACTAAAATAAACCTAAACCTAAACGAAAATAAACTAAACTAAAATAAATAAAACCTAAACCTAAACCTAAAATAAACTGAACTTTAACCGTAAACTAAAAAAATAAAATAAAGTAAAAATAAACCTAAACCTAAACTAAAAAATAAAATCTAAAAATAAACTTAAAATAAAAACCTAAAACCTAAACCTAAATCTAAACCTTAAAATAAAATAAAAATAAAATTAACCTAAAAAATAAACATAAACCTAAACCTAAATCTAAAATATAAACTATAATAAAAAAACCTAAACTAAAACAAATAAACCTAAAATAAATAAACTACATAAAATAAAAATAAAAATAAATAAAATGAACTAAAATAAATAAAAAAAGTAAATAAACCTAAACTTATCGGTTCACTTAATTTAAAAAAAATTCCCAAACCCTAAATCTAAACCATAAACCCTAAACCTTAGACCCTAAAACTAACCCTAAACCCTAAACCCTAAACCATAAACCCTAACCTACAACCTTAAATCTTTAATCCTAAACCCTAAAACCCTATACCCTAATCCCTAAACCCTAAGCCCTAACACTAATCCTAAATCCTAAAACCTAAACCCTAAAACCTTAAACCTTAAACACTAAACTAACTGTGAACCTAAACTGGGACGCTAAAACCTAAAGACTAAAACTAAACCTAAACCTAAACTCTAAATTTAAATTAACCTAACCTAAACACTAAACCCTAAACCTAAGTCTAAACTATGAATAATAATCAAACCTAAACCCTAAACTTAAACCCTAGACCCTAAACTAACACTAAACACTAAACTTAAACTTACAACCTAAACCTACACCCTAAACTCTAAACCTAAACCTAAATCCTAATCCTAAACCCTAAACTTAAACTTAAATGGGCTCTAAACTCTAAACAAACTCTAAACCTTAAACCTTAAACCTTAAAAACCCTAAACCATAAAGACTAAACCCTAAACCCTAAACCATAAACAAACCCGAAACCCTAAGCTAACCCTAAACCCTAAAGCCTAAACACTAAACATTAAACCCTAAACCTTAAACCCTAATGCTAAACCCTAAACCCTAAAATAGAAATCCCTCAAATCCTAAAACCCTAAACCCTAAACACTAAACTCTTAACCCTAAACCCTAAATCATAAAAACCTAAAAACCTAATCCTAAACTAAATAAAACCTAAAAAATAAATAAAAGAACCTAAACCTAAATAAAATAAAAAATTAAAATAAAATAAAAACCTAAACTAAAACATAAACCTAAACCTCAAAACTAAAATAAATAAATAAATAAAATAAAATAAAATAAATAAAAACCTAAAATAAACTAAAAAATAAAAATAACTTAAGAATAAAAAATCTCAATAAAATAAAAACTAAATGTAAACCCTAAACCCTAAACACTAAAACTAACCCTAAACCCTAAAAAACCCTAAATGATAAACTAACCCTAAACCCTAAAACCTAAACCCTAAAACATAAACCCGAACCCTAACCCTAAACCCTAAACCCTAAACCCGAAACCCTAAAACCGAAAACCCTAAACTCTAAACTAACCCTAAACCCTAAAAACACAATACCCTAAGCCTAAACCATAAAACACTAAACCCTAAACTATAAAATAATCCTGAATCCTAAACCCTAAACCCTAAAAACCTTAAACCCTAAGCTAACCCTAAACACTAAGCCCTAAACCCCAACCATAAACCTTAAACCTTAAAATCATAATCCCTAAAACCCTAAACCATAAACCCTAAATACTTAACAATATAAAGCTAAACTAAATAAAACCTAAAAATAAAAAAAATATATATATATAAAATCTAAACCTAAATAAAATAAAAAAATAAAATAAAATAAAAAGCTAAACTAAAACCTAAACCTAAACTTAAAATTAAAATAAATAAACTCATAAAAATAAATTAAAATAAAATAAATAAAAATGTAAACTAAACTAAAAATAAAATAAACCTAAGAATAAAAAACTTAAAAAAATAAAAACTAAATGTAAAATAAAAATAAAATAAACCTAAAATAAAATAAAATAAAAACATATTATAAACCTAAACCTAAAAAATAAACCTAAAAACAAACCTAAAAATAAATAAAAAATAAAACATAATCCCTAAACTTAAAAAAAGCCTAAACCTAAAATTAAAATAAAATAAAATAAATAAAATAAACCTAAACCTACCTAAACTTAAACACTAAATAACCCAAAATGCAAAACCCTAAAATCCCTAAACCCTAAACCATAAACTAACCCTAAACCCTAAAAAATCCTAAACCCTAAACCATAAATTAACCCTAAACCCTAAGCTAACACTAAACCCTAAACTCTAAAAACCCTAAACCTTAAAGCCTAAACACTAAACCCCAAATCGTAGACCCTAAACCCTAAACCCCAAAACCCTAAACCCTAAAACCCTAAATCCTAAATGCTAAATTATAAAACATACAACTCTAAACCCTAAAGCCTAAACCCTAAACCCCAAACCCCATAAACCCTAAACCCTAAACCCTAAAAACCTAAAAACCTAAACCAAAATAAAATAAAAGAGATTTCGACTATAAATGATTAGCCTGAATTTCTCTAATATGGATAAAAACTATATGAGCTTTATATGCCATAATAGACCACCTCTCTAAAGTTTCATAGAGTTGCTAAAGGGTAGCTTCGGGTTCTTGGGCAAATGAAGAAAGATTATTCTTAAGATCTGACACCTAAGTGATGATCTATGAGCAATCCTCTTCTATATATGAGATAACCTATCTAATAATAGAACTCCTCCCTACTATATTATCTTCTCAACTACAGCTCTTTCAATTTAGTTGATATGTCAAGGAGCAAAATATGTGCTTTAAAAAGCTCTCTTTAGTAGGATTTCAATGCTTTGAGACTAAGCTCGGGATGTTGGTGAATTAGGGAGACTTGATGCAAAGTATTGCTGAATGAGATTTTTAAAATAGTGATTGTATCTGACGAAATCTCTTAATAAGTAGTGCATAATTAGAATAATTCGAACTCAATATCTCTGCATCGGGATTTCAAAAATTATAGCTCTTCTACTTTGAGACTCAACATGGCAACATAATATAACAAATAATTCACTTCAACACAAAAGCAAGAAAGCTCAAATAAAACTCTTAAGTCAATGCTTAGAAATAGGCGGCATAGTGTTGTGAGAGATTTAAGACACTCACAAAATTTTTGCTGACATCTAAAATATGATTTAAGGGAGATTTTGGATCCCAACATAGTATTTATCATCTTTTTTATTTTTATTTTATTGGTAGTAGTGTTACTTCATTTCGATGTATTCATTTGAATTTGAATGAATGGTGGAAAGAATAATTTCTACATTTGATGACATTCTTCTAGGTGCAAGAATTTTTGATGTTATTTGAAATCTAAAGTTTGTTGAAAATCCACATGCAAATTAATTTTATGTAGTGTCTCTTTTAAGTTTAATGCTCAAGTAGATCTAAACCTAAACAACATTAGCTTAAACTTTACCTAATTTTAGAAGACAACATGAATACATCAAATTTGTTCATGTTATAATTTTGGTTTTTTACTTTAACAAGTAAAACTATAAATAATTAATCTTAGTAGGATAAAGACGAATATTTTTTTAACAATAATTTCATTTCAACCTTGTAATAACTTGTTATAATCCTAATCTTCATGACTCTCTATTTATATCTAGTATATTTTTGTTTAGCAGTATGATTTAATTTTATAAATCCTAATCTTCAAGGCTCACCATACCCTAAACCATAAACCATAAACCCTAAACTCTAAACCATAAACCTATAACCCTACACTCTAAACCATAAAGCCTAAACTCTAAACCCTAAACCCTAAAACCCTAAACCCTAAACCCAAAACCCTAAACCCTAAAAAATACTAAACCCTAAACCTTAAACCCTAAACTCAAAACCCTAACCCTAAACCTAACCCTAACCATAAACCATAAACCCTAAACCCTAAACCCTAAACACTAAAACCCTAAACCCTAAACCCTAAACACTAAAACCCTAAACTAAACTAAACCTAAAACTTAACTATAAACAACTTAAACTTAAAATCCTAAACTATAAACCTAAACTATAACTAACCTTAAACCTTGTTAACCTTAAACTAAACCTAAACTTAAAAAAACTTTAAACCTTAAAGTATAAATACTCTAAACCTAAACCTAAACCTAAACTCTAAACTCCTAAACTATAAACCCTAAACTCTAACACTATACCTTAAACCTAAAACCTAAACTATAAAACTTAAACTATAAACTAACTCAACCTTAAACTTAAATCAACTAAACTTAAACTTAAACTATAAACCATAACTAAAACTCTAAACCTTAAACTTTAAACTTAAACTATAAAACCTAAACTAAACTATAAACTAAACTCTAAACCTTAAACCTAAGTCTAACCTTAAACTAAACCTTAAAACTTAAATTATAAACTTAAATAAACGAACTTAAATCCTTAAACTATAATCGAAACTCTCTACTTTATTCTACCCTTAAACCCTAAACTTAAACCTATACTTAAATTAACCTAAACTCTAAACCTAAAACTAATCTAAACTAATCCTACTTCTAACCTAAACTCCTAAACCCTAAACTTAAACTAACTAAACCTTAAAATCCCTAATCCTTAAACCATAAATTAAATAAACTCCTAAACACTAAACTATAAATCAATTATAAACCTAACCTTAAACTTAATCTTAAACCTAAACACTAAACCTAAACTTAATTTAAATACCCTAAATCAGAACCCTAAAACCCTAAACCCTAAAACCCTAAATCCTAAACCCTAAACCCTAAATCCTAAAAACCTCGATACCTAAACATAAACTAAATAAAACCTAAAAAAATAAATAAATAAATAAACCTAAACTTAAATAAAATAAAATAATAAAATAAAATAAAAACTTAAACTTAAACCTAAACCTAAATCTAGAAATAAAATAAAATGAAAAAATAAAAAACTAAAATAAAAAAATTAAAATATAATAAATAAAAACCTAAACTAAACTAAAATAAATAAAATAAACCTAAAAAATAAAAAGCTAAATATAATAAAAACTAAACTCAAAAAAAATAAAGTAAAATAAAATAAAAACTAAATAAAAACTTAAACCTAAAAAATAAAACTAAAAATAAAACCTAAAAATAAATAAAAAATAATACCTAAACCTAATATAAAAATAAAATAAATCCAAACCTACACTAAAATAAACTAACTAAAATAAATAAAACCTAAACCTAAATCTAAAATAAACTAAACCTAAACTAAAACCTAAACTAAATAAAATAAAATAAACTAAAAATAAACCTAAACCTAAACTTAAAAATAATACCTCCAAATAAACCTAAAATAAAAACTGAAAACCCAAACCTAAAAAAATAAAATAAAAACCTAAACTTAAACCTAAAAATAAAAATTAAAACCAAAACCTAAGAAATAAAATTAAATAAAACTCAACTAAAAAATAAACCTAAACTTAAACATAAACCTAAAAAATAAACTAAACTTAAAAACCTAAATTAAAATAAATAAACTTAAAATAAATAAACTAAATAAAAATAATAAATAAACCTAAATAAAAATAAAAAATAAAGTAAACTAAAATAAATTAAAAATAAACTAAATATGCTAAATAAACATAAACCTATCAATTTACTTAATTTAAAAAAACCTTAAACCTATAACCCTAAACCCTAAAAAACCCTAAACCCTAAACCCTAAACCATAACCCTAATCCCTAAACCCTAAAACTCTAAATCATAAATCGTAAACCCTAAACCCTAAACCATAAACCCTAACCCTAAACCCTAAACCATAAACCTAAACGTAAAGTAACTAAATAAATTTAAAAATAAACCTAACCCCAAAACCTAATAAACAAACTCAATCCTAAACCCCTAAGAATGTGTAACCTGATGGCAAAGAACATCACCCAACAACTGCCTAGATCTAGCAATGGAGGCAAAGGCTGAGGCTGCTGTCATAGTGGTGGTGGGATCCGAGGTGCTAGGGATAAGGAGGTGGTGGTGTGGTGGGAGGAGAGCGAGGTTACCATGGTGGTGCGGAGGGAGAAATAGGGATATGATGGTGGATCCAGCCACTGGGAGGTGGTTCCTGGTGGACTAGATACTAAGAATACTGACCGTCGCTATGGAACTGTCTTTATAGTAGAGACATCTAGGGTTTTATTTGCTTTTATGCATGCTCATTTTGATCTATGTCATCACTTGTGTCTTAGAAAACTTGGTGTGTTACTTGGTTGATGAATTCGAAAAGAAGAAATATTTAATCTGAATTTGTTCTCTGTTAAAATTAAAAATAAAAAAAATAAAAAATAACCAAAAAACTTAAACCCTAAACTAAAACCTGAACTTCAAACCTAAAACCTCAACCCTAAACTTCAAATCCTAAACCCTAAAATCCATAAACCCTAAACCCTAAATCCTTAAACCCTAAACACTAAACCCTAAAACTTAATCCCTAAACCCCACACCCAAAACCCTAAACTAACCATAAACCCTAAACCATAAAAAGTTAAAAGCCTAAACCTAAACTAAATAAAACCTAAAAATAAAATAAATAAAAAAATTTTAATATAAATAACATAACAAAATAAAATAAAATAAAAACATAAACTCAAACCTAAACCTAAACCTAAACCTAAAAAGAAAAAAATTAAACTAAAATAAAATAAATAAAAAACTAAACTAAACCTAAAAATTAAAAGCCTAAATAAAATAAAACTAAACCTAAAATAAAAATAAAATAAAATGAAAACTAAATAAAGACCTAAACCTAAAAAATAAACCAAAAAATAAATATAAAATAAAACCTAAACCCTTAACTAAAAAAAATTAACCATAAAATAAAAATTAAATAAAACTAAGCCTAAACGAAAATAAACTAAACTAAAATAAATAAAACCTAAACCTAAACCTAAAATAAACTAAACCTAAACCTAAATCTAACATAAATAAAATAAAATCAACTAAAAATATATCGAAACCTAAACTAAAAAATAAAACCTAAAAATAAACCTAGAATAAAAACCTAAATAAAAAAAATTAAAATAAAAAACTAAACCTAAACCTAACAATAAAAAATAAAATCTATACCTAAAAAATAAAATAATAAAAACTAAAAAAATAAACTAAACTAAACTTAAAATAAAAAATAAAAGTAAAATAAAAAAACTAAATAAAAAAATAAATAAACTAAACCTAAAAAATTACTTTAAAATAAATAATAAAACACCTACCCAACCCTAAACCCAAACCTAAACCCTAAACAAACCCTAAACTTAAACCCTAAAACTTAACCTAAACCCTAAACTTAAACTAACCTAAACCCTAAATCCTAAACCCCAAACACTAAACCCTAAACCCTAAACCCTAACCTTAACCCAAAACCCTAAACCCTAAACTAAACCTAAACCCTAAACTCTAAAAACCCTAAAGCTTAAAGCCCAAACCCTAAACCTTAAAGGTTAAACCCTAAATTTGCCCTAAAAAAATTTAAAAATAAAACCCAAAATAAAATAAATAAAATAAAACTTAAACCTAAAAAATATACCTAAAAATAAAACCTAATGAAAATAAAAAATAAAACCTGAACCTTAAACTAAAAAAACCCTAAACCTAAAATAAAAATAAAATAAACAACAAAAAATAAACTTAAAACTAAACTAAAATAAACTAAATTAAATAAATAAAACCTAAACCTAAACCTAAAATAACTAAACATAAACCTAAACCTAAACTAAATAAAATAAAATAAACTAAATATAAATCTAAACCCAAAGTAAAAAAATAAAACCTAAAATTAAACCTAAAATAAAAACCTAAAATGTCAACCTAAAAAAATAAAAAATAAAAAAATTTGAACCTAATCCTAAAAATAAAAAATAAAAGTTTAACCTAAAAAATAAAATAAAAATAAAACTAAACAAAAAAATAAACTTAAACGTGAACCTAAAAAATAAACTAAAATAAATAACCTAAACTAAAATAAATAAACCTAAAATAAATAAATTAAACTAAATAAAAATAAAAAATAAAATAAATTGAAATAAATAAAAAAATAAACTAAATAAACCTAAACCTATTAGTATACTTAGTTTAAAAAATAAAATAAAATAATCCCTAACCCTAAGCCCTAAACCCTAAAAGTAACCCTAAACCTAAACCCTAAACCCCAAACCTAAACCAAAACCTAAACATAGAAATAAAAAAAAACCTAAAGATAAAAATAAAATAAAAATAAAACTAAACTAAAAAATAAACATAAACAAAAACCTAAAACTAAAAAATAAACTAAAATAAAAAACTTAAACTAAATTAAATAAACTTAAAACAAATAAACCAAACTAAATAAAAATAAAAAACCTAAATACAAATAAAAAATAAAATAATGTAAAATAAATAAAAAATAAGCAAAAAAACTTAAACATACTAGTTTACTTAATGTTTTTTTTTTAAAAATATAAAACCCTAAACCCTAAACCCTAAACCCTAAATCCTAAACCTTAAACCCTAAAAGTAACCCTAAACCCTAAACTTATAACCCAAAACCCTAAAAAACCCTATACCCTAAACCTTAAAACTTAAACCATAAAAACCTAAACCTAAAGTAAATAAAACTTAAAAATAAAATAAATAAATAAATCTTCAACCTAAATAAATTAAAAACCTAAATACTAAACTAAAAAAAACCTAAACCTAAAATAAATAAAACAAAATAAACATTAACCTAAATTAAAATGAACTAAACTAAAATAAATAAAACCTAAACCTAAACCTAAAATAAACTAAACCTAAACCTAAAATAAAACCTAAAACCTAAACCAAAAAAAATAAAATAGAAACCTAAACCTAAAACTAAAAATAAAAAATAAAACCTTAACATAAAAAATAAAAATAAAACAAAACTCAAAAGTAAACATAAACCTAAACCTAAACATAAAAAATAAATTAAAATAAAAAACCTAAACAAAAATAAATAGACTTACAATAAATAAACTAAACTAAAGAAAAATAAAAATTAAAACTAAATAAAAATAAAAAATAAACTAAACTAAAATATATAAAAATAAACTAAATAACTTAAATAAATATAAACCTACTAGTTTACTTAATTTTAAAAAAAAACCCTAAACCATAAACTCTAAACCCTAAACCTACAATGTTGAACCCTAAACCCAAACCCAATACCCTAAATCCTAAACCCTAAACCCTAAACCCTAAACCCTAAAAAACCATAAACCCTAAACTCTAAACCGTAACACTAACCCTAAACCCTAAACCCTAAAATCCTAAACCCTAAACCCTAAACTAACCCTAAACCCAAAAAACCCTAAACCCTAAACTAACTGTAATCACTAAAACCTAAACCCTAAATCCTCAAAACCTAAACTATACTTAAATCTACTAAACTTAAAGTTTAAATTAAACTAAACTTAATCCTAAACCCTAAAACTATAAACCTAAATATAAACCCTAAACTAATCCTAAACCCTAAACTAAACTATAAACCCTAAACCTACTAACCTATCTAAACTATAAACCCTAAACCTTAAACCTAAACCTAAACCAAACTCTAAACCTAAACCCTAAACCTTAAAACTTTAAACTATAAACCTTAAACCATAGTAACTCTAACTATAAAACCTAAACCCTACACCTAAACTATAAACTTTCTAAACCCTAAACTAAACCTTAAAAAAATCATAAACACTAAGCTCTAAACTCTAAATACCTAAACTCCTAACTTAAACTCCTAAACTTAAACCTAAACCCTAAACCTTAAACCCTAAACCCTAAACCCTAATACTCTAAACCCTAAACCCAAAAATGTAAACTTTAAACCATAAACCCTAAACCCTAAACCCTAAATCATAATCCATAAATTAACCCTAAAGCCTAAACCATAAACTCTATCCCTAACCCTAATCCTAAATCATAAACCCTAAACCCTAAATTATTGTGGCTGGTTATTTTGTCACCTTGTAGTTTGCTAATCAGGATGGTTTTTCCAATTGGTTTTCATTGTCCTTTCTCTCTTGGTTTTTCTCCTGCTGCTAAGAGGAGTTGTGTGACCTTAATGGCTCTTTATTTTTTGGTTGTAGCTTGGAGAACTATTTTTTTGCTGCTATCTATCCTTTATTTAGTGTTGTTCTAGATGAGTGTAAGGTTGGATGCTTCTGGATTGTTATATCTTCTAAAAATTTGGTGTACCTCCTGTAATACTGAGGTTCTATTTTTTATTTATGTTATGAACTAGTAGGCTACAAACTACTGGTTGGATGTTTTTTGGACTTGGCTGATGATGACTCAGCCGGGGTTCTTATTTGTGACTGTCTCTAGTTGTTGGATTATTTGTGAACATGAAGGGCTCTTACTTTTTTTATTTTTGGCTGTTGTATCTAGCTGTTTAAAATGGATTCTCATGTCCCTGGATTTGGTTTGGTGGCTATTATCTAAGGCTTTCCCTTGGGATTTTTTTAATGTTTGTGACTGGATGACTCTTTCTGCCTTTCATCCTGATGGTTCTAAGTCTATTGATTTGAATCAATAGCTGTCTTGGTGGCTTGCAGAGTGGACTGCTTGTTGACTGCTTGGATTGGGTACTCTAGCTAGATGGTTTGGTCAAAAGAGTATTTACTTAGTTATAATTTTCTTGATCTTTTTGAGTCTATGCTTGGAATCGACTGCTTACTTTCCCATTCTTCTCTTCTGGTTTCTACCTACTAGGATTTTCATTTCTGGACTATAGCTAAACCTCTTCCCTTTCCTATTTTGATGGTTGCCTTGCATCCTAACATTCTTGATGTTAGTCTTACTGTTCCTCTAAATATTATTATTTCTAGTTTTTTGCATGCTCATTTAATGAATGACCTTATCAACTATGGTCCTCCTTTGCCTTTGTTTGGTCTCTGTTTAGTCCTTTTTCCCATATTCTGAGGTTTGCTCCTAGTAACTGTGTTAGCAGTTCTTGGTGGTCGCTTTGGTGGTGCTCCCTTTGGTCTAATGCTTTCTTAATGGGTTACATCCTTATTTGCTTTATTGAGTTTAATATATTTGACTACTAGGTGTTTTGTGGTTATATTTGTTGTTTGAAGTTTTATGCAAGTTTTTGCGTTGATCATCATTGGATAAAGTGCTACAAGAGGTATGCTGGCAATGTTGGCCTTGATGTTTCCCACTCCTTTTGGCTAGTAGTGCTATATGTAATTGTAACCCTTCACTTGAAGTTTGGATGCTTACATATGGTGCTGCTCCTTAAGACGATTATAATTGAGCCTGAGCTTTTTCTTCATCTTTTTACTTCTTTCTGCTTTTATATTTTATCCTTAATTAACTATTTCATTATCTGTACTCATCCCTTTACTAGCTTATTGCAGATCTCTGGTAGAGGTTGGGAGACTTTTGCTGCTGGATTGTGCTGGTTTCAAAAGGGTAGAAGAAGTTTGCTGCTGATTTCAAGGATTATTTTTGATGGATCTCTATTTCTTTTTTTTATTAGCTTACTTTCATTATCTATTGTATTAGCTAGGGTGCTTATCTCCTTAGGACTTTTTGTAGCTCTTTGAGCATTAGCTTAGAGATTTGCCCCCTCTAAGGACTTTGTACATTTTCTTTATGGCAATAAAATTTTCCTAATTTCCGAAAAAAAAAAACCCCTATAACCCAAAACCCAAAACCCTAAACTAACCCTAAACCCTATATGCTAAACCCTAAAAAACCCTAAACCCTAAACACTAAATAATAAACTAACCCTAAACCTTAAACAATAAACAAAGCCTAAAACCTAAGCTAACCCTAAACCCTAAACCATAAAATCCAAAACCTTTAAACCGTAAACCCGAAACCCTAAACCCCAAATCCTAAAAACCTAGAAACCTAAACCTAAACAAAATAAAACATCAAAATAAAATAAATAAATAAACCTAAACCTAAATAAAATAAAATAATAAAATAAAATAAAAACTTAAACTTAAACCTCAACCTAAACCTAAAAAATAAAACAAAATAAATTAAATAAAAACCTAAGCTAAACTAAAAAAATAAAATAAACCCAAGAATAAAAATGTAAATATAATAAAAACTAAATGTAAAATAAAAATAAAATAAAATAAAATAAAAACTAAATAAAAACATAAACCATAAATAAAATAAAACCTAAACCTAAAATAAAAATAAAATAAATCCAAACCTAAACTAAAATAAATAAAACCTAAACCTAAACTTAAAATAAACTAAACCTAAACCTAAACCAAAACTAAATAAATTAAAATAAAATTAAAATAAACCTAAACCTAAACTAAAAAACAAAACCTCAAAATAAACCTAAAATAAAATCTTAAAACCTAAACTTAAAAAAGTAAAATAAAAATTTAAACCTAAACCTAAAAATAAAAAATAAAAACTAAAACTAAAAAATAAAATAAAAATTAAACTCAACCAAAAAATAAACCTAAACCTAAACTTAAAACTTAAAAATAAACTAAAATAAAAAAACTAAACTAAAATAAATAAACTAAACTAAATAAAAATAAAAAATAAACCTAAAGAATAATAAAAAATAAACTAAAATAAATAAAAAATATACTAAATATACGAAATAAACCTAAACCTATTGATTTATTTAATTTTTTTAAAAAAAATCTTAAACCCTAAACCCTAAACTGTAAACCCTAAACCCTAACCCTAAACCCTAAACCCTAAAAGCATAAACCCTAAAACCTTAAACCATAAACCGTAAACCCTAAACCCTAAACCCTAAACCCTAACCTTAAGCCCTAAACCCTAAACCTAAACGCAAAGTAACTAAATAAATTAAAAAATAAACCTAATAAACATAAATCTAATCCTAAACCTTAAGCATGGGCAGAACCTTAATGACAGGAACATCACCGTCAACCAAGCTTAGTCTAGATCTAGCAGTGAAGGAAAAGACGGAGGCCGCGGTTGTCACAGTGGTGGTGGGGGATCTGGAGGTGCTAGTGGATATGGAGGTGATGGTCGGAGCGACGGAGGATACATTCGTGGTGGTGGCCGAGGGAGAAAAAAGGGAAATGATGGTGGATCTAGCTATTTGAGAGGCTGGGGTGGTTCTGATGGGAACTAGATAAACTGAAGAATGGTTTATCTGATCTACTGCATATGGACCTATGGTTTTTGATTTGCTCTATACGAGCTCATTTTTTATCTATGTCATCACTTATGTCTTAGAAAACTTGGTGTGTTACTTCATTGATGAAATTATAAAAGAAGAAATGTTGAAAATAAATTTGTTCTCTATTAAAAAAACCAAAAACTCTAAACTTGAAATTAAAACCTGAACCTTAAACCTAAAATCTCAACCCTAAACCCTAAACCCTAAACCCTAAACTCTAAACCTTAAACCCCATACCCTAAACCCTAAACCCTAAACACTAAACCCTAAGAAGCTAAAAATCTACACCTAAACTAAATAAAACCTAAAAATCAGATAAATAAACCCTTAACTAAAAAAAAAACCTAACCCTAAAATAAAAAGTAAATAAAACTATACCTAAAGAGAAATAAACTAAACTAAAATAAAAAAAACCTAAACCTAAAAGAAACTAAACCTAAACTAAATTAAATAAGATAAATTAAAAATAAACCTAATCCTAAACTAAAAAATAAAACCTAAAAATATGCTTAAAATAAAAACATAAAACCTAAACCTAAAAAAACAAAATAAAAACCTAAACCTAAACCAAAAAATAAAATAAAATTTTAACCTGAAAAATAAAATAAAGAAAACTAAACTAAAAATAAACATAAACCTAAACCTAAACCTTAAAAAAAACTTTAAAAAAAACCTAAACTAAAATAAATAAAATAAACTAAATAAAAATAAAAAATGAACCTAAATAAAAAGAAAAAAAATAAAATAAACTAAACTAAATAAACCTAAACAGACCGGTTTTCTTAAATTTCTTTTTAAAAAACTCTAACCCTAAGCTAACCCCGAAACCTAAACCCTACACCCTAAAAACCCTAAACCTTAAAACCTGAACACTAAACCCTAAACCCTAACTTTAAACCCTAAACCCTAAAACCTTAACGCTAAACCCTGAACCCTAAACCCTAAAAAACTAAAAACCTAAAAACCTAAATCTAAACTAAATAAAATTGAAAAAAAAAATAAATAAATAAACCTAAACCTAAATAAACTAAAAAAAATAAAATAAAATAAAAACCTAAACCTAAACCTAAAAATAAAATAAGATAAACTAATAAAATAAAATAAATAAAATAAATAATATCCTAAACTAAACTAAAAAAGTTAAATAAACTTAAGAATAAAAAACCTAAATAAAATAAAAACTAAACGTAAAATAAAAATAAAATAAACAAAAAATAAAGCTAAAACAAAATAAAATAAAAACTAAATAAAAACCTAAATTTAAAAAATAAACCTAAAAATAAAACAAAAAATAAATGAAAAATAGAACCTAAACCCTAAACTAAAAAAAAAACTTAAACCTAAAATAAAAATAAAATAAACAAAATAAAACAAACCTAAACCTAAAAAAAAATAAACTAAACTAAAATAAATAAAACCTAAACTGTAAACCTACAACCCTAAACCATAAACCATAAACCCTAAACCCTAAAACTCTAAACCCTAAACCCTAAACACTTAACCCTAAACCCTAAACCATAAAACCCTAAATCATAAATCATAAATCCTAAACCCCACACCCAACACTTTAAGTCCTAAACCCTAAACCCTAAACTTTAAACCCTAAACCCTAAACACTAAACCCTAAAGACCCTAAAGCCTAAACCCTAAACACTAAATCGTAAATTCTAAACCCTAGACCCAAACACTAAACCCAAACCCTAAACCCTAAACCCTAAACTCTAAAACCCTAAAAACCTAAAAAACAAAATAAAAATAAAACTAAACTAAAAAATAAACCTAAACCTAAATAATAAATTAAAATAAAAAACCTAAAATAAAATAAATAAACCTAAAATAAATAAGCTAAACTAAATAAAAATAAAAAAATAAACCTAAAAAAATTAAAATAAAAATAAACTAAAATAAATAAAAAATAATCTAAATAAACCTAAATTTATTTACTTAAAAAAACCCTAAACCTAAACCTAAACCCTTTTACTTAATGTTTAAAAAAAAACTTAAACCTAAATCCTAAACCCTAAACCCTAAATCTTAAAACCTAAAAAACCCTAAATTATAACCTAAACCCTCAACCTAAAACCTAAACCCCAAACCTACAACCGTAAACCCGAAAACTCCAAAGCCAAAGCCCTTAATCCTAAACCCTAAACACTAAACTCTAAACCCTAAACCTTAAACCCTAAACCCTAAAAACCCTAAACCATAAAGTCTAAACACTAAACCCTAAAACCCTAAACCCTAAACCCAAATGCCACACCATAACCCCTAAAACCCCAAACCCTAAAACTCTGAACCCTAATCCCAAAACCTTAAACCCTAAACCTTAAACCCTAAAAATTGAAAATCCTAAACTTAAAAAATAAAATAAAAATAAAACTAAACTAAAAAATAAACCTAAACCTAAAAAATAAACTAAAATAAAAAACCTAAACTAAAATAAATAAACTAAAATAAATAAAATTAAAAAGTAAATCTAAATAAAAATAAAAAAAATAAAATAAGCTAAAATAAATAAAAAATAAACTAAGCAAACTAAATAAACCAAAACCAACGGGTTTACTTAATTTTACTTTTTTAAACCAAAAACCCTAAAAGTAACCCTAAACTTATAATACTAAACCCTAAACCCTAAACTCTAAACCCTAACCCTAAACCTATAATGCTAAACCTAAATCCCTAAAACCTAAAAATTCTTAAACCTTAAAGCCTAAACCCTAAACCCTAAACCCTAACCCTAAACCCTAAACCCTTAACCCTAAACCCTAACCCTAAAAACTAAACCCTAAAAGAATAAACCTTAAAACACTAAACTTGAAACCTTAAACACTAAACCCTAAACTTAAAGCCTAAACCCTAAATCCTAAAACCTACAACCCTAAACCCTAAACCATGAACCCAATCTCTAAACCCTAAACCCTAAACCCTAAACCCAAATCCCTAAACTTTAAAAACCTGAAAACCTAAACCTAAACTAAATAAAACCTAAAGATAAAAGAAATAAAAAATTCTAATCCTAAATAAAATCAAAACCTAAATTAAAACCTAAACCTAAACCTAAACCTGAACATAACCCTAAACCTAAAAATAAAATAAAATAAAATAAAAAATAAAAACTAAAATAAAAAAGAAATAAAAACCTAAAAGAAAAAAGAAAATAAAACTAAAATTAAAAAACCTAAATAAAATAAAAATTAAATGAAAAATAAAAATAAAATAACCAAAAATAAGATAATAACTAAAAAAAACCTAAACCTAAAATATAAACCTAAAAATGAATCAAAAATAAAACCTAAACCTTAAACAAATAAAAACCTAAACCTAAAATAAACAAAATAAAATAACCCTAAACTTAAACTAAAATAAGCTAAACTAAAATAAATAAAACCTAAACCTAAACCTAAACTAAAAAATAAAACCTAAAAATAAAACCCAAAAAAAAACCTAAAATAAAAACCTAATACCAAAACATAAAAAAATAATAAAAAACCTAAACCTAAAAAATAAAATAAAATAAAACTAAACTAAAAAGAAAACCTAAACCTAAACCTAAAAAAAACAAAAATAAAAAGCCTAAACAAAAATAATAAACCTAAATTAATAAACTAAACTAAATAAAAATAAAAATAAACCTAAATAAAAAGAAAAATAGAATAAACTAAAATAAATAAAAAATAAACTAAATAAACATAAACCTACCAATTTACTTAATTTAAAAAAAATTAAATAAATAAACACTAAACCTAAAACTAACCCTAAACCCTAAACCCTAAATCCTTAACCCTAAACCATAAACCATAAACCCTTAAACCTACAACCCTAAACCCTAAACCCTAAACGTTAAAAACCTAAAAACCTAAACCTAAGCTAAATAAAACCTAAACATAAAATAAATAAAAAACCTACACCTAAATAAAATAATAAAATAAAATAAAAACCTTAACGAAAACTAAACATAAATTGAAATATAAAATAAAATAAAGATAAAAACTAAATTAAAATAAAATAAATAAATCCTAAACTACACTAAAAAAGTAAAATAAATCTAAAAATAAAAAACCTAAATGAAATTAAAACTAAATGTAAAATAAAAATAAAATTAAATTATATAAAAATTAAATAAAAACCTAAACCTAAAAAATAAACCTAAAAAATATATAAAAATTAAAATCTATACACTAAACTTAAAAAAATAAACTAACCCTAAACCTAAATCTAAAATAAAATAAATAAAACCTAAGCCTAAACCTAAACCCTAAACTAAATAAAATCAAATAAACGAAAAAAAATCTTAAACCTAAACTAAAAAATAAAACCTAAAAAGAAACCTAAAATAAAAACCTAAAACCTAAACCTAAAAAAATAAAATAAAAACTTATACCCAAACCTAAATAAAACCTAAACCCTAAACCTAATAATAAATAATAAAACTTAAACCTAAAAATAAAAATAAAAATAAAACTAAACTAAAAAAGAAACATAAACCTAAACCTAAACCTAAAAAATAAACTAAAATAAAAAACATAAACTAAAATAATTAAACATAAAATAAATAAACTAAACTAAATAAAAATAAAAAATATACCTAAATAAAAATATAAAATGTATTTAGTAAACTAAATAAACCTAAACCTACCTATCAGTTTACTTAATTTTTTTTTTTTTAAAAAACTTAAATCTTAAACCCTAAACTCTAAACCCTAAATCTTAAACCATAAACCATAAACCCTAGAATTAACCCTAAACCCTAAACCCTAAACCTAGAACCCTAAACCTAGAACCCTAAATCCTAAACCCTAAACCCTAACCATAACCCTAAACCCTAAACCTTAAACCTTAAACCCTCAACTAATGTTAAACCCTAAACCCTAAAAACCTTAAACCTTGAAGCTTAAACCTTAAACTCTAAACCCTAAACCCTAATCTAACCCTAAACCCTAATCTAACCCTAAACCCTAAGCTAACACAAAACCTTAAACCCAATCCAAATAAAATAAAATTAAATTAATAATAATAATAATAATAAAACTAATAACAAACTAATAACTAATAATAATACCTAACTAAAACTAATAAAACTAACTAAATAAATAATAATAAAACTAATAATAAACCTAAAAACTAAAACTAAAAAATAATTAAAACTAACAAAACCTAATAAACTAACTAAAATCATAAAACCTTAATAAATAAACAAAACTAATTAATAAAATAATAATAATAATTAGAAACTAATAAAAAGTAATTAAAACTACTACTACTAATAATAATAATAATAGCAATAAACTAATAAATAATAAAACTAAACCCTAAACTAATAAAACCAAATAAATAAAACCCAATAATAACGAAACTAAAAACTAAAATTAAATAGAACTAAAAACCTAAAACCCTTAAACAAATAAACTAAAATTGAACCCTAAAAACTTAATAAAAGCTAATTAAACAAAGAATAACTAATAAACTAAAAACTAATAAAATAAAAATAATAAAACCCAAAACTAAAAATAAACCCTAAACTAATGACTAAATAATAACTAAACTAAGATCCTAACTAAAACCTATATGAAAACTAATTAAAAACAAAAAACTAAAACTAAACTGAAAAAAATCTAAACCATAATAACCTTAATAAACCCAAATAAACACTAAACCTAAAACTAAATAAAACCCAAAATAAAAACAAATGAATAAAATAATAATAATAATAATAATAATAATAATAATTTAAACTAATAAACATAAACCACTAAAAAACTAATAACTAACTAATAAGCATAATAGAACTGAAACCTAATAACAATAACTAAACTAAACTAACTAAATTGACTAAACCCTAAAACCTTTTAGTTAAAAAAACCCTAAACTTTAAACCCTAAACCCTAAACCTTAAAAACCCTAAACACTAAAGCTGAAACACTAAACCATAAACCTTTACCCTAAACCCTAAACCCTAAAACCCTAAACCCTAAAACCTAAACCCTAAACCGTAAAAACCAAAACCTAAACTAAATAAGACCTAAAAATAAAATAAAATAAAAAAACAAAACCTAAACCAAAATAAAATAAAATATTAAAATAAAATAAAACCTAAACTAAAACCTAAACCTAATCCTAAGAATAAAAACCTAAATAAAATAAAAACTAAATATAAAATAAAAATAAAATAACCCTAAAAAAATAAAATAAAAACTAAATAAAAACATAAACCTAAAAAATAAAAATTAAAAAATATTAAAAATAAAAGTTAAACCCTACACTAAAAAAACATTAACCTAAAATAAGAATAAAATAAACAAAATAAAATAAATATAAACATAAACTAAAATAAACTAAAATAAAATAAATAAAATCAAAATCTAAACCTAAACCTAAACTAAATAAAATGAAATAAACTAAGAATATACCAAAAATCTAAACTAAAACCTAAACCTAAAAAAATAAAATTGACCACTAAACCTAAACCAAAAAGTAAAAAACAAAACCTAAACTGAAAAAATAAAATATAAATAAAACTCAACTAAAAAACAAACTTAAACCTAAACCCAAACCTAAAAAATAAACAAAAATAAAAAACATAAACTAAAATAAATAAACCTAAAATAAATAAACTAAACTAAATAAAAATAAAAAATAAACCTAATAAAAATAAAAAATAAAGTAAACTAAAATAAATAAAAAAATAAACTAAATTTACTAAATAAACCTAAACCTATCGATATACTTAATTTTTTTAAAAAAAATCTTAAGCCATAAATCCTAAATACTAAATCCTAAACCCTAAACCCTAAACCTGCAACCCTAAACACTATACCTTAAAACTAACCCTAAACTCTAAACCTTAAACCTAAACCTACAGGTTTACTTAATTTTTTTTTAAAAAACCCATAAACCCTAAACCCTCAACCCGAAGTACTACACCTACAACCCTAAACTTGCAACCCTAAACCCTAAACCCTAAACCCTAAAACCCTAAATCGGAAACCATAAAACTAACTTTAAACCGACAACCCTAAACCCTAAACACTAAACCCTTAAACCCTAAACCCTAAACCTATACCCAATACCCTAAACCCTAAATACAAAAGCCTTAAACCCTAAACCTTAAACCCTAAACCCTAAAACCTAAACCATGAACCCAAAATCCTAAACCCTAAACCCTAAACCCTAAACCTTAAACCCTAAACCTTAAAAAGCTAAAAACCTAAACTTAAACTAAATAAAACCTAAAAATAAATGAAATAAAAAACATAAACCAAAATAAAATAATAAAATAAAATAAAATAGAAACCTAAACTAAAACCTAAACATAAAAATAAAATAAAATAAAAATAAAAATTAAACTAAAATAAAGTTAATAAAAACCTAAACTAAACCTTAAACCCTAAAACCCAAAACACTAAAACCTTAAAATGTAAACCCTAAATCTTAAACCATAAATCCTAAACCATAAACCCTAAATCCCAAACCCAAAACCTTAAACCCTAAACCCTAAACCCTAAATCCTAAACCCTAAACCCTAAACCCTAAACCCTAAAGCCTAACCCTAAACCCTAAACCCTAAAATCAAAAACCCTATAACATGAAATCCTAAAACCCTAAACCCTATACCCTAAACCATAATCCTAAACCCTAAATCCTAAAACCCTAAACCCTAAAACCCTAAACCCTAAACCTAAAAACCTAAGCCCTAAACCGAAAACCCTAAAAACCTAAAAACATAAACTTAAAAACAAAATAAATAAATAAATAACCAAAACCTAAATAAAATAAATAAAATAAAATAAAATTAAAACCTAAATTAAAACCTAAACCTAATCCTAAAAATTAAAAAAAATAAAATTAATAAAAATATAAACTAAACTAAAAAGTAAATAAACCAAAAAATAAAATAAAACTAAATAAAATAAAACCCAAACAAAAAATAAAATTAAAATAAAAACTAAATAAAAACCTAAACCAAAAAATAAACATAAAATTTAATAAAAAATAAAACCTAAACCCTAAACTAAAAAAAAAGCTAAACCTAAACTAAATAAATTAAAATAAACCTAAACCTAAATGAAAATAAACTAAACTAATATAAATAAAACCTAAACCTAAAATAAACTGAACTTTAACCTGAACTAAATAAAATAAAATAAAGTAAAAATAAACCTAAACCTAAACTAAAAAATAAAATCTAAAAATAAACCTAAAATAAAAACTTAAAACCTATGGCTAAACCTAAAAATAAAAAATAAAACCTAAACCTAAAAAATAAAATAAAAATAAAACTAAACTAAAAAATCATAAACCTAAACCTAAATCTAAAAAATAAACTATAATAAAAAACCTAAACTAAAATAAATAAACCTAAAATAAATATACAAAATAAAAAAAAATAAAAATTTAACCTAAATAAAAAAAAAATAGAACTAAAATAAATAAAAAATAAAGTAAATAAACCTAAACCTATCGGTTCACTTAATTTAAAAAAAAATCTTAAACCCTATATCTAACCATAAACCCTAAACCTTAGGCCCTAAAACTAACCTTAAACCCTAAACCCTAAACCATAAACCATAACCTACAACCTTAAATCCTTAACCCTAAACCCTATACCCTAATTCCTAAACCCTAAGCCCTAACACTAATTCTAAATCCTAAACCCTAAACCCTAAAACCTTAAACCCTAAACCTAAATCAAAACTTAAACCCTAAACTAAACTAAAACCCTAAAGTAAAGACTAAACCTAAACCCTAAACTAACCCTAAAATTGTTAACCCTAAACCTTAAACCTAAACCTAAACTAAGCTCTAAACCTAAACTATAAATCTAAATAACTAAACCTAAAATCAATACTAAATGCTAAACCTAAACTATCCTAAACTTACAAACCCTAAATTCTAAACCCTAAACCTAAACTAATCCTAAACCCTAAACCCTAAACTTTAAATCATAAACCCCAAACTTAAACTAACTCTAATCTAAACCCTAAACCTTAAAACCCTAAATAAAAGACTAAACCTAAATCATAAACAAACCTAAACCTGTTAACGAAACCCTAAAGCCTAAACACTAAACATTAAACCCTAAACCCTAATGCTAAATCCTAAACCCTAAAATAGAAATCCTTAAAATCCTAAAACCCTAAACCCTAAATACTAAACTCTAAACCCTAAACCCCAAACCATAAAAACTTAAAAACCTAATCCTAAACTAAATAAAACCTAAAAATAAAATAAATAAAAAGAACCTAAACCTAAATAAAATAAAATAAAAACCAAAAATAAAACATAAACCTAAACCTAAAAATTAAATTAAATAAATAAATAAAATAAAATAAATAAAAACCTAAACTAAACTAAAAAATAAAAAAACTTAAGAAAAACTCAAAAGAAAACTAAACGAAACCCTAAAACTAAACTAACCCTAAACCCTAAACCTACAACCCTAAACCCTAAACCCTAAACCCTAAAAAACCCTAAACCATAAACTAACCCTAAACCCTAATCCCTAAACCGTAACCCTAACCCTAAACCCTAAGCCCTAAACCCAAAACCCTAAAACCCAAAACCCTAAACTCTAAACTAACCCTAAACCCTAAATACACAACACCCTAAGCTTAAACCCTAAAACCCTAAACCCTAAACTATAAACTAATCCTGAACACTAAACCCTAAACCCTAAAAACCTTAAACCCTAAGCTAACCCTAAACCTTAAGCCCTAAACCCTAACCATAAACCCTAAACCTTAAAATCTTAATCCCTAAAACCCTAAACCATAAACCTAAACACCAAATAATATAAACCTAAATTAAATAAAACCTTAAAATAAAAAATATATAAAAAATATAAACCTAAATAAAATAAAGAAACAAAATAAAATAAAAAGCTAAACTAAAACCTAAACCTAAACTTAAAATTAAAATAAAATAAACTCAAAAAAATAAATTAAAATTAAATAAATAAAAATGTAAACTAAAATAAAAATAAAATAAATGTAAAAATTAAAAACTTAAAAAATAAAAACTAAATGTAAAATAAAAATAAAATAAACCTGAAATAAAATAAAATAAAAACTTATTAAAAACCTAAACCTAAAAATTAAACCTAAAAACAAAACTAAAAATAAATAAAAAATAAAATCTAATCCCTAAACTTAAAAAAAGATTAAACCTAAAACAAAAATAAAATAAACAAAATAAAATAAACCTAAACCTAAACTAAAATAAATTTAAAATAAAATCTAAAACCTAAAAACAAACCTAAAATAAAATTCTAAAACATTAAACTAAAATAAATACTTAAACTTAAACCTAAAAATAAAAAATAAAACCTAAACCTTAAAACTAAAATAAAAATAAAACTCAACTAAAAAATAAACTTAAACCTATATCTACACCTAAAAAATAAACTAAAATAAAATTGTTAAACTAGAATAAATTAACCTAAAATAAATAAACCAAACTAAATAAATAATAAAAAATAAACCTAAATAAAAATAAAAAATAAAGTAATTTGAAATATATAAAAAGTAAACTATGTATACTAAATAAACCTAAACCTACCAGTTTACTTAATTTAAAAAAAGAAAAAAAAACTTTAAACCCTAAATCCTAAACCCTAAACCTACAACCCTAAACCGTAAACCTTAAAAAATGCTAAACCATAAAAGAATCAACACTAAAACCCTAAATTATAAACCCTAAACCCTAAATGGTAAACCCTAAAGCCTAACCCTAAACCCCTAAACCCTAAACCTCAAACCCTAAACCTAAACCTAAAGTTACTAAATAAATTAAAAAATAAACCTAAACACTAAAGCCTAATAAATCTAAACCTAAACCTAAACCCTAAGAAGAATGAACCTTGATGGGAGCATCACCACAACCAGCTCCCAGATGACAAAGGAAGGCGATGAAGCAAGAAGTGGTGGTGGAGGCTCTGGAGGTGCTGGTGGATATGGAGGTAATGGTCGGAGTAGTGGTAGTTATGAAAGTGGGAGGAGCAATGGAGGTTACAACCGCGGTAGTGGCAGAGGGAGAGATCATAGATATGATGGTGGATCCCGCTACTCGATAGGTGGGCGTGGTTCTAATGGGAACTAGAGAAATTGAAGAATGGCCGATCCGATCTTCAACTTATGGAACTATGCCTTTACAGTAGAGATAGTTCTAGTTATCTAGGAATTTTATTTGCTCTATGCTTTCTCAATTTGTATCTATGTCATCGCTTATGTCTTAGAAAACTTGGCATGTTACTTGGTTGACGAAATCGAAAAGAAGAAATGTTGTATCCGAATATGTTCTCTTTTAAACAAAAAAATCAAAAAACCCTAAACCTTAAACTAAAACCTGAACCCTAAACCTAAAACCTAAACCCTAAACACTAACCTTTAAACCTAAAAATTAAATTAAAAAAATTTAAAAACACTTAACAAAAATTAAAAATAAAACCCTAACCCTAAAACTTACCCTAAACCCTAAACCCTAAACCTACAACCTAAACCCCAAACACTAAAATCGTAAACCTTAAACCCAAAATTCAAAACCCTAAACGCTAAACTCCAAAACATAAACCCTAAAGCCTACACACTAAACCCTAAATGCCAAAACTTTAAACCCTAAAGACTAAACCCTAACCCCTAAACCCTAAACTCTAAACCCTAAAATCCTAAACCAAGAAAATAAAATAAAAATAAAACTCAACTAAAAAATAAACCTAAACTTAAGCCTAACCCTAAAAAAAATAAAACATAAAAACCTATACTAAAATAAATAAACCTAAAATAAATAAACTAAACTAAATAAAAATAGAAAATAAAATAAACTAAAATAAATAAAAAAACCCTAAACCTACAACACTAAACCTACAACCCTAAAGCCTTAACCCTAAAAAACTCTAAACCCTAAACCTTAAACCCTAAACCCAAAACCCTAAACCTTAAACCCTAACCCTAAACCCTAAACCCTAAACCCTAAAAGCATAAACCCTAAAACCCTAAACCCTAAACCCTAAACCCTAAACCCTAAACCCTCAACCCTAACCCTAAACCCTAAACCCTAAACCCTAAACACTAAACCCTAAACCTAAACCTAAAGTAACTAAATAAATTAAAAAAAACCTAAACTCTAAAACCAAAATACTTAAACCTAAACCTAAACCCTAAGAATAGGCAGAACCTTCACGGCATGAACATCACCGTTAACTAGGCTCTGTCTAGATCTAGCAATGGAAGCGAAGGTGGAGTCAACGGTTATCGCAGGGGTGGTGGGGGATCTAAAGGTGATGGTGGATATGGAGGTGGTGGTTGGAGCAGTGGCAATTTTGGAGGCAGGAGGAGTGATGGAGGTTATAGCTGTGATGGTGGCAGAAGGAGAGATCGAGGATATGATGGTGGATCCCGCTATTCAGGAAGATGGGGTGGTTCTGGTGGAACTAGAGAAACTGAGGAATGACCTATCTGCTACTTATAGAACTGTCTTTATAGTAGAGACGATTCTAGTTATCTAGAGTTTTTTATTAGCTTTATGCATGCTCATTTTGGATCTAAGTCGTCACTTTTATCTTAGAAAACTTGGTGTGTTACCTGGTTGATGAAATCAAAAAGTAGAATCTTGAATCTGAATTTGTTATCTATTAAGAAAAAAACCAAAAACATTAAACCCTAAACTAAAACTTGTACCCTAAACATAAAACCTAAATCATAAACCCTAAACACTATAAATAAATAAAAAATAAAAAAACCCTAATCCTAAACCCTAAAACCCCTAAACCCGAAACCCTAAACCCTAAAACCAAAAACCTTAAACCCTAAACCCCAAAACTTAAAACCCTAAACCCTAAACCCTAAACCCTAAACCCTTAACCCTAATCCCTGAACCCTAAAACCAAAAAACATAAACTTAAACAAAATAAAACCTAAAAATAAAATAAATTAAAAAACTAGACATAAATAGAATAAAAAATAAATTAAAATAAAAACCTAAACTAAATCCTAAACCTAAACCTAAACATAAAAATACAAACTAATCTAAAATAAAATAAATAAAAACCTAAAATAGCTAAAAAAAATAAAATAGAGCTAAAAATAAAAACCTAAATAAAATAAAAACTAAAAAAAATAAAAATAAATCTTAACCCTAACACTATAAAAAAAACTAATCCTAAAATAAATCTAAACTTAATCTAAAATAAACTAAACTAAAATAAATAAAACCTAAACCTAAACCTAAAATAAAATAAACCTAAACCCTAAACTCAATAAAATAAATAAACTAAAAATAAACCTTAACCTAAACAAAAAAATAAAATCTAAAATAAACTTCTATTAAAAACCTAAAACCTAAACCTAAAAAAATAAAATAAAAACCCAAACCTAAACCTAAAAATAAAAGATAAAACCAAAACCTAAAAAATAAAATAAAAATGAAACTAAACTAAAAAAATAAACATAAACCTAAACCTAAACCTAAAAAATAAACTAAAATAAAAAACCTAAATGAAAATAAATAAATCTAAAATAAAAAATAAACCTAAATAAAAATAAAATAAAATATAATATAATAAATAATAAATAAACAAAAAAACAAAAAAAACATAAACCTATTGGTTTACTTAATTTTAAAATAAACTTAAACTAAAACCTAAACCCTAAACCCTAAACCCTAAAAACAAATAAAATAAAATAATAAATAATAAATAATAAAAACCCTAAGCTTACATCCTTAAACCCTAATCCTTAAAACCCCAAACCCAAAACCCAAAACCCTAAACCCTAAACCCTAAAAACCTTAAACCCTAAAGCCTAAACACTAAACACTAAACCCTAAAACCTAAACCCTAAAATCCTAAACCCTAAAACCCTAAATCTTAAACCATAAACCCTAGACCATAAGCCCTAAACCCTAAAAATCTAAAACCTAAACCTAAAAAATAAAATAGAAATAAAACTCAACTAGAAAATAAACATAAACATAAAAAATAAACTAAAATAAAAAACCTAAGCTAAAATAAATAATCCTAAAATAAATAAACTAAACTAAATAAAAATAAAAAATAAACTTAAATCTACTAGTTTACTTAATTTACAAAAACCCTAAACCCTAAATCCTAAACCCTAAACCTTAAACCTAGAACATTAAACCGAAAACCCTAAACCCTAAACCTCAAACCTACAACCTTAAACCCTGAACCCTAAAAAACCCTAAACCCTAAACCATAAACCATAAACCCTAACCCTAAACCTTAAAACACTAAATGCATAAACTCTAAAACCCTTAACCCTAAATCTTAAACCACAAACCCTAAACCCTAAACCCTATCCCTAAACTCTAAACCCTAAACCCTAAAACCCAAACCCTAAACCTAAACCTAATGTAACTAAATAAATTAAAAAATAAACCTAAACCATAAAACCTAGTAAACCTAACCCTAAGCCTAAACCTAAACCCTACGAATGGGGAGAACCTTGACAGCAGGAACAACACCATCAACCATGCTCAGCCTAAATCTAGTGGTGGAGGCAAAGGCGGAGGTGGCAGTTATCAAAGTGGTGGTGGGGGATCTATAGGTGGTGGTGGATATGGAGGTGTTGGTTGGAGAAGTGGTGGTTATGGAGGAAGGAGGAGCGATCGAGGTTACAGCTGTGGTGGTGGCGGACAGAGAGGTCAAGGATATGATGGTGGATCCCACTATTCGAGCGGCCGGGGTGGTTCTGATGAGAATTGGAGAAACTAAAGAACAACCGATCTGATTTGTTCCTTATGGAATTGTGTCTTTATAGTTGATATAATTCTAGTTAGCTAAGATTTTTAATTTGCATTATGCATCCTCATTTTTTATCTATGTCATCGCTTGTGTCTTAGAAAGCTTGGAGTGTTATTTATTTGATGAAATCAAAAAAATATTTAATCTGAATTCGTTATCTATTAAATAAAAAAAATCAAAAACCCTAAACCCTAAACTAAAACCTGGACCTTAAATCTAAAACCAAAACCCTAAACTAAAACCTGAACCTTAAACCTAAAAACTAAGCCCTAAATAATAAACCCATAACCCTAAAAATAAAAAAAATAAAAAATAGAAAAAAAACCCTAACACTAAACCCTAAACCTATAACCCTAAATCCTAAATCGTAAACCCTAAAACCCTAAACCCTAAACCCTAAACCCTAAACCTTAAAACCTTATAACCTTAACTCTAAACCCTAAACACTAAATCCTAAACCCTAAAACCTACAACCCTAAACACTAAACCCTAAACCCTAAACCCTAAATCCTAAACCCTAAACCCTAAACCCTAAAAACCTAAAAACCTAAACCTAAACTAAATAAAACCTAAAAATAAAATAAATAAATTAACCTAAACCTAAATAAAATAAAAAAACAAAATAAAAAAAAAACCTAAATCTAAACTTAAACCTAAACCAAAACCTACAAATAAAATATAAAAAATAAAAGCTAAACTTAAATAAAAACTGAAACTAAACTAAAAAATATAATAAATCTAAAAAATAAAAAACCAAATAAAATAAAAACTAAGCGTAAAATAAAAATAAAATAAACCTAAAATAAAATAAAATAAAAACTAAATAAAAACATAAAATTAAAAAATAAAACCTAAAAATAAATAAAAAATAGAACCTAAACCATAAAATAAAAAAAACATAAACCTAAAACAAACAAAATAAAATAAACCTAAACCTAAACTAAAATAAATAAAACCTAAAATAAGCTAAACCTAAACCCTACAGTAAATAAAATAAAATAAACTAAAAATAAACCTAAACCTAAAAATAAAAAATAAAACCTAAACTTAATAAGTAAAATAAAAATAAAACTAAACTAAAAAATAAACATAAGCCTAAACATAAACCTAAAAAAACTAAAATAAAAAACCTAAACTGAAATAAATAAACCTAAAAAATATAAACTAAACTAAATAAAAATGAAAAATAAAACAATCTAAAAAAAATTAAAAATAAACTAAATATACTAAATAAACCTAAACCTACCAGTTTACTTTATTAAAAAAAAAACCCAAAACCATAAACCTACAACCCAAAATCCTAAACCCTAAACCCCTAACCCTGAACCATAAACCCTAAACCCTAAAACCTAAAACCCTAAACTAACCCTAAACCCAAAATCTTATACCCTAAAAACACTAAACCCTAAAGCCTAAAGCCTAAACCCTAAACTAATCGTAAACCCTAACCTAACCCTAAACCCTAAACCCTGAACACTAAATCTTAAACCCTAAACCAAAAACCCTAACCCTAAACCCTACACCCTAAAACCCTAAACCCTAAATCCTAAACCCTAGTTTAGGTTTTTGGTTTAAATAAATAAAACTTAAGTAAACCTAAACACTAAAAGTAAACTTAAACCCTAAACTAAACCTAAATAAAAAAATTCTAAACTAAAATAAACTAAATAAAAAATAAACTAAACCTAAACCTAAACCCTAAATAAATTAACTAAACTAAATAAACCTAAATGCTAAAAACCTAAACCATAAACCTAAACCCTAAACTAAACCCTAAAAAATCCAAACCCTCAAACTAAACCAAAAAAACCTCAAACCCTAAAACCAAAACCCCTCTCCTCTCTACGACGCTCTCTAGTGACTACATTTTCCACTCTTTTTGAATCATTTTTTCCTTGCGATTTGGTTGATTCTTCTCCATTCTCAATCAGCTCTTTGTTTGTTTGCCTTAGTTTGGCCACGCGCATGATGTTCCTGTTGTCTTGTTTATGGCTATGGCTCTTTTGGCCTCACAGCCGAGGAATTCCTTCATGGAGGTGGCGGCTAGGGCTTCAGATTTAATGAGATTTATGGATTTGAAAGCTCCTTCTATTTTTCCTACGGTTAAATCCTTTAAGGATGCTCTCACTGGTAAGAGCTTTTCCCCTACTGATATGGTGAATTTGATATCTACCTCATTTCATGGCATCCCTGCAATTATGCACTCGGATCATGATGTTGAGAAGTTGGCTAAGCCTTATGAATTCACTTTAGTTAGTAAATTTACTTTATGGTGGCCTAATCTGGACAATATCCACTCATTTTTTCACAATATTAAGCTTTAAGGTGCATTCTCTATTGGTTTGATTGATCCAAGGCACATTTTAATTTAACTTACTAATGATATAGATTATTCAAGGGTTTTCTCATGACATTCTTACTTTATTTTAAATTGTTAAATCTATCTTTTAAAGTGGTCTCCCCTTTTTGATATAAAAGATGAATCACCGATTGTTCCTGTATGGTTGGATTTTCCTATTATGAGGATTCATTATATTACGCATCAAGTTCTTTTCATTGTTGGGGCTCCTTTTGGCCAGCCTCTTCAAATTGATCAGGCCATCGCTGTGAGATCCCGACCTTCTGTTTCTCATATTTTGGTGGAAATTGATATCTCTAAAAAGTACCATAAAAAAAGTTTAGATTGGCTTTAAAAAGTTTGGTTACAATCAAAAAGTTGAATTTGAGAATTTTTCTATTTTTTGCTCGCATTGTAAAATTCATGGGCATGATAATTCAGAATATTTTGTGATGTACCCACAACTAAAAAAGAAAAACTTGACTGATCCTAATCCTAATGTACCAACTGATAAAGTTGATAAATCTATTTATGTGCCTAAGGTTAATCAAAATGGGAATCCTATTTCTACTTCTTTGGAACCCACTACTTTGCTTAATGAAGTGCTCAATGATGATACACCCAATTTTCAATTTGAGTAGGTAAAAGATATTGCTAATGTTGACCAAAATGTTGAATATGATGGTTTAGTTATCATTCCTTCTTTAAATAATAAATTGCCTCCTCAAGATATTGCCTCTATTCAGACTACCTTGCCTCTCTTGACTACTGAACATGAGGAGGAGCATGTGACCCTTAATAGAAATCTGAAGAAAAAAATTCTAAAGCTGATCCTAAAATTTGTGCTCTTAATGGTTTTACAACCTCTCTTTCTGTTAATTTGGAGATTTACATGCATGCTAATCCGACCTTTCAGCTTAACACTGAAATTGAGGAAGGGGAAGTTATCATTCAAAATTCTTTGACTAATTCTACCCCATTCTTAATACAACTAATCAATCTCTCTTAGATGGTGATTCTTTGGAAAAAAATAGACCATTTCAAATTGCTTTTAAAAAAAATCAGTAAAAGTAAAAATGTTCCCTAATAACTCAACTAAAACTACTAGATCTGGTTCCTCATCTCATAAATAACTGGTTCTTTTCCTTTCTTATCCTTCTAGTTATCTTTTTTCCTTAGCTTATTTTATTTTTCTTTTATGTTTAACTCTCTAATTTGGAATGTTCAAGGGATTGGGACCCTCAATGTCCATAACTGTGGTGGAAGTCTCTGTCGTATTAATAATATTGCTTTACTGGTTGTTATTGAACCTCTCATACATTCTTCTAAGATCAACCATGTTGCTAGAATGCTAAATTTTAATAATTTCTTCCATAATATTAGCAATAAAATTATGTATTTTTGTAATAATTTAGTCAATGTATCTATCCTTGATGATCTTCAGCAAGCTGTCAATGTCCACATATCATTGGGTGATTTCTTTGCTCTAGGCTTCTTTGTTTATGATTCTTGTAACAGGGCTGGTAGGAACATCCTTTGGGACAATTTAAGAACTTTTGCTTCAACTGTCAACAAACCTTGGTTGGTTGGGGGTGATTTCAACACTATCCTCTCTTCCTCTGAAAGAAGGGGTGGCTATTCTCCTAATATTCATTCCATGGAAGATTTCTCCAATATGATTTTTGAATGCAACCTTATTGACATTGGCTACTCTGGTTCGGATTACAATTGGCATAACTCTAGACTCTGGCAATAGCTTGATTGGACTCTCTTTAACTCCCTTTGGATTAATCAATGGCCTCGTACCTCTGTTGAGCATTTGAGTAGAACTTTGTTCGACCATGCTCCTCTTTTGATATTCGTTAAAAATCCCTCTAATAGACTATCCTCCTCTACCTCTTTCAGATTCCAGAATATGTGGATTCAGCACATTCATTTCTTAAATTTTGTCTCCAACAACTGGATGGCCTCCCTTCCCCCTGATAATTCTGTTAGGGGCATGATTCATCTCTAGTTTAAGCTTAAAAGACTTAAAAAAATCTTGCTTGGTGAAACAAGCATTATTTTAAAATTCTCTTTGCTAATATCAAAAACATGGAACAATTGGTTTGTTGTCTTGGAAATGTTGTTTTGACTGATTCTTCTAAACTGAAGGATTTGAATGAAGCCAAAGATAACCTGGTTACCTATCAGAATATGGAAGAAACTTAAGGACAAAAGGTCGCAAGTAAACATATTTGATGGGGAAAATAGATATTCCATGCTCTTTTCCAAAAAAAGAGAGCTTTGAACTCATCCAAAAAAGTAAAAGTGACAATGGCAACTAGATCACTGACAATAATGAGATTAAAGACTCTGTCACTAATCATTTTAGAAATTTGCTGAACTAGAGCCATACTTTAGAGGCTATCTCCAACTCTCATTTGATTCCCTTAACAATTACCAGTGATGACAATCACTTGCTTATTATGGTCCCTACGAAAGCTGAGATTGGTAAAATTCTTAATAACATGAATGCTGATTCTGTTGCTGGTCCGGAAGGCTATACTACTCAATTTTTTCATCATTGTTGGCCTATTATTAAGTATGAATTAGTTGACACTATCGTTGATTTCTTTAATTGTAATCCTTTACCTAGATATTTCTCAAGCACTTCCATTGTCCTTATACCCAAAATTGATAATCCTGAATGTTGGGGTGATTTCAGACCTATGAGTCTATGCACCTTTTTTCAAAAACTAATTGCTAAATTGCTTGCCAATAAAATTAATCCTCTGCTTCAAAAAATTATTTCTCTCAACCAAACTGGTTTTGTTATAGGTAGAGCTATATCTGATAACATTATTCTCTCCTAAGAGCTAATTCACGATTTGGATGCCTCTAATAGAGCTGGTAACATCTCTTTCAAATTGGATATCTCTAAAGCTTTTGACAACATCTCTTGGACCTTCCTTTTTCAAATTCTACATTTGTTAGGCTTCTCTGATAATTTCATCTCCCTTGTTAAAAATTGTATTAGTAATGCTTGGTTCTCTGTTATTCTGAATGGTGAGGCCTTAGGTTTCTTCCCTTCTTCACATGGTTTGAGACAAGGGGATCCCTTGTCTCCCTATCTTTTTATTATTGCTGTGGAATATCTTTCTAGGAGCCTTAATAACCTCTTCAACAATAATCCAAGCATGTTTTTTAGAACTTTGGGTGGTATTCCTATCTCCCATCTTAGTTTTGCTAATGATTTCATTATCTTTTACAATGCTTCCATTCATCACATTAAAAACATTAAGAACTTCTTAAATAAATTTGGGAAGGAAAGTGGTCTTTCTATTAATGAAGGAAAAAGTTGTTTCGTTCCTTCCTCTAAAATTTCAAGTTACAAAATCAATCAAATCTTAAGAATCATCAATTTTCAGCAACAACACCTTCCAATTAAATATCTTGGTGCTCCTCTATATAAAGGTCAGAAAAGATCACATCTCTTTGATGAGTTAATCCAAAAAATTTCAAATAAAGTTTTTGTTTGTGAATTTCATTTACTCTCATTTTGAGGTAGACTCACTTTGCTTAAGAGTACCCTTAACTTCATGCCTTTATATCTTATTCAAACCATTATTTTTACTAATTCTACCATAAACAAAATCGAGCGCCTCCTTAATAAATTTTTTTGGGGTTCAAACAACTCTACTAAAAGGATGCATTGGACTTCTTGGTATAAAAGTTGTGGCACCCTTATTGAAGGTGGGCTTGGATGTAAGCCAATCCAGGAAGCTATTACTGCTTTCTCTCATAAACTTTGGTGGAATTGTAGGAACAACAAGTCTTTGGGCTAAATTCATGACTGTCAAGTACTACCAGGGTAAGCATCCTCTCACCTGTCCTTATAAAGTGGGTGACTCTCATGTATGGAAAGACTTTGTTCCATCAAATGGGAAGTTGAATCTTATATTTCTTGGGGGGTCAACTCTGGATCTTCTTTCTTTTGGCAAGAGAACTGGACTGGCAGTGGCTCCATTGATGATTTATTATCTACTCACTCCACTATTGCTATTAAAGTAAACTCTTTTTGGCTGAATAATAAATGGAATGATAGTAAACTTACTGATTATATTCCTACCTCTCTTTTACATAAATTTACTAACATCCCTATTATTTCTAACCATCATGATCATATTCTATTTAAGTTATCTCAAAATGGTGATTTTAACCTTAAAGATGTCTGGATTCATATTAGAGAAGCTCATGATTTCTCTAACGTATTTTTTAAACTTTGGAATAACACTATCCCTATCTCTTATTCTATTCTAACTTGGAGAATTTTGAAAAATTTCATCCTTGTTGATTCTTTGATGTGGGGTAAAGGCTTTTATTTACCTTCAAAATGCTACTGTTATTTTCACATTGAGAATGTGAACCATCTCTTTATTAATGGAGCTATTGCCTCCAAACTGTGGGTTTGGTATGAAGATCTTTTTAATATTGACCATTTCAATGGCTCTTTATCCTTATATCAACTTCTTGATGTTTATTTTCAAAGAATTGTAAAAGGTCACATTAAAGTGATAACTGCCATCAATCTTATATGGTTCATATGGATGGATAGAAATGATTTCAAACATCGTGGGATTCCTATGAACCATAAATGGATTATTGATAGAATTAAAGAAAAAATTCATGCCTTATTTAATGCCAGTTTAATTACCAACATTCAATTTAAAGGCTATAAATTTGTGGCCAACAAATTGGGTCTTAGTTTGAATGAGTATCCCAAATGTAAAGAAGATAAGATTGTCTATTGGGTAAAGCCTCATAATAATATTATCAAAATTAATATTGGCAGCTCCGTTTCTCAAAATGCTTTTAGCTGTGGTGGCATTTTTAGAAACTTTAAAGGTAATGTTACTTGTGCTTTTTCCTATCCTTTTACTATATGTTCTGTTATCTTTTTTGAATTAATGGCTGTTAACAAAGGTATTGAGATTTGTTTATAAAAAGTTTGGCTTAACATCTGGATTGAGGTGGATGCTCTTTTACTGATTGATATGTTGACCTCCACTAAGGTAGGTAATACAGATTTGTATTACCTCCTTAATCATACTAGAGCTCTTCTATCACAAGTTTATTTCAAAATCACTCATGTTTGGCTTGAAGGTAAGGTATCGTGTCTTTGATTACCTTGCTAATCGGGTGCTAGATTAGAAGACATAACTTTCTTTGATCAGCTTAATCTTCCTAAACACTTGCGTGGATTAGTTAATTTGGACAATACTGGATTACCCTATCTTAGAGATTAGTCTCAGTTTTATGTTTTTTGGTTTGTTAATGGTTTACCTAACCTATATGTCCAATATTTTTTTAATTTCTATTGCTACTTGGTTTCTTCTAGTGCATTTCCCTAAAACTATTACCTAGTTTTCCTGTGTTGAAGGCTCTTTCCTCTGTAGCCCCAGTTGTTGGTTTACTGTAAATTGTCCACTTACTTATTAGGTATTATTGTACTTGTTATTTCCATTACTAAATGGGACTGTGTTACCTGTTTCCCCAATCTGCTTTTTTTTGCTTCCCCTTTTCCAAATATGCAGGGACAGATTGTGTAATTTGCTTAACATCATTAATGTCTTACTGCACAATTGGGACTATTTTTTGTTTATTTCATTGCACGATTGGGATTATTTTTTTGCCTCCCTTTCCTATTATCTTTACTGATACTATTTTCTTAGCCACTGGTCTGTTTCTCCTTGATTTGAAGCATTTAATGCTACTATTTTCTTTGATTCTCCTTTTATTTCAATGTAGTAATTATGCTGCCTATATTACCCTCTGCCAGGTTCAGTATTTGGTCTGCTATTTTGGCTACTGGCTGAATGGTCTTTCGGGTTTTTATCTTCAACAGGCTAATTATTATGGTTGGTTTTCTGACTGCTCTTACGTTCGGTTGTTTGCTATGTGGTTAGCCATATTATCTGTGCCTTTGAGGTATGGGTCTATTTACTTTTTAATTTCTCTCTTGGATCTTTTAGACTTGTGCAATTACTATTGTGACCATGCTATTATCAAGGTGATTGTTAACATTTATTTGGTTGGCCCTGAATGGGGTCTTGCTTATATACTGAATGGTTTTTTGGATTACTATGTCCACTAGGCTGAATATTGTTTTTGGAACAATTGGTTTCTGATGCATTTCCCTGTATCATTTTTCTAGTTATCCTATAATGGAGGCTCTTGCCTCTGTTCTCCCAACTGTTGGCTAGATGTTTGTTGTCCTGCTACATGTTGGTTTATTTTTAATTTGCTTTTTGGGTTTGTGCTTCCTGATTTACTAACCTGTTGGTTTGTGCTACCCCTTTGCCCAACCTGTAGAGACGAAATGTTTAATTTGCTTGCCATCACTATTGTTTCCTTGCACGATTGGGATTGTTTCTTTACTCCCTTTCCTGCTGTCTTCTCTGATGTTGTTTGCTTAGCTGCTAGTCTATTTTCCCTTGATTTGAAGGATTTTATTGTTGTTATTTTTTTTATTCTCATTTTGGTTCATTGCAATAATGGTACCGCTTTACATTACCCTATGGGTTCGATTTGGTTTGCTATTTTGGCTATTGCTGCATGGTCTTCGTGTTGTTGTAGCTATTGCGGTTGGCTTTGTGACTGGTTTTTTGTTTTGTTGTTTGTTGTGTGGTTAACCATATTATCTGTGCCTTTGTGGTATGGGTCTATCTGCTATTTCATTTCTCTCTTGGATCTTTTAGACTTGTGTAATTATTATTGTAATCATGCTATTATCAAGGTGATTGTTAACATCTTTATTGCTGATCCTGAATGGCTTTCAACTTTACAGGTTATTTTCCTCGACAAGAGGTCTCATATAGGTTGGGAGGTTTTGCTTATATGCTGAATGGTTTTTTGGATTACTATGTCCAACAGGCTGAATATTGTTTTTGGTTTCTTGCATGACCTTTTGTTTTGATGATTGTCGTATATTTCACCTCAATATATGTGGCTTTGTTGTATGGATTTATCTGCTAGCTGAGTTTACTCTTGCCTCTACTAGACATGTATATTTATTGTTGTGGTCATGCTACTTATAAGGTGGATGTGGCCAAGATGTTTCATCTAGGTAGGGATGTTGTTAGCTGTGCATTCTCATGTTATGTTGGCATTAGTTGATGATACTTTTCTTATAAGGGATTAGTGTCATCCCTTTACCACTCAGATCTACGTTGCCTTCTTTTCTATAGTGTATGTGGCTATTTTTTGGTAGGCAGGTACTAAAGATCATATGATTTCCTTCCAATGGCCATTGTTCCCCATCAGGTTTGTAGGCTATGAAGGTTGGGATGATTTCACTCATCATTTGGATGGTAGTAGCACTTATGATGTAACCCTTCATTGGAAGTTTGGATGCTCATGTTTGTGGCTGCCCACATTTTGTGTGACTGAGCCTGAGCCTGTTCTCACACACTCATCTATAATTTCATCATTTTATTCTGCTTTTACTTTTAATTTGAGTTGTATCACTTTAATTGTGCTAACTCTTTCTTCTAGATGTTTGCAGTTTCTGTGTTGTTTTCTTATTGGTTTCTTCTCTAGTGGAGGCATAGGCTTCTCTCATCCTCAAGAGCTTTTAATGATGACGGTCCAATGGCTTCTCTTTTTTATCAATTTATATATGTTGCTTTCCTATCCTTTTTTCTTTGTTTAGATTGTACTTAGACAGGAGATTTACTCACTAGGCTGTTTATAGCTCTTTGAGTAGTAGTTCTTGAGTTTATCCCCTCTTAAAGACCTTGTAACCCTTTTTTTGTGGCAATAAAATTCCCCTATATGGGTTCCCAAAAAAAAACTTAAACCCTAAACCCTAAACCCTAAAAACCTAAAATCCTAAACCTAAACTAAATAAAACCTAAAAATAAATTAAATAAAAAAACCTAAACTTAAACAAAATAAAAAAATAAAAAAATAATAAAAACATAAACTAAAACCTAAACGTAAACCTAAAATTAAAATAAAATAAAATAATAAATAAAATAAAATAAATAAAAACCTAAACTAAACTAAAAAAGAAAATAAACCTACGAATAAAAAACCTAAATTAAATAAGAACTAAACGTAAAATAAAAATGAAATAAACCTAAAATAAAATAAAATAAAAACTAAATTAAAACTTAAAAATAAACAAAATAATAAAACTTATACCCTAAACTAAAAAAAACCTAAACCTAAAATAAAAATAAAATAAACAAAATAAAATAAACCTAAACCTTAATTGAAATAAATTAAACTAAAATAAATAAAACCTGAACCAAATCCTAAAATAAACTAAATAACATAAAATAAACAAAAATAAACTTATACCTAAACTAAAAAAATATAACCTAAAAATAAACCTAAAATAAAAACCTAAAACCTAAACCTAAAAAAATAAAATAAAAACCTAAACCCAGGCCTAAAATAAAAAATAAAACCAAAATTGAAAAAATAAAATAAAAATAAAACTCAACTAAAACCTAAACGTAATCTTAAACCTAAACTTAAAATATAAACTAAAATAAAAAACCTAAAGTAAAATAACTAAACTAAAATAAATAAAAAATAAACTAAATTTACTAAATAAACCTAAACCTACCAGTTTACATGATTAAAAAAAACCATAAATCCTAAATCCTAAAGCCTGAACCCAAAACCCTAAACCTACAACCCTAAACCTATAACCCTAAAAATAAAATTAATAAAAAACAAAAACCTAAATAAAAATAACCTAAACCTAAAAATAAAATAAAATAAAAGTAAAACTAAACTAAAATATAATAAATAAAAACCTGAACTTAACTAAAAAATAAAATAAACCTAAAAATAAAAACTAAACATAAAATAAAAATAAAATTATCCTAATATAAAATACAATAAAAACTAAATAAAAACCTAAACCTAAAAAATAAACCTAGAAATAAAGAAAAAATAAAACCTAAACCCTTAACTAAAATTAAACACTCAAACCTAAAATAAACAAAATGAAGTAAACCTATACCTAAACTAAAATAAACTAAACTAAAATAAATAAAACCTAAACTAAAAAGTAAAATAAACCTAAGAATAAAAACTTAAACAAAATAAAAAGTAAACATAAAATAAAAATAAAATAAAAACTAAACATAAAATAAAAATAAAAATAAAATAAACCTAAACCCTAATCCTTAAAAGCCTAAATCGCAAACCCAAAACCCTAAATGCTAAACCCTAAACCCTAAACCCTAAAGCATAAACCATAAAAACCTTAAACCCTAAAGCCCAACACTAAACACTAAACCCTAAACCCTAAACCCTAACCCTAAACCCTAAAAACTTAAACCCTAAAATCTTAAACCCTAAACCATAAACCCTAAATAATAAAAACCTAAACCTAAAACATAAAATAAAACTAAAACTAAACTAGAAAATAAACCTAAACCTAAACATAAATTAAAAAAATAAACAAAAATAAAAAACCTAAACTAAAATAAATAAACTTAAAATAAATAAATTAAATTGAATAAAAATAAAAATAAACCTAAATTTACTAGTTTACTTAAGTAAAAAAAACCCTAAACCCTAAACCTTAAACCTACAACACTAAACCTACAACCCTAAACCCTAAACCTTAAACTTACAACCCTAAACATTGAACCCTAAAAAAACTTAAACCCTAGACTTAAACCCTAAACCATAAAGCTTAAACCCCAACTGTAAACCCTAAACCCTAAAAGCATAAACCCTAAAACCCTAAACCCTAAACCCTCACACTAAACCCTAAACCCTAAACCTTAACCCTAACCCAAAACCCTAAAGCCAAAACCATAAACCTAAACCTAAAGTAAATAAATAAATTAAACTATAAACCTAAACCCTAAAACATAGTAAACCTAAACCTAAACCTAACCACAAAGAATGGGCAAAACCTTCACGGCAGGAACATCACCGTCAACCATGCTCAGTCTAGATTTGGCGGTGGAGGCAAAGGTGGAGGTAGCAGTTATCGCAGTGGAGGTGGGGGATCTAGAGGTGGTGGTTGGTGCAGTGCTGGTTAAAGATGTAGGAGGAGCGATGGAGGTTACAGTAGTGGTGGTGACAGAGAGAGAGATCGAGGATATGATGGTGGATCCCACTACTCGAGAGGCCAGGGTGGTTCTGATGGGAGCTGGAGAAACTGAAGAACGATCGATTTGATTTGTTGCTAATGGAACTATGTCTTTGCAGTATAGAAGGTTCAAGTTATCTAGGGTTTTTGATTTTCTTTATGCGTACTCATTTTTTATTTATGCCATCATTTGTGTCTTAGAAAACTTGGTGAGTTACTTGGTTGATGAAATCAAAATAAAACAAAAGTTTAATCTAAATCTGTTATTTATTAAATAAAAGAAAAACCATAAACCCTAAACCCTAAACTAAAACATGAACCCAAAACCTAAAACCTAAATCCTAAACTAAAATCTAAACCTTAAACCTAAAACCTAAACCCTAAACACTAAACCCTAAACCCTATACTATAAAAATAACAAAAATAAAAAAATAGAAAAAAACCCTAAACCCTAAACCTACAACCCTAAATCCTAAATACTAAACCCTAAAATCCTAAACCCTAAACCCTAAACCCTAAACCCTAAAACCTTAAACCCTAAACCCTAAACCTAAACTAAAACCCTAAATCCTAAACCTAAAACCTAGCAAAACCCTAAACCTAAACCTAAACCCTAAACCTAAACCCTAAACTCTAAACACTAAAACCTAAAAACCTAAACCTAAACTAAATAAAACAACAACAACAACAAGACTTAATCCCACTACATGAATCCTTTGTCCACGTGTCCTATTATGTCAAATTCTCATTTAAATCAAGTATACTAAGATCATTTTATACATCTTAACCAAGTCTTTTTAGGTCTACCTCTACCTTTCTTAACATAAGGCAAATCTAATGCATCTACTCTCCTAATCGGGTCATCGGATGACTGACGCTTTATGTGGCCAAACCATCTAAGGCGACTCTTCTTAATCTTATCTACCACTAGAGCTACTCCAACTTTTTCTCGAATATACTCATTTTGCATTCTATCTCTAAGAGTAAAGCCACTCATCCAATTAAGCATCCTCATCTAACACTTAACTTAGTCTTATGCTTCTCTTTATTGGCCAACATTCACCATAAGTCATCAGGTCTTACCACCATCTTATAAAATTTTCCTTTATGTTTAAGTGGAACATTTCTATCACATAATATGCATTCCTCCACTTCAACCATCCAACTTGAATTCTACTAATAACATCTCCATCTATTTCACCATCATTTTGGACAATAGAGCCTAAATATTTGCCACTCTTATTAATGACTTGTTCACCTAATGTCACAACACTACTACTAGAACTAAAAAAATTACACTCCATATATTCAGATCTACTTAAAAAAAACCTTTAGACTCTAGAGTTGGCCTCCATAATTCAAGTTTCTGTTGGACTCGCTCTCCAATCTTATTAACAAGAAGAATGTCATCAGCAAAAAGCATACACCAAGGTACATCTTCTTGAAAATGCCTAGTAAAAACATCCATAACTAAAGTAAAAAAGATAAGGGCTTAAAGCTGATCCTTGATGTAATTCAACTGAAATAGGATAATATTTTGTCAATCCTCCTTGTGTTTGGACACAAGTAATAAAACCTAAAAATAAAATAAATAAATATATCTAAACCTAAATAAAATAAAAACCTAAACTTAAACTTAAACCGAAACCCAAACCTAAAAATAAAATAAAATAAAAAATTAAAATTAAAATAAAATAAAATAAATAAAAACTAAACTAAACTAAAAATACAACAAACCTAAAATTAAAAAACATAAATAAAATAAAAACTAAATGTAATATAAAAATAAAATAAACCTAAAATAAAATAATATTAAAACTAAAAGAAACCTAAACTTAAAAAGTAAACCTAAAAATAAATAATAAATAAATAAAAAATAGAACCTAAACCCTTAACTAAAAAAAACCTAAACCAAAAATAAACAAAATAAAATAAACCTAAACCTACACTAAAATAAACTAAACTAAAATAAATACAACATAAACATAAACCTAAAATAAACTAAATTTAAACCCTAAATTGAATAAAAAAAACTAAAAATAAACCTAAACCTAAACTAAAAAATAAAACCTAAAAATATAAAATAAAAACCTAAACATAAACCTAAAAACAAAAAGGAAAACCTAAACCTTAAAAATAAAATAAAAATAAAACTAAACTAAAAAATAAACATAAACCTAAGCTTAAACCTAAAAAATAAACTAAAATAAAAACCTAAACAAAAATAAATAAACCTAAAAAATATAAACTAAACTAAATAAAAAAATAAACTGAAATAAAAATGAAAAATAAAATAAACCAAAATAAATAAAAAATAAACTAAATAAACCTAAACCAACTGGTTTACTTAATTAAAAAAACTCGAAACCCTAAACCCTAAACCCTAAAGCTACAACCCTAAACCTACAACCCTAAATCGTAAATCTTAAACCCCTAACCCTAAACCCTAAACCCTAAACCCTAAACCGTAAAACCCTAAACTCTAAACTTTAAACTCTAAACTAACCCTAAACCCTAAATCCTATACCCTAAAACAATTAAACCCTAAAGCCTAAACCCTAAACTAACCATAAATCCTAAGTTAACCCTAAACCCTAAACCCTAAACCCTAAAGCCTAAAGCCTAAACACTAAACCCTAAGCCCTAAACCATAAACCCTAACCCTAAACCCTAAACCTTAAAACCCTAAACCCTAAACCCTAATGCAAAACCCTAAACCCTAAACCTCAAAACCTAAACCTAAACTAAATAAAACCTAAAGTTAAAATAAATAAAAAACCAAAACCTAAATAAAATAAAATAAAATAAAAACATAAGCTAAAACTTAAACCTAAACCTAAAAATAAAATAAAATAAAAAAATTAAAATTAATTAAAATAAAATAAATAAAAACCTAAACTAAACTAAAAGAAATAAAATAAACCTAAGAATAAAAAACCCAAATAAAATAATAACTAAACATAAAATAAAAATATAAATAAACTTAAAATAAAATTAAATTAAAATTAAACAAAAACCTAAACCTAAAAAATAAACCTAAAAATAAATAAATGAAGCCTAAACCCTAAACTAAAAAAATAAACCATAAACCTAAAATAAAAATGAAATAAACCAAATAAAATAAAACTAAACCTAAACTAAGTTAAATAAAACCTAAACCTAAACCTAAAATACTCAAAAAATGAACTTAAACCTAAACTAAAAAATAAAACCTAAAATTAAACCTAAATTAAAAACCTATAACCTAAACTGAAAAAATAAAAACAAAAACATAAACATAGACCTAAAAATAAAAAATAAAACTTAAACCTTAAAAATAAAATAAAATAAAACTCAACAAAAAAATAAACCTAAACTTAAACCTAAACTTAAAATATAAACTAAAATAAAAAACCTAAACTAAAATAAATAAACCTAAAGTAAATAAATAAGCTAAATAAAAATAAAAGATAAACCTAAATAAAAATAAAAATATAGAAAACTAAAATAAACAAAAAATAAACTAAATATACTAAATAAACCTAAACCTACCAGTTTACATAATTAATAAAAAAAGACCATAAACCCTAAATCCTAAACCCTAAACCTTAAACCCTAATCCTAAAACCCTAAACCCTAAACCCTAAAAAACCCTAAACCCTAAACCCTAAACCCAAAACCCAAAACCCTAAACCCTAAACAATAAAAACCTAAAAACCTAAAACCTAAACCTAACTAAAATAAAATAAAATTAAACTAAATAAAACACAATACAAAAGAATAAAATAAATAAATGGAAATAAATAAACAAAACCTTAACCCAAACCTGAAATAAAAAAAAATAAAAATAAAAACTAAACTATAGACAAATAAAGAAAAAATAAAACTTCAAAAAATAAAATAAACCTAAATAAAATAAAATAAAACTAAATTTAAAATAAAAATAAAATAAACCTAAAATAAAATAAAATAAAAACTAAATAAAGACATAATCCTAAAAAGTAAACCTAAAAATAAATAAAAAAATAAAATTTAAACCCTAAACTAAAAAAAAACTAAGCCTAAAATAAAAAAAATAAAATAAACCTAAACCTAAAAAAATAAACTAAACTAAAATAAATAAACTTAAACCTAAACCTAAAATAAACCAAATCGAAACCATAAACTAAAAATGATATAATAAATTAAAAATAAATCTAAAATAAAAACCTAAAACCTAAACCTAAAAAAATAAAATAAAACCCTAAACCAAAATCTAAAAATAAAAAATAAAACCTAAACCTAAAAAAGATTAAAAATAAAACTAAACTAAAAAATAAATATAAACTTAAACCTAAACCTAAAAAATAAACTAAAATAAAAAACCTAAACTAAAATAAATAAACCAAACTAAATATAAAAAATAAACTTAAATAAAAATAAAAAATAAAATAAAATAAAATAAATTAATTAATAAACTTACTAAACCTAAACTAACCGATTTACTTAATTTTTTTTTAAAAAAATAACCCTAAACCCTAAATCCTAAACCCTAAACCCTAAACCTTAAACCCTAATTCTAACCCCAAACCCTAAACCCTAAAAGTAACCTAAACATATAACCATAAACTCTAAACCCTAAACCCTAAAACCTAAACCCTAAACCCTAAAAACGCTAACCCTAAACCCTAAACCCTAAATCCTAAATCTTAAAACCTTAAGCCCTAGATCTTAAACTAACCTTAAACCCTAAGCCCTAAAAATCCTAAACCCTAAACCCTAAGTTAAACCTAAACCCAAAACCCAAAACCCTAAAATAACCTGAAACACTAAGCTAACTGCAAACCCTAGACCCCAAACCCTAAAAAACATAAACCCTAAAGCCAAAACACTGAACCCTAAACTCTAAACCCTAAACCCTAAAAGTTATACCCTAAAAAACTAAAAACCTAAACTAAACAAAACCTAAAAATAAAATTAATAAAAAAACCTAAATAAAATAAAAACCTAAACCTAAAAATAAAATAAAATAAAAATAAAAAATAAACTAAAATAAAATAAATAAAAACTTGAACTTAACTATAAAATAAAATAAACCTAAAAATAAAAATTAAATATAAAATAAGAATAAATAATCCTAATCTAAAATACAATAAAAACTAAATAAAAACTTGAACCTAAAAATAAACATAGAAATAAAGAAAAAATAAAACCTAAACCCTTAACTAAAATTAAACACTTAAACCTAAAATAAACAAAATGAAATAAACCTAAACCTAAACTAAAATAAATAAAACGTAAACTAAAAAGTAAAATAAACCTAAGAATACTAAACCTAAATAAAATAAAAACTAAACATAAAATAAAAATAAAATAAAACTAGAATAAACCTAAAATAAAATAAAATAAAAACTAAATAAAAACCTAAACCTAAAAAATAAACATATAAATAAAATATATAAAATGACTAAAAAATATAAACCTTAAACTAAAAAAAAAGTCTAAACCTAAAATAAACTAAACCTAAACCCTAAACTAAATAAAATAAAATAAACTAAAAATAAACCTAAACCTAAACTAATAAATAAAACCTAAAAATAAACCTAAAATAAAAACCAAAAACCTAAATTGAAAAAAATAAATTTAAAACCTAAACATAAACATGAAAATAAAAATTAAAACCTAAACCTAAAGAAAAAACTGAACTAAAAAAATAAACCTAAACCTAAAAAAAACAAAAATAAAAAACCTAATATAAAATAAATAAACCTAAAATAAAAAACAAACTAAATAAAAATAAAAAATAAAATAAAAACAAAATAAAAATAATAAACCTAAACTAAATAAAACTGAATATGTCAGTTTACTTAATTTAAAAAAAATATCCTAAACCCTAAGCCCCAAACACTAAATCCTAAACCCTAAACCCTAAAATAAACCTTAAACCCTAACCCTACAACTCGAAACCATAAACCCTAAAACCTTAACCCTAAAAAACCCTAAACCCTAAACACTAAACCCTAAACTCTAAACCCTAAATCCTAACCCTAACCCTAAACCCTAAACCCTAAACCCAAAACCCTAATACCCAAAATCCTAAACCCTAAACTAACCCTAAACTCTAAACCGTAAACCCTAAAATCCCTAGACTAAACCCTAAACCCTAAATTCTAAATCCTAAACCCTAAACCATAAACTAACCATTAACCCTAAGATAACCCTAAACCCTAAAGCCTAATGCCTAAAGACTAGACTCTAAACCTTAAACCCTAACCTCAAACCCTAAACCCTAAACCCTAAAACCCTAAATCATAAAATCCTAAACCCTAAACCCTAAACCATAAACTATAAACCATAAGACCTAAAAACCTAAAAACCTAAAACTAAATTAAATAAACAATAAAAAAATAAAAAAAAGTTAAACCTAAATAAAATATAAACCCAAACTAAAAGCCTAAAGCTAAACCTAAAAATAAAATTAAATTAAAAATAAAAATAAACTAAAATAAAATAAAGAAAAACCTAAACTAAACTAAAAAATAAAATAAACCTTTGATTAAAAAATCTTAATAAAATAAATACTAAATGTAAAATAAAAATACAATAAAATTATATTAAAATTAAATAAAAACCTAAACCTAAAAAATGAACTTAAAAAATAATAATAAATCAAAAATAAAACCTAAACCGTAAACTAAAAAAAACCTAAACCTAAAATAAAAATAAATAAAATAAAATAAAATAAATCTAAACCTAAACTAAAATAAATAAAACTAAAACCAAATCCTCAAATAAACTAAACCTCAACCTGAACCTAGACTAAATAAAATAAAGTCAACTAAAAATAAACCTCAACCTAAATTACAAAACAAGCATAAAAATAAACCTAAAATAAAAACTTAAACCTAAAGCTAAAAAAATAAAAAAAAAACCTAAACCTAAACCTAAAAATATAAAATAAAACCTAAACCAAAAAAACTAAAGAAAAATAAAACTCAACTTAAAAATAAACTTAAACCTAAACCAAAACCTATAAAATAAAGTAAAATAAAAAACCTAAACTAAAATAAATAAACCTAAACTAAATAAACTAAGCTAAATAAAAATAAAAATTAAACAAAAATAAAAATAAGATATAAAATAAGCTAAATAAAATAAATAAACCTAAACCAATCGGTTTACTTATTTTTAAAAAAAACCCTAAACCCTAAATCTTTAATCCTAAACCCTAAACCCTAAAATTAACTCTAAACCATAAACCCTAAACCCTTAAAAAACCTTAAACCTTAAACCCTAATCCCTAAACCAGAAACCCTAAACCCTAACCATAAACCTTAAACCCTAAAAGCATAAACCTTAAAACCCTAAACCCTAAACCTTAAACCCTAAAACCTAAACACTAAATCCTAAACCATAAACCCTAAACCCCAAATCCTAAACCTAAACCTAAGGTAACTAAATAAGTTAAAACATAGCGGTGGTGGGGGACCTAGAGGTGTTGGTGGATATGGAGGTGGTGATCGGAGCAGTGGTGATTATGGAGGTAGGAGGAACAACAGAGGTTACAACCGTGGTGGTGGCAGAGGTAGAGATCGGGGATATGATGGTCGATCTAGCTCCTCAAGAGGTCAGAGTTGTATTGGTGGGAACTAGAGAAACTGAAGAATGATCAATCTGATCTGCTGCTTATGCTACTGTCTTTATAATATAGATGGTTCTAATTATCTAAGGTTTTTGATTTGCATTACGTGTGCTCTTTCTTGATCTATGTCCTCACTTGTGTCTTAGAAAACTTGGTGTGTTACTTGGTTGATGAAATCAAAAAGAAGAAATGCTAAATCTGAATTTCTCTCATTTAAAAAAAAATAAAAACACTAAACCCTAAACCCGAAGCACTAAAAACCCCAAATCTTAAACCCTAAAACCTTAAACCCTAAACCCTAAACCCTAAAACCTAAACCCTAAACCATAAACCCTAAACTCTAAACCCTAAATCCTAAATCCCAAACCCTAAACCTTAAACCATAAACCCTCAACTAACCCTAAACCCTAAACCCTAAACCCTAAACCCTAAAAACCTAAACCTAAACAAAATAAAACCTAAAAATAAAATAAATAGAAAATTCTAAACCAAAATAAAATAAAAAAATAAAAATAAATAAAAACCTAAACTAAAACCTAAACTTAAAAATAAAATAAAATAAAAAATAAAAACTAATCTAAAAGAAAATAAATAAAAACCTAAACTAAATAATAATAATAATAAACCTAAATAAACTAAACACTAAACCTAAAATAAAAATAAAATAAACCTAAAATAAAATAAAATAAAACTAAATAAAAACCTAAACATATTAAAAAAACATAAAAATAAATAAAAAATAAAACCTAGACCATAAAGTAAAAATAAACCTCAACCTAAAATAAAAATAAAATAAACCTAAACCTAAACTAAAATAAATAAAACCTAAACCTAAACCTAAAATAAACTAAACCTATACCTAAACCTAATACCTAAATAAAACAGAATAAAGTAAAAATAAACTTAAACTTAAACAAAACAAAACCTTAAAATAAACCTAAAATAAAAACCTAAAAACTAAACCTAAAAAAATAAAATAAAAACCTAACCTAAAATAAAAATAAAACCTAAACCTAAAAAATAAAATAAAAATTAAACTATACTAAAAAATAAACCAAAAGCTAAACATAAACTTAAAAAATAAACTAAAATTAAAAACCTAAACTAAAATAAATAAACATAAAATAAATAAACTAAACTAAATTAAAAATAAAAATAAAAAATAAACTAAATAAACCTAAACCTACTAGTTTACTTAATTTTAAAAAAAAAACCCTAACCTTAAACCCTAAACCCTAAAAGTAACCCTAAACCCTAAACCATGAACCCTAAACCTACAACCCTAAACCCTAAACCTTAAATCTTAAAACCCTAAACCCTAAACCCTAAACCCTAAACTTTAAACCCTAAACCCTAAAACACTTAACCCTAAACCCTAAAACCTTACAACCCTAAACCCTAAACCTTAAAACCTTTAACCCTAAACCCTAAAACCTACAAACCCTAAAGTTTAAACCCTAAACCCCAAACTCTAAACAGTAAACCCTAAACACAGAAAACTTAAACCTAAACTAAATAAAACCTAAAAATAAAATAAATAAAATAACATAAACCTAAATATAATCAAAAAATAATAAAAAATTAAAACCTAAACCTAAACCTAAACTTAAACATAATCCTTAAATAAAAAATATAAAAACTAAACTAAAATAAAAGAAATAAAAACCTAAACTTAACTAAAAAATAAAATACTAAAATAAAATAAAAACTTAACGTAAAATAAAAATAAAATAAACCTAAAATAAAAACTAAATAAATACCTAAATCTAAAAAATAAACCTAAAAGTAAAACTTAAAAATAAATTAAAAAAACCTACACCATAAACTAAAAAAAACCTAAACCTAAAATAAACCATATAAAATAAACATAAACCTAAACTAAAATAAATAATACCTAAACCTAAACCTAAAATATACTAAACCTAAACCCTAAACTAAATAAAATAAAATAAACTAAAAAAAATTCAAACCTAAACTAAAAAATAAAAGCTAAACATAAACCTAAAATAAAAACCTGAAATATAAACCTCAAAAAATAAAATAAAATCCTAAACCTAAACCTAAAAATAAAAAATAAAACTTAAACCTAAAAAATAATATAAAAATATAACTAAACTAAAAAATAAACATAAACCTAAACCTAAACTTAAAAAATAGAATAAAATAAAAAACCAAAACTAAAATAAATAAACCTAAAATAAATAAACTAAATAAAATAAAAATAAAAAAATATATATATAAATAAATAATAAATTAAATTAAAATAAATACAAAATAAACTAAATAAACTAAATAAACATAAACATATCGATTTACTTAATTTTAAAAAAAAAACCCTAAACCCTAAATCCTAATCTCTAAACCCTAAATCCTAAGCCCTAAACCCTAAACCCTAAAACCTAAACCCTAAACCTACAACCCTAAATGCTAAACCCTAAACCCTTAACCCTAAATCGAAAACCCTAAACCCTAATAAACCCTAAACCCTAACCCTAAAACTTAAACCCTAAAGCCTAAACCCTAAACTATAAAACCCTAAACTCTAAGAAGGGGTAGAACCTTAACGGTAGGAACATCATTGTCAACTAGGCTCAGTCTAGATCTGGTGGCAGAGAGGAAGGAGGAGGTGGCAGTTATCACAGGGGTGGTGAGGGATCTAGAGGTGTTGGTGGATATGGGGGTGGTGGTCAGAGCATTGGTTATTATGGAAGCAGGATGAGCGATAGAGGTTACACCTATGGTGGTAGGGGAGGGAGAGATCGGGGGTATGATGGCAGATCTTTCTACTCGAGAGGCGGGGGTAATTCTGATGGGAACTGGAAAAATTGAAGAATGGCTGATCCGATTTGCTTCTTATGGAACTCTGTCTTTACAGTAGAGACAGTTCTACTTATCTTGGTTTTTTGATTTTCTCTATGGGTGCTCATTTTTGATCTATGCCATTGCTTGTGTCTTAGAAAACTTGGGGTTCTACTTGCTTGATGAAATTGAAAAGAAAAAATGTTGAATCTGAACCCTAAACCCTAAACCCTAAACCCTAATCTTAAAATCCTAAACCTTAAACCCTAAACCCTAAAACCCTAAACCCTAAATGCTAAACCCTAAACCCTAAACCCTAAACCCTAAAATCCTAAACCCTAAACCCTAAACTTCAAACTCTAAACCCTAAACTAACCCTAAACCCTAAAATAACCCTAAATACTAACCCTAAACCCTAAACCCTAAACCCTAAACATTGAATAAAGATGCCATTAAGAGTAGATCTAAAGAATGACCTAATCCTAACATAGTTATGGTAGCTAAAGAAAATGTCTTCAAGAGACTTTCGCTTAACTATTAGAGATTTGAATACCCTAAACCCTAACCCTAAATCATATTATAATACCATATATTATAGTATAATGTAGCATAATATATTTTAGCATGTAGTGATGTGTTTTAGGATGTTATAAGATATTTTGAAATGTTTTAGTATATTATAGTATTGTTCCCTAGAGTTTATATTAATATAATTCATAAAAATATTGATTTAATAAACCAGATGATGAAATTTTTTAAATTTGAAGTGGGAATTAGGTTATAGTACCAAAGGTATGCTATGCCACTTGTAGTCTAAAATGTAAGATTTTATGTTTAAAATAAATATTATATGTTGTTACATAGTATAACATCATATATCATAATATATGATTCCATGCATTTTAAATTCTTTTAGTATTTTACAATCATGCAGTCGAGCCTACACTAGCATTATTTATAAAAATGTTGATTTAGACTTTAAAATGGTAGAATTTGGCCAAATTCATAATAGGTAGAGCATGGAATCATAATATATTGTTTCAATTTAAAATATGTAAGTGATACGACTAAAATATATAGTTCTTTATTATTTAGACTAATTTTATGATTTTTTATCTTAAGCAATCCCTTGTGATGCGTTATGTAATATAATATAATATGTTATAGTATATTATAATATAGGATGCCATAACATAGTGTAGCATCATGCATTATAGCATACTATTGTGTATTACTACTTATTTTTTAACATATTTAAGTTTGTTATAGTATGATGTAGTAGAGTATGTACTAGTATAATTCATAAAAATACTGATTTATAGGCTAAGATGATGAGATTTGGTGAGATTTAAGGTAAGCTTTAGGGAACATCATTGGGGGTGTGTTATGGTGTGTCATTTAATCAAAAGAATGGAATTTTGCATCCAAAATAAATGTTCATTTTTCAACCAAATTTTATAAATTTTTTGCTTAAAGTGATTCATTCTAAGGTGTAATGTAAGATAATATATTATACAAAAGCATATTAAAATATAATGTACATAATAATATAACATCACATATATATGAATGTGGTGGTATGTTACTAAATGATATTGTACATTTTAGTATGTTTTACTTCTATTATAATACATTGGGTCAAAACTCACAAAATTGTTAATTTGAAGGTTCAGATGGAAGAATTTAGCCAAATTCATGGCACACACTAAGAAGCAACACCAAAATTATTCTATTTTGTACCACTTCTAATAGAAAAATAACAATTTTACATCCAAAATGAACATTATTCATATTTTGAAAAAATGTTGTTATTTGTTCCTTTTAAGTGATTCTAAAGAGGTGTAATGTTAGACAATATATTATATTATAGCAAATTATAATATAAGATCACATATTATAATATAATATAGTGTGTTAATTTACACTGTAATATGTTTAGCATGATATTGTATAGTTAGTTTGAGCTTGCACCATCATGAATCATAAAATGTTGATTACAATGTTAAGATGATATAATTTTAATGAATACATTGTTAGGCTTTGGTTGAAGTATTAAAGGTGTGCATAAGAGAAGAAATAAGATTTGATGAGATTTCCATGTCAAGGACTTGGAGGAAGATCCTCTAGGGGATCACACATGCATTGGACATGATATGTGAGGGATCTATGTCGAGGGCATAAAAGAAAAAAATCTGCTGGGATAAGGTTTGATTTTGATTTGATTATATGATTAATAGAAAGAAGATCCACTGGGAATAATAATCAATATTCCACCGAGGATTTAGATCGAATTGACTTTAATTTCTTATATTTTAATTGATGTGGAGGCATATCTACTACAGATATGGGCTTGAGTCCCCTAGGGATCGGGTATATGAACCTTCCACTAGGGAAGCATGTTTAGGCTATCTGCTAGAGATTTGGATTTGAGTTTGATTTCATAGATTTATTTGGGGATGTATCCATTGGGGATGTATCCACTAGGGAAACAAACTAAACTAAAATAAATAAAACCTAAACTTAAACCTAAAATAAACCAAAACCAAAACCCTAAACTAAATAAAATAAATTAAATTAAAAATAAACCTAAACCTAAATGAAAAAAATAAAACCTTAAAATAAACCTAAAATAAAAACCTAAAATTGAAACCAAAAAAAATAAAACAAAAACCTAAACCTAAACCTAAAAATAAAAAATAAAACCTAAACCTAAATAATAAAATAAAAATAAAACTAAACCAAAAAATAAACATAAACCTAAACATAAACTTAAAAACTAAACTAAAATAAAAAACCTAAACTAAAATAAACTAAATAAAAAAAAAACCTAAATAAATAAAATAAAATAAAGTATAGTAAATAAAAAATAAACTAAATAAACCTAAACCTATCAATTTAGTTAAATTTTTTTAAAAAAAATCTTAAACACTAAACCCTAAACCTTAAAAAATCCTAAACCCTAAACACTAAACCCTATGCTAACCCTAAACCCTAAACCCCAAATCTTAAACCCTAAAAACCCTAAAGCCTAAAGCCTAAACACTAAACCCTAAACCCTAAATCTTAAACCCTAAACTCTAAAAACCTAAACCCCTAAATCCTAAAATCCTAAAAACCTAAACCTAAACTAAATAAAATAAATAAAAAAACCTATACTTATATAAATTAAAAAAATAAAATAAAATAAAGAACTAAACTAAAACCTAAGCCTAAACCTAAAAATAAAATAACATAAACTAAAATAAAATAAATAATAACCTAAACTAAACTAAAAAAATTAAATAAACCTAAGAATAAAATATCTAAACAAAATAAAAATTAAACGAAAAATAAAAATAAAATAAACCAAAAATAAACCTAAAATAAAAACTAAATAAAGACCTAAACTTAAAAAATAAACCTAAAAATACATAAAAAATAGAACCTAAACCCTAAACTAAAAAAAAACTAAACCAAAAATAAAAATAAAATAAACCTAAACATAAAAAAATAAATTAAACTAAAATAAATAAAACCTAAACCTAAAATAAACAAAACCTAAACCTAAACTTAACTAAATAAAATAAAATAACATAAAAATTAACCAAAACCTAAATTAGAAAATAAAACCTAAAAATAGACCTAAAATAAAAACCTAAAACTAAATATAAAAAAATAAAATAAAAACCAATAGCAAAACCTAAAAATAAAAAATAAAATGGAAACATAAAAAGTTAAATAAAAATAAAACTAAACTAAAAGAACCTAAACTTAAACCTAAACCTAAAAAATAAACAAAAATAAAAAACCTAAACTAAAATAAATAAACATAAAAAAATAATCTAAAGTAATTAAAAATAAAAGTAAAAATAAACCTAAATAAAACTAAAAATAAAAATAAAATAAACTAAAATAAATTAAAAATAAAATATATAAAAATAAACCTACTTATTTAGTTTATTTAAAATAAATAAATAGAAAACTCTAACCATAAACCCTAAAACCTAAAACTAACCCTAAACCCTAAACAATAAACCCTAAACCCTAAGACCCGAAACCCTAAACCCTGAACCCCAAACCCTAAACCCTAAACCCTAAACCTAAACCCAAAACCCAAAACTCTAAAAACCTAAAAATGTAAACCTAAACTAAATAAAACCTAAAAATAAAATACATAAAAAACATAAACCGAAATAAAATAAATAAAATAAAATGAAATAACAACCTTAACTAAAACCTAACCTAAACCAAAACCTAAACCTAAAAATAAATTAAAATAAAAAATAAAAACTAAACTAAAATAAAATAAATAAAAACCTAACCTAAACTAAAAAAAAATATACCTAAAAACAAAAACCTAAATAAAATCATAACTAGACGTAAAATAAAAATAAAATAAAATAAAATAAAAACTAAATAAAAACCTAAACCTAAAAAGTGTACCTATAAATAAATAAAAAATAAAAACCTAAACCTTAAACTAAAAAAAATAAATCGAAACCTAAAATAAACAAAATAAAATATACCTAAACCTAAACTAAAATAAACTAAACTAAAATAAATAAAACCTAAACATAAACCTAAAATAAACTAAACTAAACCCTAAACTAAATAAAATAAAATAAACTAAAAATAAACCTAAACCTAAAACTAAACTAAAAAATAAAAGCTAAAAATAAACCTAAAATAAAAACCTAAAACCTAAACCTAAAAAAATAAAATAAAAACCTGAACCTAAACTTAAATAAAACCTAAACTCTAAACCTATTAATAAATAATAAAACTTAAAAATAAAATAAAAATAAAACTAAACTAAAAAATAAACATAGGCCTAAAACTAAACCTAAAACATCAACTAAAATAAAAAACATAAACTAAAATAAATAAACATAAAATAAATAAACTATACAAAATAAAAAAATAATCCTAAATAAAATATTAAATAAACTAAATAAAATAAATAAACTAAATAAACATAAACCTATCAATTTACTTAATTTAAAAAAAACCCTAAACCCTAAACCCTAAACACTAAATCTTAAACCCTAACCCTTAAACCCTAAACCCTAAAACAAACCCTAAACCCTAAACCTTAACCTTAACCCTAAACCCTAAACCCTAAACCCTAAAACCCTAAACCTTAAACCCTAAACTAACCCTAAACCCTAAACCATAAAAACCCTAAACCTTGAAGCCTAAACCTTAAAACCCTAAACCATAATCAAACCCTAAACCCTAAGCTAACCTTAAACTCTAAACCAAAACCTAATAAAATAAAACTAAACTAATATTAGTATTAAAACTAATAATAAACTAATAACTAATAATAAAACCTAATTAAAACTAATAAAACTAACTAAATAAATAATAATAAAACTAATAATAAACCTAAAAATTAACACTAATAGAAATAATTAAAATTAATAATAATAACTAAAACCTAATAAACTAACTAAAACCATAAAATCCTAATAAATAAACTAAACAAGCTAAAAAAATAATAGTAATAATAAAAATAATAATAATAATAATAATAATAATAATAATAATAATAATAAACTAATAAATAATAAAACTAAACCCTAAACTAATAAAACAAAACCAATAAAACCCAATAATAACTAAATTAAAAACTAAAATTAATCAAAATTAAAAACCTGAACCCCCTAAACTAATAAACTAAACTAAAACTTAACCCCAAAAACTTAATAAAAACTAACTAAACTAAGAATAACTAAAAAACTAAAAACTAATAAAATAAAACTAATAAAACCCAAAACTAAAAATAAACCCTAAACTAATAACAAAATAATAACAAAGCTAAAAACCTAACTAAAACTAATAAACCCCCCACACCTAATAAAATAATAATAATAATAATAATAATAATAATAATAATAATAATAATAATAATAATAATAATAAACTAATAAATAATAAAACTAAACCCTAAACTAATAAAACCAAACCAATTAAACCCAATAATAAATAAACTAAAAATAAAAATTAAATAAAATTATAAACTTAAAACCCTTAAACTAATAAACTAAACTAAAACTAAACACCAAAAACCTAAGAAAAACTAAATAAACTAAGAATAACTAATAAACTAAAAATTAATAAAATAAAACTAATAACACCCAAAATGAAAATAAACCTAAACTAATAATAAAACAATAACTAAACTGAAACCTAACGCCTCACAGACCCAAACCTTAAATAAACTAATAACTAATTAACAAACATAATAAAACTAAAACCTAATAATAATAACTAAATTAAATAAACTAAAGTAACTAAACTAACAAACCCTAAATCTATTTAATTAAAAAAACCCTAAACCCTAAACCCTAAAATCCCTAAACCCTAAAGCCTAAACACTAAACCCAAAACCCTAAACTCTAACACTAAACTCTAAACCCTAAAACCCTAAACCCTAAAACCCTAAACCTAAAAACCTAAAAACCTAAAAACCTAAAAACTTAAACTTAAAGTAAATAAAACCTAAAAATAAAATAAAGAAGAAAACCTAAACCTAAATATAATAAAATAATAAAATAAAATAAAAACTTAAACTAAAACCTAAACCTAAACCTAAGAATAAAAAACTAAATAAAATAAAAACTAAACATAAAATAAAAATGAAATTCTAATCCTAAAAATAAATAAAAAATAAAACCTAAAACCCTAAACTAAAAAAACATTAACTTAAAATAAAATTAAAATAAAAAATAAAATAAACCTAAACCTAAACTAAAATAAACTAAACTAAAATAAATAAAACCTAAACCTAAACCTAAAATAAACTAAACCTAAACCTAAACTAAACTAAATAAAATGAAATAAACTAAGAATAAACATAAACCTAAATGAAAAAATAATACCTAAAAATAAACCTAAAATAAAAACATAAAACCTAAACCTAAAAAAAATAAAATAAAACCCTAAACCTAAATGTAAAAATAAAAAAGAAAAGCTAAACTTATAATATAAAATAAACATAAAACACAATTTAAAAATAAACCTAAACCTAGAAAATAAACAGAAAAACCTAAATTAAAACAAATAAACCTAAAATAAATAAAATGAACAAAAAAAATAAACTTAAACAAAAATAAAAAATAAAGCATACTAAAATAAATAAATAAACTAAATATACTAAATAAACCTAAACCTGTCGGTTTACTTAATTTCTAAAAAAAACCTTAAATCCTAAATTCTAAACCCTAAACCCTAAACCCTAAACCCTAAACCTACAACACTAAACATATAACCCTAAACCCTAAACTCTAAACCCTAAATAAATAAATAAATAAAATCCCTAACCCTAAACCCTAAACCCTAAAACTAACCCTAAACACTAAACCCTAACTTAAACTCCTGATAAATTTTAAAACCCTAAACCTGGGATCCTAAACTAAACCCTAAACCTAAACCCAAACACTAAACTCTAAACCTAAACCCTAAACCTTAAACCTAAACCTAACCACACTAAACTCCTAAACTAAATCGTAATCCTAAACCCTAAACTAAACCTTAAACCCTAAACCTATACCCTAACTAAACACTAAACACAAAACCTTAAACCCTAAAACCTACCCACTAAACCTAAACCATAAACCCCACACCCAAAACCCCAAACCTAGACCTTAAAACCTAAAACCTAAAACCTAAACTAAAACCTAAAATAAAAATAAATAAACCTAAACCTAAATAAAATAAAAAGATAAAATAAAATAAAAACATAAACTAAAACCTAAACCTAAACCTAAAATAAAATAAAATAAAAATTAAAAATTAAACTAAAATAAAATTAATAATAACCTAAACTAAACTAAAAAATAAAATAAACCTAAAAATAAAAACTTAAATTAAATAAAACCCAAACATAAAATAAAAATAAAAATAAATAAAAGAAAATAAAAACTAAATAAAAACCTAAACCTAAAAATAAATAGAAAATAAAACCTAAACCCAAGCTCAAAAAAACATTCCTAAACCTAAAATAAACAAAATAAAATAAACATAAACCAAAACTAACATAAACTAAACTAAAATAAATAAAACCTAAACCTAAACCTAAAATAAACTAAACCTTAACCCAAAACTAAATAAAATAAAATAAGCTAAAAATAAATCTAAAGCTAAAACTTAAAAATAAACCTAAAATAAAAACCTAAAACCTCAACCTAAGAAAATAAAATAAAAAATGAAAGCTAAACCTAAAAAATAAAATAAAATCAAAACTACACTAAAAAATAAACATAAATCGAAACCTAAACCTAAAAACTAAACTATAATAAAAAACCTAAACAAAAGTAAATTTTCCTAAAATAAATAAACTAAACAAAAAAAATAAAAAATAAACCTAAATGAAAAGCATAAAGACTAAACCCTAAACAAAAAAATTAAATAAACTAAAATAAATAAAAGATAAACTAAATAAACCTAAACCTACTAGTTTACTAATTAAAAAAAAAACTCTAAACCCTAAATCCTAAACCCAAAACTCTAAACCTGGACCCTAAAATTAACCCTAAACCATAAACATACAACCCTAAACCTGTAGCATTAAATCCTAAACCTTAAACTTTAAACATTAAACCCTAAAGCCTAAACCCTAAACCGTAAACACTAAACCCTAAATGCTAAACCCTAAACCCTAAAACCTTAAACCCTAAACTCTAAACTAACCCTAAACCCTAAGCCCTAAAAATCCTAAAGCCTAAAGACTAAACCCTAAACCCTAAACCTTAAACCCTAAACCCTAAACTAACCCTAAATCCTATGCTAACCCTAAACCCTAAACCCTAAACCCTAAATCCTAAACCTTAAACACTATACCTTATACCCTAAAACTAACACTAAACATTAAACCCTAAACCTATAACCCTAAACTTATAACCTTAAATCCTAAACCCAAAACCCAAAACCCAAAACCCAAAACCTTAAAACCCTAAACACCTAGCTCTAAACTAACTCTAAGCCCAAAACCTTACCTCAAAACCTGAAACCCTAAAGACTAAACACTAAGCCCTAAACCATAAACTAACCCTAAACCCTAAGCTAACCCTAAACCCTAAACCCTAAAAACCTAAAAACCTAAACCTAAACTAAATAAAACCTTAAAATAAAATAAACAAAAAAGCCTAAACCTAAATAAAATAATAAAATAAAATAAAATAAAAACCTAAATTTAAAAATTAAATAACATAAAATTAAAAAAATAAATTTAAATAAAATAAATAAAAATCTAAACTAAACTAAAAAATAAAAACCCTCCAGAAAATAAAAACTAAACATAAAATAAAAATAAATTAAACCTAAATAAAATAAATAAAAATTAAATAAAAACCTAAACCTAAAAAATACACCAAAAATTAAAACTTAAAAATAAATAAAAATTAGAACCTAAACCCTAAACTAAAAAAAACATAACTTAAAATAAATATAAAATAAACCTAAACCTAAACTAAAATTAACTAAACTAAAATAAATAAAACCTAAACCTAAACCTAAAATTAACTGAACTTAAATAAAATAAAATAAAATTGAACCATAAACCCCAAATCCTAAACCCTAAACCCTAAACCCTGAACCCTAAAACCTAAACTTATAACCCTAAACCTATAATCCTGAACCCTAAACCCTAAACTGTTAACCCTAACCCCAAACCCTAAATCCTAAAAGCATCAACCCTAAAACCCTAAACCCTAAACCCTAAATCTTAAACCCTAAACCCCAAACCATAACCCAAAACCTAAATTAAATTAATTAATTAAAAAAACCTAAACCGCTAAACCTAAATCAAAATTCTAAGAATGGGAAGAACCTTGATGGCAGGAACATCACTGTAAACCATGCTCAGTCTAGATCTAGTGGTGGAGGTGAAGGTGGAGGTGGCGATTATCGTAGTGGTGGTGGGGGATCTGGAGGTGCTTGTGGATATGGAGGTAGAGGTCAGAGCAGTGGTGGTTATGGAGGTTGTACGATCGAAGGAGGTTACAGTCATGGAGGCAGGGGAGGGAGAGATCGGGGATATGTTTGTGGATCCCGCTAGTCGAGAGGCATAGGTGGTTCTGATGGGAAATAGAGAAACTGAATAACGATCGATCCGATATGATGCTTATGGAACTATCTTTATAGTAGAGACAGTTTTAGATATCTAGGGTTTTTGATTTGCTCTGTGCGAGCTCATTTTTAATCTATGTCATCACTTGTGTCTTAAAAAACTTGGTGTGTTATCTGGTGGATAAAATCGAAAAGAAGAAATGTTGAACTTGAATTTGATCTCTATTAAAAAAAGCCAAAACCCCTAAACACAAAACTAAAACCTAAACTAAAAATAAACCCTAAACCTAAAATAAAAATATAATAAGCCTAAACCTACAGTAAAATAAGCTAACCTAATATAAATAAAACCTAAACCTAAACCTAAACCTAAACCTAAACCTAAACCTAAACTAAATAAAATAAAATAAATTGAAAATAAACCTAAACCTAAACTATAAAATAAAACCTAAAAATAAACCTAAAACATAAACCAAAAAAATAAAATAATAATCTAAACCTAAACCTAAAAATAAAAAATAGAACCTAAACTTAAAAAATAAAATAAAAATAAAACTAAACTAAAAAATAAATAAAAACCTAATCCTAAACCTAAAAAATAAATTAAATAAAAAACCTAAACTAAACTAAATAGACATAATATAACTAAACTAAGCTAAATAAAAATAAAAAATAAACCTAAATAAATAAAATAATATAAAATAAAATAAAAAATAAACTAAATAAACCTAAACCTACCAGTTTACTTAATTTAAAAAAACCCTTAAACACTAAACCCTAAACCCTAAACCCTAAATCCTAAATCCTAAACCCTAAACCCTAAACCATAAAACTAAACGTAAAACCTAAACCATAAAATACCCTAAACCCTAAACCCTAAATAAATAAAAAATAAAAAATAAAAAAACCCTAACCCTAAACCCTAAACACTAAACCTACAACCCTAAATCCTAAATCGTAAACCCTAAAACCTTAAATCCTAAATGTTATACCATAAACCCAAAAACTTTATACCCTAAACCCTAAAATGTATAACCCTAAACCCTAAACAAGAAACCCCAAACCCAAACCCTAAACCCTAAACCCTAAACACTAAACCTTAAACCCTAAACACTATACCCTAAAACCCTAAGCCCTAAAATCCTAAACCCTAAACCATAAACCCTAAGTACAAAAAAAACCTAAAAACCCAAACCTAAACTAAATAAAACTTATAAATAAAATAAATTAAAAACCTTAACCTAAAAATAATAATAATAAATAATAAAACTAAAAACCTAAACTTAAAAATAAAATAAATAAAAAAACAAAAATAAAACAAATAAAAACATAAACTAATCAAAAAATAAAATAAACTTAAGAATAAAAAACATAAATAAAATAATAGCTAAACATAAAATTAAAATAAAATTAACCAAAAATAAAATAAAATAAATAAAAGGAAACCTAAACCTAAAAAATAAACTTATAAATAAAACCTAAAAATAAATTAAAAATATAACCTAAACCCTAAACTAAAAAAAATGTAAACTTAAAATAAAAAAAATAAAAAAAATTAACCTAGACCTAAACTAAAATAAGCTAAATTAAAATAAATAAAACCTAATCCTAAACCTAAAATAAACTAAACCTAAACTAATTAAAATAAAATAAACTAAAAGTAATCCTAAACCTAAACTAAAAACTAAAACCTAAAAATAAACCTAAAATTAAAACCGAAAACCTAAACGTAAAAAACTAAAATAAAAACCTAAACCTAAAACAAAAAATAAAAAGGAAAACCTAAACCTAAAAAATAAATTAAAAATAAAACTCAACTAAAAAATAAACCTAAAACCTAAACTTAAAAAATAAACTAAAATAAATAACCTATACTAAAATAAATAAACCTAAAATAAATAAACTAAATTAAATAGAATAAAAAATAATCCTAAATAAAAATAAAAAATAAAGTAAACTAAAATAAATAAAAAATAAACTAAATATACTAAATGAACTAAACCTACCGATTTACTTAATTTCAAAAAAAAAACCTTAAACCCTAAATCCAAAACCCTAAACCCTAAACCCTAAACCTACCACCCTAAACCCTAAACCCTAAAAAACCATAAACCTTAAACCCTAAAAAACCCTAAATCATAAAACCTAAATCTATACCCTAAACACTAAAAGCATAAACCTTAAAACCATAAACCCTAAACCCTAAACCCCAGACACTAATCCCTAACCCTAAACCCTAAACCCTAAACCCCAAACTTTAAACTTAAAACTAAAGTAACTAAATAAATTAAAAAATAAACCTAAACCCAAAAACCTAATAAACCTAAATGTAAACCTAAACCTTAAGAATGGGCAGAACCTAGACAGCAGGAACATCACCATCAACTAGGCTCAGTCTAGATCTGGTAGTGGAGGAAAAGGCGGAGGCAGTGGTTATCGCAATGGTGGTGGGGAATCTAGAGGTTTTGGTGGATATGGAGGTGGTGGTCAGAGCTATGGTGGTTATGGAGGCGGGAGGTACGACGGAGGTTACACCCATGGTGGTGGTGGAGGTAGAGATCAGGGATATGATGGTGGATCCCGGTACTCGAGAGGTTGGGGTGGTTCTGATGGACACTGGAGAAACTAAAGAATGATCTATTTAATCTGCTACTTATGGAACCATGTCTTTAAAGTAGAGACGGTTCTCGATACCTTGGGTTTTTTATTTGCTCTATGTGTGCTCATTTTTCATCTATGTCATCACTTGTGTCTTAGAGAACTTGGTGTGTTACTTGGTTGATGAAATCAAAAAGAAGAAATGTTGAATCTGAATTTGTTCTCTGTTAAAAAAAAAAGCCAAAAACCCTAAACCATAAACTAAATCTTGAACACTAAACCTAAAACCTAAACCCTACACCTTAAAAACACTAAACCCTAAACCATAAACCCTAAACCATAAAACCCTAAATCCCAAACCCTAAAACCTAAACTTTAAACCTTAAAAAGCCAAAATCCTAAACCTAAACTAAATAAAGCCTAAAAATAAAATAACTAAATAAAACCTAAACCAAAATAAAATAAAAATAAAAGCATAATATAAAACCTAAACCTAAACCTAAAAAGAAAATAAAATAAAAAATAAAAACTAAACTAAAATAAAATAAATAAAAAGCTAAACTAAACTAAAAAAGATAAAAAAATCCTAAATAAAATAAAAACAAAACCTAAAATAAGAATAAAATAAACCTAAAAGAAAATAAAATAGAAAATAAATAAAAATCTAAACTTAAGAAATAAACAAAAATAGAACCTAAAAATAAATAAATAAACAAAACCAAAACCTTAAACTATAAAATGAACTTAAACCTAAAATAAAAATAAAGTAAACCTAAACCTAAACTAAAATAAAGTAAACTAAAGTAAATAAAACATAATCTTAAACCTAAACCTAAACTAAATAAAATAAAATAAACTAAAAATAAACCTAAACCTAAACTAAAAAGTGGAACAAAAAATAAACCTAAAATAAAAACCTAAAACCTAAACCTCAAAAAATAAAATAAAAAATAAACCTAAACGCAAAAATAAAAAATAAAACCATAAACCTAAATAGAAAAAAATAATAATAAAACTAAACTAAAAAATAAACTTAAACCTAAACTAAACTTAAAAAATAAACTAAAATAAAAGGCCTAAAGTAAAATAAATAAACTAAACTAAATAAAAATTAAAATAAACTTAAATAAAAATAAAAAATAACATAAACTAAAATAAATAAAAAATAAACTAAATAAACCTAAACCTACTAGTTTACTTAATTTAAAAGAATTTAAAAATAAATAATATAAAAATAATTAAAAAAAACCATAACCCTTAGACCTAAACCCTAAAACTAACCCTACCACCTAAACCCTAAATCCTAAACTTACATCCCTAAGCCCTAAACCCTAAACCCTAAAACACTAAACCCTAAACCCTAAACCCTAAACCCTAAACCCTAAACCTAAACCCTAAACCCTAAAACCCTAAGCACTAAACCCTAAACCCTAAACCATAAAACCTATAATCTTAAACTCTAAACACTAAACCCCAAACCCTAAACCCTAAACCCTAAACTCTAAACCATAAACTCTATGCCTTAAAAACCTAAAAACCAAAACCAAAACAAAATAAAACCTAAAAATAAAATAAATGATAAAACCTAAACCTAAATTAAATAAAATAAAAACATCAACTAAATCCTAAACCTAAGCATAAACCTAAACCTAAACCTTAAACCCTAAATCCTAAATGCTAAACCTTAAACCATAAACCCTAAACCTTAAAACTAACCATAAACCCTAAACCCTAAACCTTAAACTCCTAAACTAAACCTAAACTCTAAACTAAACCTATACACTAAACCTAAATCCTAAACTAAACCTAAACCTAACTAACCCAAAACCCAAGCTCAAAACCCAAACTCTAAACTCTAAACTAAACCTAAACCCTAAACTTAAAACCCTGGACTTAAACCCTAGTGTAAACCCTAAACCTAAACTATAAATCCCTAAACTATCCTAAACCCTAAACCCTAAACCTTAAATCTTAAAACCCTAAACCCTAAACCCTACCCTAAACCTTAAACCATAAAACCCTAAATTCCTAAACCCTAAACCCTAAACCCTAAACCCTAAAAACCTAAAAACCTAAACCTAAACTAAATAAAACCTAAAAATAAAATAAATAAAAAACTTAAACCTAAATAAAGAAATAAATAAAATAAATAAAAAAATAAAATCCTAAACCTAAACCTAAAAATAAAATACAAGTAGATAAATAAAAAAATAAACAAATGAAATAAATAAAAACCTAAACTAAACCATAAAAATAAAATAAACCTAAGAATAAAAAACCTAAATAAAATAAGCACTAATCATAAAATAAAAATAAAAATAACTAGAAAAAAATAAAAAATATATAAAAACATAAACCTAAAAAATAAACTAAAAAATTGTACCTAAAAATAAATAAATAATAAAACCTAAATCGTAAATTACAAAAAAAAACTAAACCTAAAATAAAAATAAAATAAACCTAAACCTAAACTAAAATAAACTAAACTAAAATAAATAAAACATAAACCTAAACCTAAATAAACTAAACCTAAACCTAAACTAAAAAATAAAACCTAAAAATTAACCTAAAATAAAAACCTAAAACCTAAACATAAGAAAATAAAATAAAAACCTAAACTTAAGCCTAAAAATAAAAAATAAAACCTAAACCTAAAAAATAAAATAAAATAAAAAACAAACTAAAAAATAAACCTAAACTTAAACCTACACCTAAAAAATAAACAAAAATAAAAAGCCAAAACTAAAATCAATAAACATAAAATAAATAAACTAAACTAAATAAAAATAGAAAAATAAAATAAACTAAAATAAATAAAAAATAAACTAAATAAACCTAAACCAACAATTTTACTTAATTTTTAAAAAAACTAACCCTAAACCCTAAAACTAACCCTACACCCTAAACCTACAACCCTATACCTACAACCCTAAACCCTAAACCCTAAATCCTAAAATCCTAAACCCTAAACCCTAAACCCTAAACCTAAACCCTAAACCCTAAAACCCTAAAAATTAAACCCTAAACCATAAACCCTAAACACTAAACACTAAACCATTAACCTAAAACCCTAAAAACCTATAAACCTAAACCTAAACTAAATTAAACCTAAAAATAAAATAAATAACAAACTAAACCTAAGTAAAATGAAAACAAAAAATAAAAATAAATCAACTAACTTTAAAACCTAAACTTTAAACAACCTAACCCTAAGCCTAAACCTAAACCTCTAAACCCTAACTTAAACCTATATATCTACCCTAAACCTAAACCTAAAATATAAACTCCTGACTTTAAACTCCTAAAACCCTAAACTAAACTATCCTAAACCTAAACTTAAATTTAAACTAAACCTAAACCACCCTAAACCCTAAACCCTAAACCTTAAAACCCTAAACCCTAAACCCTAAACCCTACCCTAAACCTTAAACCATAAAACCCTAAATACCTAAAACCTAAACCCTAAACCCTAAACCCTAAACCCTAAAAACCTAAAAACCTAAACCTAAACTAAATAAAACCTAAAAATAAAATAAATAAAAGCTTAAACCTAAATAAAGAAATAAAATAAAATAAAAAATAAAATCCTAAACCTAAACCTAAAAATAAAATACAAGTAGATAAATAAAAAAATAAAAAATGAAATAAATAAAAACCTAAACTAAACCATAAAAATAAAATAAACCTAAGAATAAAAAACCTAAATAAAATAAACACTAATCATAAAATAAAAATAAAAATAACTAGAAAAAAATTAAAAATATATAAAAACATAAACCTAAAAAATAAACTAAAAAAATTGAACCTAAAATAAATAAATAATAAAACCTAAATCAGAATTACAAAAAAAACTAAACCTAAAATAAAAATAAAATAAACCTAAACCTAAACTAAAATAAACTAAACTAAAATAAATAAAACTTAAACCTAAACCTAAATAAACTAAACCTAAACCTAAACTAAAAAATAAAACCTAAAAATAAACCTAAAATAAAAACCTAAAACCTAAACATAAGAAAATAAAATAAAAACCTAAACTTAAGCCTAAAAATAAAAAATAAAACCTAAACCTAAAAAATAAAATAAAAATAAAACAAAACTAAAAAATAAACCTAAACTTAAACCTACACCTAAAAAAGAAACAAAAATAAAAAGCCAAAACTAAAATCAATAAACATAAAATAAATAAATTAAACTAAATAAAAATAGAAAAATAAAATAAACTAAAATAAATAAAAAATAAACTAAATAAACCCCAATTTTTTTTTTAAAAAACTAACCCTAAACCCTAAACTAACCTACACCCTAAACCTACAACCTATACCTACAACCCTAAACCCTAAACCCCTAAATCCTAAAATCCTAAACCCTAAACCCTAAACCCTAAACCTAAACCCTAAACCCTAAAACCCTAAAAATTAAACCCTAAACCCTAAACCCTAAACACTAAACACTAAACCATTAACCCAAAACCCTAAAAACCTATAAACCTAAACCTAAACTAAATTAAACCTAAAAATAAAATAAATAACAAAACTAAACCTAAATAAAATAAAAAAACAAAATAAAATAAAAACCTCAACTAAAACCTAAACTTAAGCTGAAACCTAACCTAAACCCAAAACCTTAAACCTTAAACCCTAAAATCCTAAACCCTAAGCCCTAAACCCTAAACCCTAAACCCTAAACCCAATAACCTACAGCCCTACATTCTAAACCCTAAACCCCAAACCCTAAACCCTAAACCCTAAACCCTAAACCATAAACACTAAACTCTAAAATCCTAAAAACCTAAACCTAAAGTAAATCAAAAAAAATATAAATAAAATAAAGAAATAAAAGATAAATCTAAATAAAATAAATTAAATTAAAATTAAATAAAAACCTAAACAAAATCTTAAACATAAACATAAACCTAAACCTAAAAATAAAACAAAATAAAAACTAAAAGCTAAACTAAAATAAAATAAATAAAAACCTAAGCAAAACTATAAAATAAAATAAATGTAAAAATAATAAACATAAATAAAATAAAACACAATGTAAAATAAAAAATAAAATAAACCTAAAATAAAATAAAATAAAAACTAAATAAATACCTAAACCTAAAAAATAAATCTAAAAATAAACAAAAAAAATCCTAAACCTAAAATAAATAAAATAAACCTAAACCTAAACCTAAACTAAACTAAACCTAAACCCTCAACTAAATAAGATAAAATAAACTAAAAATAAATTAAAACCTAAACTAAAAAATAAAACCCAAAAATAAACCTAAAATAAGAACCTAAAACCTAAACCTAAAAAAATAAAATAAAAACCTAAACCTAAACCTAAAATTTAAAAAATGAAACCTAAACCTAGAAAATAAATAAAAATAAAACTAAACTTAAAAATATACCTAAATAATTAACTAGAATAAAAAACCTTTCCTAAAATATATAAACTAAACTAAATAAAAAGTAAAAATAAACCAACCTAAGAATAAAAAATAAAATAAACTAAAATAATAAAAGTAAACTAAATAGATCTAAATCGACCAGTTTACTTAATTAAAAAAAACAATAAACCCTAACCCTTAAACCCTTAACCCTAAATCCAAAACCCTAAATCAAAAACCTTAAACCATAAAACTAACCCTAAACCCTAAACTTAAACCTACAACCCTAAACAAACACCTTAAAACCTAAACCCTCAAAAACCCTAAACCCTAAACCTAAAACTATAAACTAACCATAAACCCTAAACCTTAAACCATAAACCCTAAACCCTAAACCCTAACCCTAACCCTAAACCCTAAAACCTAAACCCTAAAGCCTAAAACCCTAAACTGTAAACTATAAACTAACCCAAAGCCCTAAACCCTAAACCCTTAAAACATTAAACCTTAAAACCTAAACCATAAATTCCTAAACCTAAAACTCTAAACTATCCCTAAACCATAAACCTTAAACCCAAAACACTAAACCCTAAACCCAAAACACTAAACCCTAAACCCTAAACCCTAAGATAACCCTAAACCATAAAACCCTAAAACCTAAATGCCAAATACTTAAAAACCTAAACCTAAACTAAATAAAACCTAAAAATAAAATATATAAAAAAACCAAAAACTAAATAAAATAAATAAACAAAATAAAATAAAAATCTAAACTAAAACCTAAACCTAAACCTAAAAATGAAATAAAATAAACTAATAAAAATAAACTAAGGCAAAAAAAAAATAAAAATGTAAACTAAACTAAAAAATAAAATAAACCTAACAATTAAAAACATAAAAAAATAAAAAAAATTAAATAAAAGAAAAAATAAAATAAACCTAAAATAAAATAATATAAAAACTAAATAAAAACCTGATGCTAAAAAAATAAACCTAAAATTAAAACCTAAAAAAAAACTTAAACCCTAAACTAAAAAAAGCCTAAACCTAAAATAAAAATAAAATAAGCAAAATAAATTAAACCTAAACCTAACCTTAAACCTAATCTAAATAAAATAATATAAACTAAAAATAAACCTAAACCTAAACTAAAAACTAAAACTTGAAAATAAACCTAAAAAAAATTAAATACCTAAACCTAAACCTAAAAATAAAAAATAAAACCTAAAAAACAATAAACTTGATTCAACAGTATTGAATGATTATTAGATATGAAATAAACCTTAACCTAAACCTAAACCTAAACCTACACCTAAAAATTAATCTAAAATAAAAAACCTAAACTAAAATAAATTAACCTAAAAATAATAAACTAAACTAAATAAAAAATAAAAAATAAACCTAAATAAAATAAAAAATAAAGTAAACTAAGATAAATAAAAAATAAACTAAATATACTAAACAAACCTATACCTTATGGTTTCTTTAATTTAACAAAAGAAGAAAACCTTAAACCCTAAACCTACATACCTAACCCTACAACCCTAAACCCTAAACCCTAAACCCTAAAAGCATAAACTCTAAAAGCATAAAACCTAAAACCCTAAACCTTAAACCCTAAACCCTAAACCCTAAACCCTAAACCCTAAGCGCTAAACCTTAAACCCTAAACCCTAGCCCTAAACTCTAAACCCTAAACCCCAACCCTAAAGCTAAACTTAAAGTAACTAAATAAATTAAAAAATAAACCTAAACCCTAAAACCTAATAAACCTAAACATAAACCTAAACTCTAAGAATGGACTAAACCTTGAAGGCAGGAACACCACCGTCAACCAAGCTCAGTCTAGATCTAGCGGTGGAGGAGAAGGCAGGGTCGGTGGTTATCACAATAGTGGTGGGGGATCTTCTGGTGGTGGTTAGAGTAGTTATGGTTATGGAGGCGGGAGGAGGGATGGAGGTTACAACCGTGGTGGTGGAAGAGAGAGAGATCCGGGACATGATGGTGAATCCCGCTACTCAAGAGGTTGGGGTGGTTATGATGGGAACTGAATAAATTGAAGTATGATCAATTCGATTTGCTGCTTATGGAACTGTGTCTTTATAATAGAGATGGTTCTAGTTATTTAGGGTTTTTGATTTGCTCTATGCATGCTCATTTTTCATCAATCATCACTTGTATCTTAAAGAACTTGGTGTGTTACTTGGTTGATGAAATTGAAATGAAGAAATGTTGAATTAGAATTTATTCTCTATTTAAAAAAAACAAAAACCCTAAATCCTAAATGAAAACCTGAACCCTAAATCTTAAAACTAAACCCTAAACCCTAAACCATAAAAATAAAAAAAATAAAAAATAATAAAACTCTAACACTAAACCCTAAACCTACAACCCTAAAACCCTAAACCCCAAACTTGAAACCCTAATTCCTTAAACCCTAAAGCCTAAACACTAAACCCTAAACCCTAAACCCTAAACGCTAACCCTAACCCTAAACACTAAACCCTAAACCCTAAACCTTAAACCCTAAATTAACCCAAAACCCTAAACCTTAAACCCTAAACTAACCCTAAACTGTAAGTTAAACCTAAACCCTAAACCCTAAACTAACCCTAAACCCTAAGCTAACCCTAAACCCTAGACCCAAAACCCTAAAAACCCAAAACCCTAAAGCCTAAACACTAAACCTTAAACCCTAAACCCTAAACCCTAAACCTTAAACCCTAAACCCTAAAAACCTAAACCTAAACTAAATAAAATAAAAAAACCTAAACCTAAATGAAATAGAATAAGAAAGTAAAATAAAAACTTAAACTAAAACCTAAAACTAAACAAAAACCAAAAATAAAATAAAATAAAAATAAAAATTAAACTAAAATAAAATAAATAAAAATTTAAACTCAACTAAAAAATAAAATAAACCTAAAAAGTAAAAAACCTAAATAATATAAAAACTAAACATAAAATAAAAATAAAATAAACCTAAAATAAAATAAAATTAAAACTAAATAAAAACCTAAACCTAAAAAATAAACCTAAAAATAATTAAATAATATAACGTAAACCCTAAACTAAAAAAAACCTAAACTTAAAATAAACCTAAATCTAAATAAAAATAAATAAAACTTAAACCTAAACCTAAAATAAACTAAACATATACCCTAAACTATATAAACCAAAATAAACTAAAAATAAAACTATACTAAACTAAAAAAATAAAACCTAAAAATAAACCTAAAATAAAAACCTAACACCTAAACCTAAAAAAATAAATTAAAAACCTAAACCTAAACATAAAAATAAAAAATAAAACCTAACCTAAAAATAAAATAAAAATAAAACTAAACTAAAAAAATAAACATAAACCTAAACCTAAACCTAAAAAATTAAACTAAAATAGAAAACCTAAACAAAAATAAATAAACTTAACATAAATAAACTAAACTAAATAAAAATAAAAAATCAAATAAAATAAAATAAAAAAATAAATTAAATAAACCTAAACTTATTAGTTTACTTAAAAATTTTTTTTTAAACCCCAAACCCGAAACCCTAAACCTTAAATCCTAAACCCTAAACCTACAACACTAAACCCTAAACCCTAAACCCTAAAAAACCCTAAACCCTAAACCCTAAAACAAACCCTAAACCTATAACACTAAATTGTAAACCCTAAACCCTAAAAAACCCTAAACCCAAAACCCTAAACCCTAAACACTAAACACTAAACCCTAAACCTTAACCCTAAACTGTAAACCCTAAACCCTAAACCCTAAAACCCTAAACCCTAAAAATCCTAAACCCTAAAGCCTAAACCCTAAATCCTAAACCCTAAACCCTAAACTAACCCTAAACCCTAGTCTAACCCTAAATCTTAAAGCTTAAAGTCTAAACACTAAACCCTAAACCCTAGCCCCAAACCTAAACCCCTAAATCTTTAAACCTTAAAACCCTAAACTCTAAACCCTAAACCATAAATCATAAAAACTTAAAAACCTAAACCCAAACTAAATAAACCAAAAAAATAAAATAAATAAAAAACCTAAACCTAAATAAAATAAAAGCCTAAATTAAAACCTAAACCAAATCCTAAAAATAAAATAAAATTGAAAATGAAAATAAACTAAAATAAAATAAAGAAAAAGCTAAACTAAACTAAATAAAATAAAATAAACCTAAGAATAAGAAACCTTAATAAAATAAAAACTAAACATAAAATAAAAATAAATTAAACCTAAAATAAAATAAAATAAAAACTAAATAAAAACCTAAACCTAAAAAATAAACCTAAATATAAATAAAAAATAAAACCTAAACCCTAAACTAAAGAACAAACTTAAACCTAAAAAAAATAAAGTAAATAAAATAAAATAAACCTAAACCTAAACTAAAATAAACAAAACTAAAATAAATAGGACTAAAGCCTACACATAAAATAAACTAAACCTCAACCTACACCTAAACAAAATAAAATAAAATCAACTAAAAATAAATGTAAAACTAAATTAATAAATAAACCTAAAATAAAAATGAAAAACCTAAACCTAGAAAAATAAAATAAATGCCTTAACCTGAACCTAAAAATAAAAAATAAAACCTAAACCAAAAAAATAAAATAAAAATAAAACTCAACTAAAAAATAAACCTAAACCTAACATAACCTAAAAATAAACTAAAATAAAAAACCTAAACTAAAATAAATAAACCTAAAATAAATAAACTAAAGTAAATAAAAAAATAATACTATATAAAAATAAAAAATAAAATAAACTAAAATAAGTAAAAAAATAAACTAAATAAACCTAAACCTACTAGTTTACTTAATTTAAAAAAAAAAGCCTAAACCCTGCACCTTAAAGCCTAAACCATAAACCCTAAAACTAACCCTAAACCATAAACCCTAAACCCTAAAAAATCCTAAACCCTAAACCCTAAACCCTAAACCATATACCCTAAACCCTAACCTTAAACCCTAAACCTTAAAAGTATAAATCCTAAACTCTAAACCCTAAACCCTAAACCCTAAAACCTAAACCCTAAACCATAAACCCTAACCCTAAACCCTAAACTAGAAACCCTAAAGCTAAACCTAAAGTAACTAAATAAATTAAAAAATAAACCTAAACCATAAAACCTTATAAACCTTAACCTCAACCTAAACCCTAAGAATGGGCAGAACCTTGATGGCAAGAACATCACCATCAACTAGGTTCATTCTAGATTTGGCAGTGGAGGCGAAGGCGGAGGTGGCAGTTATCACAGGGGTGGTGGGGGGTCTAGAGGTGTTGGTTGATATGGAGGTGGTGGTCGGAGCAATGGTGTTTATGGAGCCTGGAGGAGCGACGAAGGTTACAGCCATGGTGGTGGCAGATTGAGAGATCAGGGATATGATGGTGGATCCCACTACTCGAGAGGCCAGGGTGGTTATGATGGGAACTGGTGGAACTGAAGAACGGTTGATCTGATCTCCTACTTATGCAACAGTCTTTACAGTAGACACGATTTGAATTATCTAGTGTTTTTAATATGCGCTATGCATGCACATTTTAGATTTATGTCACCGCTTGTGTCTTAGAAAACTTGGTGTGTTACTTGGTTGATGAAATTGAAAAGAAGAAATGTTGAATCTAAAATTATTCTCTATTAAAAAAACCATAAACCATAAACCCTAAACTAAAACTTGAACCCTAGACCTAAAACCTAAACCCTAAACCCTAAACCCTAAACCCTAAGCCCTAAAAACCAAAAACCCTAAACCCTAAACCATAAAACCTTAAACCCTAAGCCCTAAACCCTAAAACCTAAACCTTAAGCCCTAAACCCTAAACCCTATACCCAAAACCTAAAACCCAAAACCCAAAACCCCAAATCCTAAACCCCAAACCTTAAACCCTAAACCCTAAACTATAAACCCTAAAAAGCTATAAACCTAAAACTAAACAAAATTAAACATAAAAATAAAATAAATAAAAAAACTTAAACTAAAATAAAATAATAAAATAAAATAAAATAAAACTTAAACTAAAACCTAAAATTAAACCTAAACATAAAAAGAAAATAAAATAAAAAATAAAAACTAAACATAAAGATATTATATAAAAACTTATACTAAACTAAAAAAATAAAAAAACTAAATAAATAAAAACTAAACCCAAAATAAAAATAAAATAAAACTAAAATAAAAACTAAATAAAAACTTAAACTTAAAAAATAAACCAAAATAAAAAATAAAAAAGAAAACCTAAATCATAAATTAAAAAAAAACTAAACCTAAACCTAAAAAAACTAAACTTTAAATCTAAACCTAAACCCTAAATAAAATAAAATAAACTAAAAATAAAACTAAACCTAAACTAAAAAAATAAAACATAAAATAAAAACCTAAAACCTAAACCTTAAAAAAATAAAATAAAAACCTAAACCTAAATGAAAAAATTAAAAATAAAACCTAAACCTAAAAAAGAAACCCAGAGCTAAACTTAAATGTAAAAAATAAACTAAAATTAAAAACCCAAACTAAAGTAAATAAACCTAAAATAAATAAACTAAACTAAATAAAAATATAAATAAACCAAAAAAATTTAAAAATAAAATAAATAAAAATAAACTAAATAAACCTATACATACAAGTTTACTTAATTTAAAAAATAAAAAAATAAAAATTTAAAAAAATTCTAACCTTAAACCCTAAATACTAAAACTAACCCTAAACCTTGAACCCAAAACCTACAAGCCTAAATCCAAAACCCTAAACCTTAAAACCCTAAACCCTATCCTTAAACCCTAAACCCTAAAACCTTAAAACCCTAAACCCTAAACCTTAAAACTCTAAACCTAAAACCTATAAACCCTAAACCCTATACTCCAAACCTTAAACACTAAACCCTAAACATTGAAAACCTAAAAACCTAAACCTAAACTAAATAAAACCTAAAAATAAAATAAATAAAAAAACCTAAACCTAAAAAAATAAAATAATATAAAAACTTAAACTAAAACCAAAACCTAAACCTTAACCTAAACCTAAAAATAAAATAAAATAAAAAATAAAAACTAAACTAAAATAAAATAAATAAAAATGTAAACTTAACTAGAAAATAAAATAAACCCAAAATAAAAAACCTAAATAAAATAAAAACCAAACGTAAATTAAAAATAAAAGAAACCTAAAATAAAAACTAAATAAAAAGCTATACACAAAAAATAAACCTAAAAGTAAAACCTAAAAATAAATAAATAAAATCTAAATCCTAAACTAAATAAAAATCCTAAACCTAAATTAAACAAAATAAAATAAACCTAAACCTAAACTAAAATAAATAATACCTAAACATAAGCCTAAAATAAACTAAACCTAAATCCTAAACTAAATAAAACAAAATAAACTAAAAGTAAACCTAAACCTAATCTTAAAAATAAAATGTAAAAATAAACTGAAAACCTAAACCTAAAATAATAAAATAATAACCTAAACATAAACCTAAAAATAAAAAATAAAACCTAAATGTAAAAAAATAAAAAAATAAAAAGCTAAACTAAAAAATTAACATAAAACTAAACCTAAACCTAAAAAAAACATCAACTAAAATAAATAAAACTAAAATAAATAAACTAAAAAAAATAAAAATAAAAAATAAACATAAATAAAAATAAAAAATTAAATAAAATAAATTAAATAAAAATAAACTAAATAAACTTAAACCTATAGATTTACTTAATATTAATAAAAAAACCCTAAACCCTAAACCCTAAACCCTAAACCCTAAACCCTAAATCCTAAGCCCTAAACCCTAAACCCTAAAAACTCTAACCCATAAATCGTAAACCCTAAACCCTAAAAACCTTAAACCCTAAAGCCTAAACCCTAAGCCCTAAACTAACCCAAATCCCTAAACCTTAAGCCCTAATCCCTCAAATCCTTAAACCTCAAAGCCTAAACACTAAACCCTAAACCCTAAACCCTAACCCTAAACCCTAAACACTAAAACCATAAAGCTTAAAACCCTAAACCCTAAACCCTACATCATAAAAATCTAAAACCTAAACCTAAACTAAATAAAAACTAGAAGTAAAATAAATAAAAAAGACCTAAAGCTAAATAAAATAAAATAAAAAATTGAACTAAAACCTAACCATAAACCTAAAAATATAATAAACTAAAATAAAAACCTAAATTAAACTAAAAAATAAAAAACCTAAATAAAAAAACTAAAAATAAAATAAGCCTAAAATAAAATGAAATAAAAATGAAATAAAAACCTAACATGAAAATAAACCTAAAAATAAATAAAAAATAAAACCTAAACTGTAAACTAAAAAAACCTAAACCTAAAATAAAAATAAAATAAACAAACTAAAATTAACCAAAACAAAAACTAAAATAAACCAAAAATAAAACAAACCTAACCTAAACCTAAGCCTAAACTAAAAAATGAAACCTAAATAAAACATAAAATAAAAGCCTAAAACCTAAACCTAAAAAAATAAAATAAAAACCTAAACCAAAACCTAAAAATAAAAAATAAAACCTAAACCTTAAAAATAAAATAAAATAAAAACTAAACTAAAAAATTAACATAAACATAAACCTAAACCTAAAAAAAAACCTCAACTAAAATAAATAAAACTAAAAGAAATAAACTAAAAAAATAAAAATAAAAAATAAACCTAAATAAAAATATAAAATAAATTAAAATAAATAAAATTAAACTAATTAAACTAAATCAACCTAAACCTACCGATTTACTTAATTTTAATAAAAAAACCCTAAACCCTAAACCCTAACCCCTAAACCCAAAATCCTAAACACTAAATCCTAAACCCTAAAAACTCTAAACCATAAATTGTAAACCCTAAACCACTAATCATAAACCCTAAAACCATAAACCCTAAAGCCTAAATGCTAAGCCCTAAACTAACCCAAATCCCTAAACCCTAAACCCTAAACCCTCAAAACCCTAAACCCTAAAGCCTAAACACTAAACCCTAAACCTTAAACTCTAAACCCTAACCCTAAAACTAAACCCTAAAGCCCTAAACCCTAAAACCCTAAACCCTAAACCCTTAACCCTAAACCCTAAACCCTGCATCATAAAAACCTAAAAACCTAAACCTAAGCTAAATAAAACCTAAAAGTAAAAGAAATAAAAAAAACCTAAACCTAAATAAAATAAAATAAAATAAAATAAAATAAAAACCTAAACTAAAACCTAACCATAATTTTAAAAATATAATAAAATAAAATAAAATAAAAACCTAAACTAAACTAAAAAATAAAAAAACCTAAATAAAATAAAAACTAATAATAAAATAAACCTTAAATAAAATAAAATAAAAAGTAAATAAAAACCTAACCTAAAAAATAAAACTACAAATAAATAAAAAATAAAACCTAAACCCTAAACTAAAAAAACATAAACCTAAAATAAAAATAAAATAAACCAAAACCAAAACTAAAATAAACCTAACCTAAACCTAAACTAAAAAATGAAACCTAAAAATAAACCTAAAATAAAAACTTAAACCAAAACCTAAAATAATAAACTAAAAACCTAAACCAAAACCTAAAAATAATAAATAAAACCTAAACCTGAAAAATAAAATAAAAATAAAAGTCAACTAAAAAATAAACCTAAACCTATGAAATAAATAAAAATAAAAAACATAAACTGAAATAAATAAACCTAAAATAAATAAACTAAGCTAAATAAAAATAAAAAATAAACCTAAATAGATTAAATAAAATAAACTCAAATATATATTAACCTAAACCAACCGATTTACTTAATTTAAATAAAAACAAGCCCTAAACCCTAAATCTTAATCCCTAAACCCTAAAACTAACCCGAACCTTAAACCCTAAACCCTAAACCTACAACTCTAAACTTACAACCCTAAACCCTAAACCCTAAAACCCTAAACTCTAAACCCTAACCCTAAACCCTAAACCCTAAACCCTAAACCCTAAGCCTTAAATCATAATCCCTAAAACCCTAAACTCTAAATCCTAAACCTTAAACCCTAAACCCAAAGCCATAAAACCTATAACCCTAAACACTAAATCCTAAACCCTAAACCCTAAACTAACCCTAAAGCCTAAACCCTAAACCTAAAGAATGAGCATAACCTTGATGGCAGGAACATCACTATTATTAGGCTCAGTCTAGATCTGGTAGTGGAGACAAAGGAGCAGGCGGCGGTTATCGCAGGGGTGGTGGGGCATCTGTAGGTGCTGGTGAATTTGAAGGTGGTGGTCAGAGCAGTGGTGGTTATGGTGACGAGATGAGCGATGAAGGTTATTATCGTGGTGGTGACGGTGGGAGAGATCGGGGATACGATGGTGGATCTCGCTACTCAAGAGGAGGGGGTGGTTCTGATGGGAACTAGAGAAACTAAGAATGACAGATCCAATCTACTGCTTATGGAACTATGTCTTTACGGTAGAGATGGTTCTACTTATCTTGAGTTTTTGATTTTCCCTATGGGTGCTCATCTTTTATCTATGTCATCGCCTGTGTCTTAAAAACTTGGGGTGCTACTTGGTTGATGAAATTGAAAAGAAAAAATGTTGAATATGAATTTTTTCTATGTTAAAATAAAAATCTTAAACCTTAAACCCTAAACCCTAAACTAAAACATAAACCCTAAACCTAAAACCTAAATCTTAAACCCTAAAACCTAAACCCTAAACCCTAAATCTTAAACCCTATACCCTATACTCTAAAACCCTAAACCCTAAATCCTAAAACCTTAAACCCTAAACCCTAAAACATACAACCCTAAACCCTAAACCCTAAATTAACCTTAAACCTTAAACCCTAAACTAACCCTAAACCCTAAGCTAACCCTAAAACCTTAAACCTTGAATAAAGATGTCATTAGGAGTAGATCTAAAGAATGACCCAATCCTGACATAGTTATGGTAGCTAAAGAAAATGTCTTCTAGACACTTTCCCTTGACTATTAACGATTTGAATACCTTAAACCTTAACCCTAAATCATATTATAATACCATAAATTATAGTATAATGTAGCATCATATATTTGAGCATGTAGTGATGTGTTTTTGGATGTTATAAGATATTTTGAAATGTTTTAGTATATTATGGTATTGTGCCCTATAGTCTATATTAATATAAACCATAAAAGTATTGATCTAATAATCAGATGATGAAATTTATTAAATTTGAAGTGGGAATTAGGTTGTAGTACCAAAGGTGTGCTATTCCACTTGTTGTATAAAAAGTAAGATTTTATGTTCAAAATAAATATTATATGTTGTAGCATAGTACAACATCATATATCATAAAATATTGTTCTATGCATTTTATATTCTTTTAGTATTTTACAATCATGCAGTCGAGCCTACACTAGAATTATTTATGAAATTGTTGATTTAGACATTAAAATGGTGGAATTTGTCCAATTTAGAATAGGTAGAGCATGGCATCATAATATATTATTTTAATTTAAAATATGTAAGTGATACGACTATAATATATAGTTTTTTTATTTAGACTAATTTTATGGTTTTTTTATATTAAGCAATCCCTTGTGATGCTATATGCAATATAATATAATATAATATGTTATAGTGCATTATAATATAGGATGCCATAACATAGTGTAGCATCATGCACTATAGCATTCTATTGCGTATTACTACTTATCTTTTTAGCATATTTTAGTTTGTTATAGTATGATGTAGCAAAGTTTGTACTGGTATAACTCATAAAAATATTGATTTATAGGTTGTGATGATGGGATTTTGCCTAATTTAAGGTAAGCTTTATGGAACATCATTAGGGGTGTGTCCTTTAGTAAAAATAATGGAATTTTGCATCCAAAATAAATATTCAATTTTCAACCATATTTTATAATTTTTTTCTTAAAGTGATTCATTTTAACGTGTAATGTAAGGTAATATATTATATAAAAGCATATTAAAATATAATGTACATAACAATATAACTTCACACACACACACACACACACACACAGATATATATATATATATATATATATATATATATATGAATATGTTGGTGTTTTACAAAATGTTATTGTACACTTTAGTATGTTTTACTTTTGTTATAACACATTGGGTCAAAATTTGCAAAAATGTTAATTTGAAGGTTGATAGGGAAGAATTTGGCCAAATTCATGGCACACGCCAAGAAGCAACACCAAAATTATGCTATTTTGTACCATTTCTAATAGAAAAATAATAACTTTGCATCCAAAATAAACATTATTCTTATTTTGAAAAAAAAATTTGTTTTTTGTTCCATTTAAGTGATTCTAATGAGGTGTAATGTTAGACAATGTATTATCTTATAGCAAATTATAATATAACATCATATATTATAATATAATATATTGTGTTAATTCACACTATAATATGTTTTGCATAATATTGTATAGTTAGTTTGAGCTTGCACCATCATAAATCATAAAATGTTGATTACAATATTAAGATGATATAATTTTAATGAATAAATTATTAGGCGTTTGGTTGAAGTATTAAAGGTGTGCATAAGAGAAGAAATAAGATTTGATGAGAATTCCATGTCAAGGACATGAAGGAAGATTTGCTAGCGGATCACACATGCATTGGACATGACATGTGATGGGACTATGCAGAGGGCATAAAAGAAGAAAATCTGTTGGGCATAAGGTTTGAAAGTGATTTGATTATATGATTTGTGGAAAGAAGATCCACTATGAATAAGAATCTATAATCCATCGGGGATTAAGATCGAGCTGACTTTAATTTGTTTTATTTTAATTGATGTGGAGGCATATCTGCAAGAGATATGGGCTCGAGCCCGCTAGGGATCGGGTATATGAAACTTCCACTAGGGAAGCAGGTTTGGGCTATCCACTAGGGATTGGGATTTGACTTTGATTTCATAGATTTGTTTGGGGATGTATCCATTGGGGATAAGAGTTTGGTTGGACTTCTTTTATTTAAACTCTACTAGGGGAGTTGGTTTAATTTGGTTCCACTCGGGAGGTTGGTTTTGAATTTGATTTGTTTGCTTGATTTGTTTATATATGATTTTATGCTCCATTGGGGAGAAGGGTGTGATTTAACACCATTGGGGAAAATTAAATTGGGTTTAATTTAATCTGAGTTAATATATGGACCCTATCGATGTGTGATGGCCCCACTGAGAAGGGGCTATATCAGGTTTGACATACCTCAGGTTTATAAATCCAAAGGCATAGTCTAGTAGCTGTGGGGTAGGGCTACCTAACCTAAGAGTTTGCCTTTCGGTGTGCAATGGTTGTGCTAGGAAGAAGGCATAGCTGTCTTACCTCTTCCAAAGCAAGGAACAACTACTGGGGTGACCTATTGGATGCATAACAAATCAAACCTAACCTAGGGCGACTACTGAGTGAATGTCGCTGGGGACTTATGTAAACTCAAAAGTATTCAAAACTAATTTTGACTTAATTTCATGTGATTTGATATTATTTGTCTTGTTTTGTTTGATTTTGAATTGAGGGAGTATTCATTGGGGATGTGAGCTCAATAAAATTTGATAGATTTAATTTATGAACCATGTCGATGTGTGATGGACCCACTAAGAAGGGGCTATATCAAACTTATCCTACCTCAGATTTACAAATCCAAAGGGATAGTCAACTGGCTATGGGGTAGGGCTAACCAACCTAAGGGGTTTCCTTTTGGTGTGCAACAACTATGCTAGGAAGAAGGCATAGGAGACTTCCATCTTCTAAAGTAGAGAAGAACCACTGGGGTGGCTTGTTGGTAGCACAACAAATCAAACCCGACTTTGGGGTGACTACTGAGTGAATGTCATTGGAAACTTATATCAACTCAAGAGTATTTAGGCAATTTCTATAGGGATTTTTGCTGACACTAACCTAAAGATAGGATGTCTGCTTGGGAAAAGGTATGGCTAGGGTGTCCTCCTAATCCACAAGTGAATATATATATATATTTATATGTTTGCATGGATCGTGTTGGTGTATGAGGAAACACATTATGAAGGAGCCATGTCAACCTTGACCTATCTCAGATGTACTAGACCAAGGGAGAATTTTCACATCCATAGGACGGATTCTCCAACCACAGGGGTGGTTACTATGAAAGGGAAACTGTCCAATCCAATAGTAACCTAGGTAGTGTCTAAACAGGGTCACAAAAAATGTGATCCAAATATAGTGCCCATAGGGGAGGTGCTACTAGGGGCATTATCCCAAGCCATGGAAAAGAAAGCATATATTTGTACGATGGCCAACTCAAGGAGAAAGCATAGTAGACTTACATCTGCCATGAGTGGTGTATCCTAAGGTGCGACAACCAACCAACCTAAAGTGTATCCATCAGTATGAGTGATGTATCCATCAGCATAGTGAGAGCAAACCATCCTAACATGCCCATCGATGTGCAACGATCAATCTAAAAAGAAAGCATGTAGGCTTACAACTTTCCAAGTAGAATTGATCATTGGAATAGTCTATCATCAGTGGGACAGATGCTATCTGACCTAGAGCGACTACTAAGAGTGGAGCCCTGAGGAAGGACTAGACCCAGACTTGAAGTAGTTAGAAGGGGAGGCACCACTAAGGGACTTATCCTAAACCTTAAATATACTCAACCCAGTTAGTGCACGAAGGCTAATCTAAGAAGAAAGCATAGCAGACTCACATCCTTTTAAACAAAGCCAACATGAGGTAGCTTTCCGGCCACGCATTAAGGCCTACCAAACTAACAAGATGCTCATCGGTGTGCAGTGGCCAAGTAAGGAAGGAAAGTGTAGCAGGCTTACATCCTCCAAAGTTGGGAAACCACTAGGGTGGCTGTGGTGAAAATTTTCATATGAGTTTTCTAAAGAATAAGATATATACTTCCATATTCACTCTATGCGGGATAAAATGAGGATAGAAATATACATCTCTTCTTCTTCTTTTTATGCAATTTGACACCACGTTGATCTACAGATGTTCTTATTGAGGGTGATCAACTATGATATTAGGGAAAGGTGTACTATCTCAAAAGATGGAAGTCACCACCCTACAATGGACCTAATCACCTCAATAAGGACTCCTAAGGATAATGGGTCTACATATGTACCAAAGATTCTTCCCCTACTTTATATGGAAAAGTAATGTAAGATTTATTTTAAATCGAGTTTGTTAAGTTCCCTACAAGGGCAAGCCCCCATAGTTAATTACATCTTAAGGAATGAGATCCTTTAGGAATACTCTCGATTAAGGTAAATAATTATTATCTTCAAAGATTTCAATAGGTAGAACTATTAATCGATTAGTTTATTTTGGAAGATCAAATGGGATTGATCAAAGAGAGGGAGATATTATCGAAGCTAAAGGAAGATAAGTAGGAGATGCCCATGATGCTAGAAAACCTAGCGAGCATCTCAAACTATCCTATGGTTGGGCTTTATATTTTTGAAATTGGTTTAATTTGTTTGAGTTGAATTTTTCATTAGAAATTTAGGGCTTATGACTCCATAACACAAGATTAAGAAAATTTCTAAGAGGTGAGGATCTATGCTTATGGCTCATAAAGGGGAGAAGCAACCTTAGAACCTAAATCTAGGGAGCTTTGGCGATGGCCAAAAGCATAACCTAAATCTAAAGCAAAAAATGTGTATTTGGTTTGCCTCCACAAGAGAAGACAAACCACCCAACTATTTGGACTTACAACTGCCTAGGGGTGGCTACCAACTAACTCCTCATATGATTTTAAATTCATGTAAGCGAGTCATATGCTTTATACAAGATAGCTAGGCTGTTATTTATTTAGAAAGAGACTAAATCATATAAGGGTATGCTTCAAATGACCTAAATCTAATGCAATTTAGATTTCATTTTATTTTTCATTTTTGGACAATTATTTTGACTTAGGCTAATAGGATTCATATGCCTCATGCATGAGAAATGAGATTACTAGCCAAAATCAGCGAGAAGGAAGGAGGTGTGTTTCCACCATGGCTCTCAAAGGCCAAGTCAAGTTTCTCTGGAAAATGTGGAAGCCTTCCAATCAAGCGTGAAAATACTATGCATTTGTGCATGATGTTATAAAAGAAGTACTCATCCAGCTAAGGGATTGCTAATTCTTTTATCTTGATTTAAGCCTAAGCTTTATGTGAGGTTATGAGTTCTTTATTTTTAGTTTTGAATTATTAAATTTGGTAAAAGATTTATTTTTCCCTAAGGGCCTAATCCACATCCTGGCCATACATAAAGCAAGGGAGAAACTAGGAAAAGGATGCCACTTAATGCATAAGCTAAATAAATCATCAATCAATTTATAAAGCTAATAGTAAAAGAATAAGAGGCTATTGTGGTTGGGTACCACCAGACAAACCCGAAAACAAATTGGGTAGCTGAGCTTTACCGTTATACAACCCGGATTATAAATAAATTACATACAATTAAGCAAGGAACTCATTGTTATGGGGGTCTTCAAGTTTCATTTCTTCATTATTCTTTTCTTCTTTCCTCTTTGGTTCCTTCTTTTTGATGGTTGGAAGGTGATTGCTCCAATGGCTTCACATGGTACATAAGATGAGATCTTATGACCAATGTTCATCCTAATCCCCATAAAAATCATTCCAAAATCCTAATTATAAAACTTACATGAAAAGGAAAAGTAAATCTAGCTAACACCTATAAAGTAGAGATTAGCTAAATAAACCACACAAATCTCAAGCATGTATATTGGACTTGTCACCCCCACACATGGGTGACTTAGTCCACCTGGCTTATTGGATTATGCTTTGGGGTATAAGTACCTACACAGCAAAAGCATTTATATTTTTATTTATTACAACGCCCCTTAAGCACAATCCCCTACAATAGATAATGGTTAGACTAAGATTGCCCTACCATTCATTCTATGTACATTCACCCTAACATCTAGTCTAAAACATATATCACAATATGCACTGCCCTAACCTACAGCTAGAAGTGGTGACTTAGCCTAATGTGTGTGCTTTAGAGGTTTGTATAGTATGCTTAGCTATGGCTTTAAATTAGGATTTTCTAAGTGTAAAAAATGTTCAACTTAGAGGAAGGTTTCATTTAAGTTATTTAATTATTTTAGGTTGATTTTATTTTATATTTTTATTTGGTTCAAATGAATCCTACAATTAATTACTAAATTATAAAGAGAGGAAAAGAGAAGAGAACTTCTCTTTCCTTCTCTAACCTAAGTAATTTCGAAAGTAGATTCATGCTTTGGTTTTGTTTAGTGAATGTTTTATTATATGTTCTAATTAATCCTAAGTTTAGATGAACTCTAAACAAACCTATTCAAAAATAAAGGGCATTTTAAGATTAAGCAAAATGAACAAAATTCACAAAACATACATCACTTCATTTCTTTCCTAACATGCATAACATGCATATGAATAAGTACTAAATATATCTATACATATAAATGGGAATATTTAGCACACTTTATGATGCATGCTAAGTAATTCATTTAAGAAAATTTGAATGTTTATGATACATGATTTTCATTAAGTAGCAAAGGGGTTTCTTCTCCAATTTTCACATGCACATATGAATGTATGAAAGGCATAAGTGAGTACGACTCCATTGTTAACCAAGGGTGTAAGGTACAAGACCTACTTAGGGCTACTTAAAGCCTCGCAACCCTAGGGTTGTCTAGACTAATATACCACTTTCCTTAAATACAAGCATGTGTACAAAAGAAATGAATGTAAAAGAAAGAATGTAAAAGTTTGTGTTGGTTGATTTATTTTTGTTTATGCAATTTATATGTACAAGTATAGGTATCGTTCTTAAGTAATAGCATAGCAATGAATAGGATATAGAATTAAGCAAGTGTTAGGTTCTTTTCAAATGAACTATACACTTTGTTAAATCTGATTCGAAGATATGCTAAAAGAGAGGAGAAGGAAAAACCTACACTAAGCACATCCTTATATTTTACTCACATGCACACTTGTAAGTATGATATAAGTAACACACTTTCAATTTTGATAATTGATTCATATAATGTGAAAATAATTTGGATTTAATAGTGATAATAGTCACTCATATTCTTACTTTAGCCAAAAATATTCAATTTGACATAAAAGAAACCTTTTCATTTTTAAATTTGATTTTTGAAAAGCATGGATGAATGAAATCACATGGCACACATATTTAGCATGTTAGGAAAGAACTAAAGCAAATATGTAAAACATTCACCTTAACTAATTCCAAAAGAAAATCTCATGAAATAGGAAAGCTTAAAGTAAATCAAAGTTTGTTTAATGTGATTTTTATTTCATTTAGAATTTGATTTAATTTAGAAAATCTGAATTGAGTTTGTTGTTCCTAACCCATTCCCACATGTGTTTGATATTTTGGTTTAATGTTTAGATGATTAAATTCATTTAGGTTAAGGTATGAATTAAGCATGTTAATTACCCCTTACCTACACCACCTTAGCATAGTTAATCAAATAATTATGAGCCAATGATATGACATAAAACCTCACAATGAATTTAAATTGGCAATGCATCTAGGAAGAAAGGGGCCTAATGCAATTTGGTTAATGATTAATGATTAATTAAGCTAAGGGGTTTAACTTAAGTATTTTCAAAACTCCCCTCACACATATGAGTTGAATTTTGATTTCCTTAATTGAACTTAGGCTCTTGAACACCTAAGCATCTATCCCAAGTAGATTAACTGAGTTCTAGAAAGTTTGATAATTTAAAGAAATTAATTAAGAGGGTAATTAGTGAATTAACTCTTAATTAAGAGAGGATTAAGAAAGAAAAGGGGTTTAAGGAATAGCTTAGGGAAAATACCCCAAAATTATTCCCCAAACCTCCTATTCACTGAAACATACCTTAATCAACTTCAACAAAGGATTAAACCACTAATAAAACTCTTAATTATCTTTAATTACATTAAGGGAATAATTAGGAAATGAATTAGCAATTTCCCTAATTAAGCCACCAATAAATCCCAAGAAAATTAGGGGAGGTAGAAGTCATCCCCTAGAATACACTCAAAAAGTTTATGAATAATAAATGGATTAATTAAAGGGTAATTAGTAAATTAAGATTCCCAATAAAACCTAATTTTAGAGAAATGAATTATTCAAAATTAATCAAAATCAATTTTAGAATATTCTATGTTTAATTACCTTTCTAATGCAATTTATGTCATAATTTTTTGATTTTTCTAGGTTTAGATATGAATTTTAGAAGTTTAGGTAATTAATTATAATTATTTAAACCCTAATTAATTCCTTAATCCCTACGGTGTGCCATGCATGAGCTAACGCGACATCCCTTTACACACGACATGCTCTGATTGGCCACTTAAACATCCCATCGTAGCATCGTGTGGCGGCGGCACTATGCTCTTTTACCTCAGCCATCCGATCATGGATCAGATGGCTGAGATTAAAGCCTCCATTCAGAGGGGATAAAATTAATTCTAAAGCATGTTTTAAATCTCGGTCGTCCATCCAAAATGCGTGGATGGATGGCCAGAGATCCTACTTGTTCTTCCCTGTGAAAAATGGGGATTATCCACTTTGAAGGAGAAGATCCAAGCTTGATCAAGCTCAGATTGGATTGAAAATCAACCAGCACCATCTAAACCTAATGGCAAGCACATCTAACGGTCAAAATTCCATGGGATAAAAATTTCTTTCACAAAGCTTCACACCAAATTGAGTTTAATGGTAAGAAAATGGCATACCTTGTCAGAGGTGATCACCCACTCTTGATTCCATTGTAGAAGCTTTGTCTGTTTGAGATGAAGCTTTGGTGAAAGTTTTAGCTCTTGAGGTTGAGTGGATGGCTCTATGGACCAACTCCTCTTCCAAGTGAGCTTGACTTTGATTGAATTGGATCCTCCCTTGCCTTTGGAGCTTGGGAAAGAGCTTGGGTAAGCTCGACTTGATCGTCTGATGGAGCTTGCGAAGGGAATTTGGTTGATATTGAGTATTGGCTAAGTTCAAAATCCTATGGAGCTCCCCTATTTTTACCTTGTCAAAATTGAGAAGATGAAGTTTGCAAGTGTTTGAGGGAGCTTGGGATCACTTGGAAAAGACTCCTCTGGCTTCCTCACACTCAATCGATAATGGGGAATTGAAGATATAAATGAATTTGGGGGAGTATATCCCCCTATTTGGAAATTGGATGACCGATAAGGGAGAAGCCATTTTGATCCAATTGAAATTAGGCAGTGGGTTTGTTAGGCCATTTAGGCTATCCTTGAGTTCATTTTAGGCTAGGGAGTGGATTAGTGGAGTCCCCATGTGCTCCATTTGAGTGGAGACATGATTCCCATGTGCCCATTTCCATGCACATGGTCAGTTTGGCCCTTGGGTCAAGAGGGGCTGACCCAAACCCATTAGGTTGGGTACACCACCCTCCCTAGTGTTCACTTGATCAATTAAGAGAGTATCAAGTAGGTATGAAGAGGGTTTGACCAAATTCTAAGTGGAATTGGCCAAAATTTATTCTATGGCCTAGGGGTAAAATGGCCTCGATGGATTTTTTAATTTGGATATGTTGGGTATGTTGAGAAAATAGGTTTGGCCAAGTTTCATTGGATTTGGAGTTCATTTGGTATGGATTGGCTCATGTTGACCCATTTAGTTCAACATGGGTCAACTTAGGTCAAGTTGACTAATTGGTTAAATTGGGTCAAACCAAGGGTTGGGTCTAGTTCATATGACCATTTGAAATGTTTTGGTGGCTTTGGCTTGATTCAATTTGGTTTAGGTTTGAATTTGGTTCATATGACTTCATTTAGGTCAAATGGGTCAAGTTGACCAATTTGACCTATTTGAGCTAGGTCATGGGTAGATTTAGGTTTGGTTAGTCATATGAAGTGGATTGATATCCTTATTTCCAATCAATTTTGGTTAAGTTTGAATTTGGCTCAACATGACCCTTTAGTTATGAACTTGACCCATTAGTTTCAATCAATATGGCTTAGATCAAGTTTTGACATGTTTTGACTTTTTAGGTCAAGTGGCCAATTGGGCTAGTTTAGGCTCAAATGTTTACTTGGTCAAGTTCAAACATTGGTCATGAATGAACTTAGATCATTGGTTTCAATTAATTTGGCCTATAGTAGATTTTGGCTATGTTGGGTTTCTTTTTGGCTAAGTGTTGACTTGGTCAACCCTTAGGTTTGACTTGGTTTGACCCAATTTGATTGATTGATCATCTCATGATGATTGTTGATCATGATGAGATGCATAGGTGTGTTTGATTTAATCTAATTTGGTTAGGATTAGAATATGGCTCTTAAGGATACTTTAGGCCACTTTGGGTCAACTGAGCCTAAGTGGTTCAAAAGGCTTGGTCAAAGCTTGATTTGAGTTTGATAGAACTTGTATATGGACTTATAATTGAAATATAAATCCATTTCCAAGTGGTTTGAAGTCAAATGGGTTTTGATTCATTTGACAATTTCAAGTTCAAAGGGTAAACATGAAATGGATTCTAGCTTGATTTTTGAATTGAGTTTTGATTTAGTGATTGAAGTTTGTATTTATATTTGGATTCATGATTGAAGGATTGATTAAATCATTAATATTTTGACTTGAAAGGCTTAGGTTGGATTTTGAATGGATTTGATTTTAATTTTTGGAAGTGGTTTTCATTGTTTGAATTTATATTTTATTTATATATGTGAATTTAAATGAGAATATAAATGGGTTATGAGAAAATTTCAAGGATTTGAAGTGATTTGATCATGCAATAGGCTAAGTCCTTAAGAGGAAATTTAAAGGACTTAGGAAATTTTGGAGTTTTGGATTTGAATTTTAAGTTTAGTTTGATTGATTTGAATTTATATTTCATTTATATATGTGAATATAAATGAGAATATAATTGAGTTATGAGAAAATTTCACGAATTTGAATTGGTTTGAATTTGATTTAGGGTAACTCCTTAAGAGAGAAATTAAGTATTTAAGATTGATTTTGAATTATGGATTTGAATTTTGGATTTAATTTGAATTTATGTTTCATTTATATATGTGAATATAAATGAGAATATAAATGAGTTATGAGAAAAATCCATGAATTTGAATTGATTTGAAGATAATTTTGGCTAAGTCCTTAAGAGGAAAATTAAGGACTTAAGAAATACTGGAGTTTCATATTTCAATAATGGGTTTCAAGCATGGATTTCAATTATATGGCAATGATTTGAATTTGGAGAAAATCAAATAAGATTGATTTGGAGTTTGACTTGAAGGAAGGAAGGTGAGGAGTGGTTCAAGCTAAGGGTAGGCAAATTTTCATAACACCCCTAAGGAATGACCTATTCTTATGGCTAACTCTTCTAAGTCTCTAGGGCTAGATTGATTGCCCACCTAATCACTAGATGTGTCTTAAGATTAAGGAACTCTTAAAAGTCTAAGAGGAGTCTTATGTCTAAGATGGAGGGGTTAAGAGCTCATTCTAAAAATGAGGTCAGACACACTAGCGTGGTAAGACGGTGACCTAGAGTAGTACTTGAGTCATTATCTCAACTCAGAGTATCCTGAGATAAAAAAAATGTGTTTATTTTATATGTTTGTGTGTATTTTTTGTTTTTTTGTGCCAATGAAGGATAGGACGTCGCTCAGGTTCTTTACACCTACCCTAAACACATCATGACAGATTCGCAATCTAGAATACTTTCAACATGGAAGAGATTGAATTCAAAATGGAATTTTCATTGATGATAATTATTTTAAAACATGATTTATAATATTTCTTTTAGTAGAGCCCATTGATTGGAAGCATTGGGCACTCTCCTCTATGATTAATAAGCTGATAAGATCCTCCTTGGTAGGCCTTTTCTATGGCAAAAAGACCTTCCTAAGTGGGTTCAAACTTTCTTCCCATCTTACGATGGGAAAAAATTGGTCTCCTTAGAACTAAAATAAGCTCTCTTACTTTAAAAGCTCTAGGACATACCAACTTTCTGTGAGCTTGAATTATTTTAGCTTTGTACAACTAGAGGTTTTAGCATGCCCACGGTCATCTCTCCTCCAAACCGAGCTCTTCTAACCATAACTTAGCATTCTGCTCTATTATGATCTTGCTACCCACAACTATCCTTAGTGGGTAGAATGGCTTCGAACCCATACACTAAGGAGAAAGGAGTAGACTGAGTTGGAGTTTTATATGTGGTGTGGTAAGACCACAAGGCTTCAACTAATTATTAATGTCACTATCGCTTGTTATTATCAAGTGTCTTCTTTAGTATTTGGATGAGAGTTTTGTTGAAGGCTTCTACTAAGCCGTTTGCCCTCAGGTAGTTGATGGTAGAATATCTCTAATCTATGCTATCTCCAAGAAAGGTTGTTGATCTCGGTGATCTTGAATGTAGTACCATTATTAGAATTAATTCATTGAGGCACTCTGAACCTCTATATGATAATGTTCCTAAAACATTGGAGCACATACTGAGCTATGACCTCTCTGAGCAAAATCACTTTTGCCCATTTGGAAAAGTAGTCAGTAGCAACTAAGATGAACCGATGACCCTTGGAAGAAGGAGGATCAATCGGACCCACTATGTCGGTACCCCAACACTCGAATGGCCATGAGGCCAATGTATGATGTAAAATGTTGGGTAGTTTGTGTAGGACCACACCGTGTATTTGACATTGGTGGCATTGCTTAGCCATATCAATGTAATCTTTGATCATTAATGACCAATAGTATCCTAGTCTCTTGATCTTGGCTTTCATCTTCAAACTAGAATGGTTGGCTCCACATAATTCTGAGTGTACCTTGGTCACGATCTTATGGGCTTCGTGCTTGTCTAAACAACATAACCAAATATGATTAAAAGACTACTAATATAAGACACCATCCATAAGAGCATAGGAAAGTGCTCTCTGCTTCATCTAATGGGCTTGGGACTTCTCTTGAGATAGTTTGCCTTTTTTTAGGTAATCCATAAATGATTGCCTCTAATCTAACTCCTCGTCCTTCTTGGCAATGGAAACCTCCCCTTCAAGAAAGTAATTTTTGATGAGTTTAATATCAATAAGAGATAAGACTTATCTATTTTGACATTTATTTATATGGACTTATCTTCCAGACATGCCTACTCCTTGGCAAGCTTGGCTAGAGCATACACTATGGTGTTCTCTCCTCGAAGAATCTTATAAATGATAACCTCTGGGATTTGGGTCAATAACTCCATGGTGTAGTTGTGGTAGTGACGGAGCTTGGGCTTTATAACCTTATAGGACCCAGTAATTTGGTTGATAACTAGCTGAGAATCCCCAAAGATGTTGATTTTCTGGATGCTTAGAGTAACGACTAACTCCAAACTAGAAATCAGAGCCTATATTCAGCTTCGTTATTGGTACAAGTATTAAACAGATGATATGAGAATCTCATCACATCACAGTTCGAAGTTAAGAGAACTATTCCTACCCCTGCCTTTCATGGAATAATATATTGTGGTTCTTCTCCTTTTGAGAGGAAGCCGCACCATCAAAGTACATCTCCCAATAGTGAATGCTGGTACCCCCTAAGTTCATGATTTGTTCATCATGGAGAACATCACTAAGCTGAGAGTCAACAAGAAGTGGGTGTGCTACTAAGAAATCTAATAGAGCTTGTGCTTTCACTGCACGGAGGGGTACGAAGGTAATGTCAAATTGCAAGAGGATCATGGACGGTTAAGCCAACTATCTGGATAGCATCGGCCATGTCATGAGTTACTGTAGTGGATTGATCCTAGAGATTAAGTTCACCATATGAGGAAGCATGTAGTTCTGTAGCCTTTGGGATGCAAAGATTAAAGCTAGGCAATGCTTCTCAATGGGTGGATAATTAGACTCGGTAGGGATTAGACGATGGCTGAGGTAGTAGAGTGCATTTTTCTTCCCTTCATTGTTGGCTTGGGCTAACAAAGCACCAAGGGAGTCATCTAATGCAGCAATGTAAAGTATGAGTGGCTTTCCCAGGATAGGGGTTCCTAGAACTAGCGGAGTCATTAGGTAATGCTTGATGTCTTTGAATTAATGCTCACACTTGTCATCCCACTTGAACTTGGTGTCCTTTTGACAAGTGCTGAGAATGGCTGACATCTTCCCGATAAGTTGGATATAAAGCATCTTAGATACGCTAACCACCTTTGGAATGATCTGAGTTGAGTTAAAATTTTAGGGGGCAGCATTTCTAATATCACCTTGATCTTCTCCGAATCAATTTTGATTCCCTGGTGTCGGACATCAAACCTAAAGAATTCTGAAAAGCTACTCCGAATGTACACTTCAGTGGGTTCACTTTGACATTAAATTATCTTAACTATTTGAAAACTACTCTAAAGTTAAAGAGATGGTCTTCCTTCTCTCTACTTTTGACCACAACATCATTGACATAGCACTTGACTTGATGATGAATGAGTTTATTGAAGATTCAAGTCATAGCCCATTGGTATGTAGCACCAACATTTTTAAGGCTGAAAGGCATGACCTTATAGCAATAGATTTCGATCAAGGTTCTAAAAGTAGCATTTCTTTCATCTTCAGGGGCCATCTTTATTTGGTTATATCAAGATGAGCCATCAATGAAAGAGAAGACTACATGAGATGAGACAATGTCCACCTTTAATCTCTGATATTGATAGTGGAATTCATTATTTGGACATGCCTTATTTAAATCCATAAAATTGGCACATATTTGAATTTGACCATTCTTTTTATTAATTGGAATGATGCTAGCTAACCAGTTAGGGTATTTTTCTTCCCGGATGAAGCCAGCATCGATAAGTTTCTTGACTTAAGAATTGACCTATTATTCTTTGTCTAATCGCATGCATCTAGGAGCTTGCTTGATAGGATTAGCAATAGGCTCTATTGCTAGTTTATGGACCATTAATGTTAGGAGCCAATCTTGTCATCTCTTCATATCTTCATGTAAAGCAGTCCTTAAACTCAGTCAATAGCTTAACTAAGGCATTAGTTTCAATTTCATTCAATGATGAATTGATGTATGTCGGGCATGGATCTTCTTCAATTCCTTAGTTGATTTCTTTGAGCTCATCGATGGTTGACTTGATCTCTGCTTCAAACTCTGGCGGTGCATCTTTGACTTCAAAGTCATTTGCATCATCTGAAGTTTCTAAGCTCAACTCCTCATATGATTTAATGTGATTTGAAAAGAACATATTAGATTTCAAATGATTGTTTATGACTAAGTATTGATTGTCATCATCTACTGGACCCACTATACTGAATCATAGTCTTGGTATTGATTGAGCTTTTACATTTATTCTTCCATATTCTTTTGAAGACTTGCTTTGAAGTATGTGGGATTAACACTTTCTTTGCTAAATTATGAACACAAGGAAAGTACCAATCAAATGGTGATTCAATTAAATCTTTATATGAATCATTCTCAAGTTCTACGTTAACTTCTTTACTTGAGCATGATGTTCCTAGAAAGAACCTCTGAGTCTTGACACCTGTGGATGACTTAGGGGCTTCCTTAACTACCAAACCCTCAGCTTTTTGAGAGAGAAGTGATGTTAGAAATAAGGTTCCCAACTGATGCCTAACTATTTTATATATAGACTTTGATATACTTATGCTTAGCTTTAGAGCCCGGTCTTCATCGCTATCTGGCTCAAGTGTCACCTCCAAGAGAATCTACTACTGAAATGAGCTGGCTGGTGTGGAAACCATATGTGACTCATCCTATGAACTAGATTCAAAGTCTATATGGATAGCAGATGTACTCCTAGTAGCTGGGACATATCTTCTATTGGGTGGCCAATAAGGAGGTTTTGCACCCTTGGGACTGCCTCTGAATTGGCCTCTTCCTCTACCTGGTGGAGGTCAAGTCATTTTACCCATATGTTCAAATGGAGTAACGAATTGCGTGTAAAATTAATGCTCCACTTCCTCCAAATCTATTTCCACTCCCTTTTATTTTATTTTTCATATTCTATTTTCTTTTCTTTTTCTCTTTCTTCTTCTTTTTCTTTTTCTTTTATTTTTAAACTTTGGCTAAGTTCATGAGAATAGACTTGTTGATTTTGATGGAGGTAGTAAGCTGTATCGTCATTTATGTCTACCTCGTGAACTGTAAATGGCTTGAGATCTCCTTTGACACAATAGACGATCCTACCTCTCACAAACTTCATACACTGACATAGAGAAGATGGAACTATGTTGTTCTCATGTATCCATGGTCTCCCAAGCAAAGCATTGAAAGATGTATCCGAGTCTATAATGTATAACTTGGCTTTGGTCTTCCAATCATCTATCCCCAAGGGCGACACTATGGAGCCTAAGGCATGTTGACCTCTCTTTTGGAGTGTGGATTCAATCTTCCCATCTTAGACTTAGGAGTCTTCTAGACATTAAGACATCTCTAGTCATAAGACACTTCCAATAAGTAGGTAAACACTTAACCTATGCCTAAAGACTTAGAAGGGTTAATAATAGGATTAGGTTATGCCTTAGAGATTACGATAATCCACCTACCCTACAACCCAAATCCAATCAATGTTCACCTTCTCAAACCAAACCTCAAGTTCAATTTGAACATCAAATTTAAATCTAATTCAAAACCAAAATTCTAAATCCAAATGATTGAAGCCCATGATCAAATCAAAACTTGAAAACCCTTCCTAAGTCATATGACCTATCCCATGGACTTAGCCAAATCTTAATCCAAATCAATCCAAAATTAATTGAGTTCTCATAATCAATTTATATCTTCAATCATCTTCTTAAATATAATTCAAATCTACATTCAAATGATCAAAACTAAATCAAACTAAATCAAATTAAATATAAACCTTCCTTAAGCCATATGACTTATCCCATGGATTTAGCCAAATTTTAATCCAAATAAAGTGAAACTCAATTGATTTTCTCACAAATCAATCATATTTTTAATCATCTTAACAAATTTAAATGAAATATACATTTAAATCATCAAAACTAATTAAAACCAAATCTAAATCTAAACCAAAGCCACATGACCCAACTCCATAGACTTAGCGAAATTCCTTCAATCCAAAACCCAAATTCAATTGATTTTTTCATGAATCAATCATACATTCAATCATATTCACAAATATAAATGAAATCTACAATTATCAAGCCAAACCAAAATCAACCACAATCAAAACTAACTTAATCCTTTTGATTTGAAATGTTCAAATGAGCCAAAACCCATTTCAACCCAAGCCAATTATAATTGAATTTATATATCAATCTCAAATCCATATATAAACTCAACTAAATCAAACTCAACCTAAAATCAAGCCAACTAAATCCAATTGGTTCACTTGACCCAAAGTGGCCAATTTTACCTATTTGTGCCAAGTTCTAATCCTACCCAAATTGGATTGAACCAAGCTCATCAAAACCTCCCATCATGATTGCCACCATCAATTATCCTCAAACCAAGTCAACCCTTAACCCATATGAACCCAAACTATCCAAATTGCAATTTATGCCAAATCCCTTGAAACTAATGATTCATACGAAATCAAAATCAATATTTGAAAATGACTTGACCTTCAATTGAGTCAAACCAAACCCAATTAGCCTTCCTGACCCAAGCTGACCTAAATTGACCTAAAAGATCAAATTGGGTCAAATCAAAATATAAAACAAATTGATTGAAACCAATGGCTCAACTTAATTCTAAATTGATTGTTGAACTTGACCAAAGCTATGATTGGACCCAATTGAACCTAATTAACCTACTTAGCCTAAATTAACCTAAAGGTTCAAGTTGGCCTAAATTAAAACCATATCCAAATTAATTGAAACCAAAGACTACAACCATCTTTAATTGGTAAACTAAACCCAAACTAATACCCAACCCAAGCCAATTTAGTCAATTTGGTCAAATTGGTCAACTTTACCCATTTGACCCAAATGAATTCAAATGAGCCAAAATAAAATCTAAGCCAAACTAAACCAAATCAACTAATACAAAACATCCCAAATGATCATATCAACTTGATCCAACCCTTGGTTTGACCTAATTTGACTAATTGGTCAACTTGACCCAACCTAACCTGATCTGATCTAAATGAGTTAAATTGAGCAAAACCTAACCAAATCAGCTCCAATTGACTTCAAATTTGGGCTAACCCACTTTTGGCTCATTTCAAATATACCCAAATCAATTCCAATATGAAATGATCATTCTACCCTTAAGTGGGTATTTCCATTCCTTGGCCACTTGGTACTCTCCCAATGGTCCACCTAGGCACTTAGGACACTGCCCAACCTGACCCAAGGCCTGGTTGGGTCTGCCATGATCCATAAGAGGTGAAATCACCTCACCCTCCCCATTGGAGCATCTGAAACCCATAGGACACCCATGATTCCTCCTTGGAAGCCACCTCCACACCTTCAACCAACCAAGCCGAGCCAACTCACCTCCTCCTTGCCACCCAAGACTCCCTCAAATGACCAGACGACCACTAGAAGCCAAACCTAATCATACCGTCTGATCAAGATGAAGGGAGGGGGAGGGGGGGTATACACACCCTCATTTCCACTCAAACACACATAAAAATCATTCCTTAGATCCCTACTTAGCCAAGATAAGCTGCTAGAACCATTCCCTAAGCTCCCAAGCTTGTTCCTCGATCAGAAAATTCCATTCCCGTCTATCCCGAAAAAGGACACCCCCATTTTTTACCTAACTTCCCCATTTCTTCATCAAACTCAAATTAACATTGCACGCACCTTCTCTAGGCCTCGTTGAGCAAGAACGAATCATCTCCAAGCTTCCTGAGCATCTGAGATGGGACTTCGATAAAAGCCAAACTGCAAATCATCAGTTTGTGGCCTTTCGAGGGAACATCGAGGAATTGATCCAATTATTACTCAGCATGCCTTCGTCTCCACTAGATGAAGCTTCCTCAAATGTTCGATCCACCGATCTTGAGCTTCGGTGAGGTATGCTTCCAAAACTGATCCTTAGGCAAAATTGGGTTGGAGCTTTTTGAAGAAAACTTGCATCTCGCGTGATCTTGACCGTTGGATCCCCTCCGATCGATGTCGTGAAGGTGTGGGATCCTTTTAGAGTAGATTTGAGGTCAGGTTAGCTTGGATCAAGTGAACAATGGTGGACGGACTCCATTCTCCCTCACTCAAGTAACGCTAGATCACACGCCATCCATTCCATGTGAACGGAATGGATGGTCATGATTAGATTTGCTAGATCGATCTAATTTAATCCTATTAAGCTGTGGGATTAATTGCATCCGCCACCGCTAGGTAGGCGCTGAGCCGGATAAGTTTTAAGTAACCAATCTCATGGCGCCATGTGGAAAGTGCACCACATAAATGCGCCACGTGGTGCCAATAAGATTAGGCTTTAATTAGGCATAATTAATCATTTTTAATGTCAAAACTTCTAAAAATCATAGAACATCATAGAGAAATCAAAAAATTGCAAGTAAATACTCATTTTAAAGGTATTTTAAAGGTGAAGAATTAATTAAAATGATCTTAACTTTTGAATAGTAATATTTAATTACAATTACAATTAGAATTACTTTTAATTACTTAAGTAATTAATCCCAAAAGTTAATTTATTGGGATGACCTCTGCCTTTCATGAATTTCTTTGGATTTATTGCTCACTTAATTAGGAAAATTGACTAATTAAACCTTAACTACTCTTTTAAATTAATTAATGATTAATTAATCCCATTAACAGTAATAAATTGATTAATTAAGTTTATTAATCATTGTTCAATAGTAAGTGAACTAAAGAATAAGGTTGGGACACCTTTCCCTAAGTTCATTTCACCCTTTTTTAAAATGAAATTAATTAATATTTAACTAATTAATTAAATCACTTAATCAAATTGAAATTATAATCACATCAAACATTAATTAATTAAATCATGGGGTAGATCTTTAGGTGTTTAAAAATCTAAAGAAGTTTAATGAAATTATGGTTAGTCCACATGTATGGGAAAACCATAAGAGTAATCAATTAAGTCCCTTAATCTAATTAACTATTAATCATGAACCAATTTTCCCCCTTTATTTCCTAAGATCATTGTAAGTTTATTTTCCATTCATATCATGTTGGCTCATAATTATTTAGTTAATTACTTTAAGGTGATAAAAGAAAGGGTAATTAATTCATCTAATTAAAGGTTCAACTTAATTAACCCATAAAATAAACTTAATTACATTTCTTTAAATTAAATCAAATAGCTAATGTGGAAATGGGTTTAAAATAGCAAGTGATGATTTCTCTTCTCCTCTTTAAATCAAATAAAATCCAAAACTTAATTAATAAAGATGCTTTGGTTTGCTTTAAATAATCTTATTTGATTTGATTATCCTTAAGTAATAGTTTGGTTCAATGAATCACATGCTTATATTTTATTGTCCTCTTTCCAATCATGTTAAATTTGGTATGTCATTTGAATTTATGTATCCATCTTTTCAAAATCAAGTAAAATGGATTTCTTTTATGTAAGCTTGCATGTGTTGATTTAGTTTAATATATGCGTGGCTATTATCAGTATTAAATCCAAATGTATTTTTTAAAAGCTTATAAATGAATAATACTATGTGTTATGATGCTAGTTATAAATACATAAGAAATGCATGTGCTTATAGCTTAAGTGTATGAATATTGAGTTCTCTTTCCTCTATTCATGTGTTGATTTATATAAGATTGAATGATAATGGGTATATAGACATCCTGGAACACGGTTTTTAGCTAGCCCCAAGGAGGTCATTTGATTACCTCACTTCCCTAGTTTGTTACTTGGTTGATGAAATCAAAAAAAAAAGAATTTGTTTCTCTAAAAAAAAAACCAAAAAACTAAAACCTCAACCCTAAACCTAAAATGGTAAACCCTAAAAATAATAAAACCTAAACCTAATAAAATAAAATAAAATAAATAAACCTAAAATAAAATAAAATAAAATAAAATAAATAAAAATAAAACTAAAATAAAATTAAATAAAATAAATAAAACCTAAATAAAACCTAAAATAAACCTAAAAATAAAAATAAAATAAAAATAAAATAAAATAAAATAAAATAAATAAATAAAAACCTAAATAATAAACCTAAAAAAAATAAAATTTAAACCCTTAACTAAAAAAAAAAAACCTAAAATAAATAAAATAAAAAACAAAATAAAAACTAAACTAAAACCAAAATAAATAAAAACTAAAAAAATAAACTAAAAACCCTAAACTAAATAAAATAAAATAAACCTAAACCTAAAAATTAAATAAAAATAAAAAACCTAAAACCTAAAAAAATAAAAAAAATTAAATAAAACCTAAACCTAAAAATAAAATAAACCTAAACTAAATAAAATAAAAATACTAAACTAAACTAATAAATAAACTTAAACTAATAAATTAAAATAAATAAACCTAAAATAAATGAAAAATACTAAATAAAAATAAAAAATAAACATAAATTAAAATAAAAATATAATAAACTAAAATAAATAAAAATTAAACTAAATAAACTTAAACCTACTAGTTTACTTAATTTATATAAAAAAACCATAAATAGTAAACCCTAAACCCTAATCCCTAAACACTAAAATAACCTTAATCCCTAAGCTAACCATAAACCCTAAACCCTAAACACTAACCCTCAACCTTAAATCCTAAAACACTAAATCCTGAACACTAAACCATAAATCATAAACCCTAAAAAACCTACAAACCTAAATCTAAAGTAAATAATACTTAAAAATAAAATAAATAAAAGAACCTAAACCTAAATAAAATAAAATAATAAAATAAAATAAAAACATAAACTAAAACCTAAACCTAAACATAAAAATTAAATTAAATTAAAAAAATAAAAATAAACTAAAATAAATTAAATAAAAACCTGGACTATACTAAAAAAATAAAGTAAAGCTAAGAATACAAAACCTCTATAAAGAAAAAACAAAACGTAAAATAAAAATAAAATAAACCTAAAATAAAATAAAATAAAAACTAAATAAAAACCTAAACCTAAAAAATAAACCTTCAAGTAAAACCTATAAATAAATAAAAAATAAAACCTAAACCCTAAACTAAAAAAAAAACTTAACCTAAAATAAAATTAAAATAAACAAAATAAAATAAACCTAAACTAAAATAAACTAAACTAAAATAAATATAACCTAAACCTAAACCTTAAACTAAATAAAATAAAATAAATTAAAAATAAACCTAAACCTAAAATATAAAATAAAACCTAAAAAAACCTTAAATAAAAATCTAAAACCTAAACCTAAAAAAATAATATAAAAACCTAAACCTAAACTAAAACAAAAAAATAAATCCTAAACCTAAATAATAAAATTAAAATAAAACTAAACTAAAAAATAAACATAAACCTAAACCTAAACTAAAAAATAAACTAAAATAAAATATCTAAACTAAAATAAATAAACTAAACTAAATAAAAATAAAAAATAAACCTAACTAAAAATAAAAAAAATAAAATAAACTGAAATAAATAAAATACAAACTAAATAAACTTAAACATGCTAGTTTACTTAATTTTTTAAAACAAAAACCTTAAACCCTGAATCCTAAAACTTAAACCCTAAAACTACCGCTGAACCCTAAACCTATAACCCTAAACCCTAAACCCTAAACCTTAAACCCTAAACCCTAAACCCTAATCCTATACCCAAAAAGCATAAACCCTAAAACCCTAAACCCTACACCTGAAACCTTAAACCCTAAAGCCTAAATCCCAAACCCTAAACCTAAACCAAAAGTAACTAAATAAATTAAAAAAATAAACCTAAACCTAAACCTAAACCCTAACAATGGGCATAACCTTGATGGTATGAACATCACTGTCAACCAAGCTTAGTCTAGATCTAGTAGTGGAGGCAAAGGTAAAGGCAGTGGTTATCAGAGTGATCGTGGGGGATTTGGAGGTGCTGGTAGATATGGAGGTGGTGGTCATGGCAGTGGTGGTTATGGAGGCAGGAGGAGCGACATAGGTTACAGTCGTGGTGGTGGCGATGGGAGAGATCGGTGATATGATGGTGGATCCCGCTAAACAAAAGGTCGAGGTTATTTTGATGGGAAAAGGAGAAACTAAAGAATGATTGATCCAATCTACTGCTTATGGAACTGTGTCTTTATAGTAGAGATGATTCTAATTATCTAGGGTTTTTGATTTGCTCTATGCATGCTCATTTTTTATCTATGTCATCGTTTGTGTCTTAAAGAACTTGGTGTGTTACCTGGTTGATGAAATCAAAAAGAAGGAATGTTGAATATGAATATTTTTTCTTTGTTAAAAAGAACCCAAAACCCTATCCCTAAACTAAAACCTAAACCCTAGACCTAAAACCTAAACCCTCAACCCTAAACCCTAAATCCTAAAAACCCTAAACCACTAAACCCTAAAACCCTAAACCCTAAAGCCTAAAGCCTAATTCCTAAACCCTAAACCCTTAACCCTAAACCCCAAAATATAAACCTTAAACCCTAAACCCTAAACCCTAAACAGTAAACCCTAAACCCTAAACCATAAACCCAAACCCTAAACCCTAAACCCCAAATGCTCAGCAAACCCTAAACCCTAAAATGCTAAAAACTTAAACCTAAACTAAATAAAACCTAAAAATAAAATAAACTTAAACTAAAATAAAATAAAATAAAACTAAATAAAACCCAAACCTAAACTAAAATAAACTTCAAAATAAAATTAAATAAAAAATAAAATAAACCCTAAACTAAACTAAAAATAAATATACTTAAACCTAAATTAAAATAAAATAAACTAAAATAATATAAACCTATTAAAAAAATCTAAATAAAACCTAAAATAAAATAAAAAATATAATAAAACCTAAAAAATCCTAAACCTAAATAATAAAATTCAAATAAAACTAAACTAAAAAATAAACATAAACCTAAACCTAAATCGAAAAAATAAACTAAAATAAAATACCTAAACTAAAATAAATAAACTAAACTAAATGAAAATAAAAAATAAACCTAACTAAAAATAAATAAATAAAATAAACTAAAATAAATAAAATACAAACTAAATAAACTTAAACATACTAGTTTACTTAATTTAAAAAAAAAAACCTTAAACCCTGAATCCTAAAACCTAAACCCTAAACCTTAAAACTAACGCTGAATCCTAAACCTATAACCCTAAACCCTAAACCCTAAACCTTAAACCTTAAACCCTAAACCCTAAACCCTAATCCTATACCCAAAAAGCATAAACCTTAAAACCCTAAACCCTACACCTGAAACCCTAAACCCTAAAGCCTAAACCCCAAACCTTAAACCTAAACCAAAAGTAACTAAATAAATTAAAAAGATAAACCTAAACCCTAAAACTTAATAAACGTAAACCTAAACCTAAATGCTAAGAATGGGTATAACCTTAATGGTAGGAACATCATCACAACCTGCTCGCCTAGATCCAAGGGAGGCAAAGGCAAAAGTGGTCGAGTGATCGTGGGGATTTGGAGGTGTAGATCTGAGTGGTTGTGGCGCTGGTTATGGAGGCAGAGAAGAGGTGCAGGTGGCTAGAGATCGGGATATGATGGTGGATCCCGCTAATCAAGAGGTCAAGGTTATTTTGATTGGAACTGGAGAAACTAAAGAATGACCGATCCGATCTGCCGCTTATGGAATTTTTGTCTTTATAGTTAAGATGATTCTAATTATCTAGGTTTTTGATTTGCTCTATGCATGCTCATTTTTTATCTATGTCATCGCTTGTGTCTTAAAGAACTTGGTGTGTTACCTGGTTGATGAAATCAAAAAGAAGAAATGTTGAATATGAATTTGTTCTTTGTTAAAAAGAACCCAAAACCCTATCCCTAAACTAAAACCTAAACCCTAGACCTAAAACCTAAACCCTCAACCCTAAACCATAAATCCTAAAAACCCTAAACCACTAACCCTAAAACCCTAAACCCTAAAGCCTAAAGCCTAATTCCTAAACCCTAAACCCTTAACCCTAAACCCTAAAACATAAACCTTAAACCCTAAACCCTAAACCCTAAACATTAAACCCTAAACCCTAAACCATAAACCCCAAACCCAAAACCCTAAACCCCAAACGCTCAGCAAACCCTAAACCCTAAAAAGCTAAAAACCTAAACCTAAACTAAATAAAACCTAAAAATAAAATAAATAAACAAATCTAAACCAAAATAAAATAATAAAATAAAATAAAATAAAAATCTAAACTAAAACCTAAACCTAAACATAAAGCTAAACCTAATCCTAAAAGTAAAATAAAATAAAAACTTAAAACTAAAGTAAAATAAAATAAATAAAAACCTAAACTGAATAAATAAACTAAATAAAATAAAAATTAAACATAAAATAAAATAAAATAAAAACCTAAACCTAAAAATAAACCTAAAAATAAATAAATAATAAAACTTAGACCCTAAACTAGTAAAATTCCTAAACCTAAAATAAAAATAAAATAAACCTAAACCTAAACTAAAATAAACTAAACTAAAATGAATAAAGCATAAACATAAACCTAAACTAAAAAATAAAAAATAAAAATAAATCTAAAAAACCTAAAACCTAAACCTAAAGAAATAAAATAAAAACCTAAACCAAAACCTAAAATTAAATAAAATTAAATCTAAACTTAAAAAATACATTAAAAATAAAACTAAACTAAAACATAAACCTAAACCTAAACCTAAAGCTAGAAAATAAACTAAAATAAAAAAACATAAACTAAAATAAATAAACCTAAAATAAATAAACTAAACTAATAAAAAATAAAAATAAACCTAAATAAACATAAAAAATAAAATAAATAAGAAATAAACTAAATAACTAGGTAAATCTTAACCTACAAGTTTACTTAATTTTTAAAAATAATAAAAATAACCCTAACCCTAAACCCTTAACCCTAAACTTACAACCTTATACCCTAAACCCTAATCAATAAAACACTAAACCTTAAACCCTAAACCCTTAACACTAAAACCTAAACCTTAAACTAACCCTAAACCCAAAGCTAACCGAAAACTCAAAAAACCCTAAACCCTAAATCCTAAACCCTATACCCTTAAAACCCTAAACTTTAAAACCTAAAACCTAAAGCCTAAGCCCTAAAGCCTAAAACCTACAACCTTAAACCCTAAACCCCAAACATAAAACCCTAAACCCTAAACCCTAAACCCCAAAACCTATAACCCTAAACCCTAAACACTAAACCATAAATCATAAACCGTAAACCCTAAAAACCTAAAAACCTAAATCTAAACTAAATAAAACATAAAAATAAAATAAATATAAAGAACCTAAACCTAAATAAAATAAAATAAAAAAATAAAATAAAAACCTAAACTAAACCTAAACTTAAACCTAAACCTAAACAAAAACCTAAAAATAAAATAAAATAAAAAATAAAAACTAAATTAAGACAAAATAAGTAAAAACCTAAACTTAAACCTAAAAAATAAACAAAAATAAAAAAAATCTAAACTAAAATAAATAAAACAAAAATAAATAAACTAAATAAAATAAAAATAAAAAATAAACTTAAATAAAAATAAAAAATTAACTAAATCAACTAAATAAACCTAAACCTACTCGTTTACTTAATTTAAATATAAAAAAACCCTCAACCCTAAACCCAAAACCCTAAATCCTAAACCCTAAACCCCAAAACTACCTCTAAACCCTATACCTACAAACCAAAACCCTTAACCATTAAAAACCCTCAAACTTGAACCCTAAACCCTAAACTAGCCATAAACCCTAAACCCTAAATAAAAAAATAAAAAAATAATGACCCTAAACTCGAAACCCTAAAACTAACCCTTAACCTACAACCCTAAACCCTAAACCCTAAAATGCTAAACCCTAAACCCTAAACAGTAAACCCTAAACCCTAAAACCTACAGCCCTAAACCCTAAATCCTAAACCACAAACCCTAAACCTTAAACCCTAAACCCTAAACCGTAAAACCTAAAACCCTAAACCATAAACACTAAACCCCAAACCTTAAACCTTAAACCCTAAACCTAAAAACCTATCTTATTAATCAATTTGTATCTTTTGCTTTCCTTACTCTTTTATTTTGCTTTTGGCATATATTTAGATTTTACTAATCAGCTATGAGGTATTGTGGAGTTTATCTTCTTTAAGGACCTTGTAACCTTTTTTTGTGGCAATAAAATTCCCTTATATGGGGTTTCCCAAACAAAAAAAAAACCTAAACCTAAACTAAATAAAACCTATAAATAAAATAAATAAATAAATGTAAACCTAAATAAAATAAAATAAAATAAAATTTTAAATTAAAACCTTAACCTAAACCTAAACTTAAAAATAAAATAAAATAAAGAATAAAACCTAAACTAAATTAAAATAAACAAAACCTAAACTATGCTAAAAATTAATAAAACTAAAAATTAAAAATCTAAATAAAATAAAACTTAAAGTAAAATGAAAATAAAATAGACATAAAATAAAATAAAATAAAACTAAATAAATTCCTAAACCTTAAAAATAAAAGCAAAATAAAACTAAACTAAAAAAAACCTAAACCAAAAAAATAAATTAAAATAAAAAACTTAAGCTAAAGAAAATAATCCTAAAATAAATAAACTAAACTAAATAAAAATAAGAATAAACTTGAATAAAAATAAAAAAATAAACAAAAATAAATAAGAAATAAACTAAATAAACATAAACCTATGAGTTAACTAAATTTTAAAAAAATTAAAAAATAAAAATAAAAAAAACAAAAAAAACCCTAACCCTAAAACTAACCTTAAAACCTAAACCCTTATCCCTAAACCTACAATCCTAAACACTTAACCTTAAACCCAAAAACCTTAACCCCTAAACCCTAAACCTTAAGATCCTAAACCCTAAACCCTAAACCCTAAACTTACAACCCTAAATCCTAAACCCTAAACCCTAAACCCAAAAACTCAAAACCTTAAACCCTAAAACCTACAACCCTAAACCCTAAATCCTAAACCCTAAAAACATAAAAACTTAAACATAAAATAAATTAAACCTAAAAAATATAAACCTAAATAAAATAAAACAAAATAGAAACCTAAACTAAAACCTAAACCCAAACCTAAACATAAAAATTAACTAAAATAAAATAAATAAAAACATAAACTAAACTAGAAAATAAAAGAAACCTAAAAATAATAAACCTAAATAAAATCAAACCTAAACAAAAAATAAAAAATAAAATAAACTTAAAATAAAATAAAATAAAAACTAAAATAGAAACCTAAACTTAAAAATAAAACTTAAAAATAAATAAATAATAAAACCTAGAACTAAAACTAAAAAAAACATAAACCTAAAATAAACAAAATAAAATAAACCAAAACCTAAACTAAAATAAACTAAACTAAAATAAATAAAACATAAACACTAAACTATATAAAATAAAATAAACTAAAATAAACCTAAACCTAAACTAAAAAATAAAACCTAAACATAAACCTAAAATAAAAACCTAAAACTTAAACCCAAAAAAATAAAATAAAAACCTAAACCTAAACCTAAAAAGTAAAAATAAAACCTAAACCTAAAAAATAAAATAAAAATAAAAATAAACTAAAAATAAACATAAACCTAAACCTAAACTTAAAAAAATAAACTAAAATAAAAAACTTAAACTAAAATTAATAAATCTAAAATAAATAAACCAAAGAAAATAAAAATAAAAAATAAACTTAAATAAAAATAAAAAATAAAATAAAAAATAAATAAAAAAACTAAATAAACTAAAACATAAAATAAATAAAAAACCCTAAAACAAAACAAACCCTAAACCCTAAATAAATAAAAAAATAAATAAACTAAACCTAAACTAACCTAAACCTAAACTATGAACCTAAACCCTAAACCCTAAATAATAACCTAAACCCTAAACCTAAACCTAATAAACCCTAAAACCCAAAACCCAAAACCCTAAAATGTAAACCTTAAACCCTAAACCTTAAAACATATAACCCTAAACCATAAACCCTAAAACCTAAACTCTGAATCTTAAACCCTAAAAACCTAAAAACTTAAACCTAAACTAAATAAAAATAAAATAAAAAAATAAAAAAATCTTAACATAAATAAAATAAAATAAAAACCTAAACTAAAACCTAAACTTAAACCTAAAACTAAACCTGAACTTAAAAATAAAATAAAATAAAAAAATTAAAATAAACTAAACAAAATAATTAAAATAAACTAAACCAAAAAAAATAAAATAAACTTAAAAATAAAAAAAATAAAACTAAAAATAAACCTAAACTTAAAATAAAAAAATAAATAAATAAAAATAAAAATAAAATAAATTAAACTAAATAAATAAACTCCTAAATAAAAATAAATCTAAATAAAATAAAATATAAATAAACTAAATAAAATAAATAAACTAAACTTAAATTTAAAAATAAATTAAAATAAAAATAAAAATAAATAATAAATGAATAACTAACTAAATAAAAAACCTTAAAATAAATTTAACCTTAAAACCCTAAACCCAAACTAAACCTAAAACCTAAAACCTAAACCTAAAACCCAAACCGCCCTAAACCTTCAACCTTAAATCCTAAACCCTAAACCCTAAACCCAACCCTAAACCATATCTACTTTATCTGCTGTTGTTTTCTCCATCTTCTTTCCTTTAAACTTGTATCTATTGCAATGTTTTTCCTGGATGGGTGGCTTTATGGCAAGCTAGCTAGTTTTTGTTCTCTAGATGGTTGTTTCTTGTCTTGGATATTTGCTATTTTGTTTTTTCAAGACTCCTATGTTGGCTCCATCCTGGTTGGTTGTAAGACTTCTGGGTCCTATGTTCAGCTAGTTGTTTCTAACATTACTGTTCTGATGGTTTTTGGTGATTACTGTCTGGGTTCCTGCCTTCCAGATACCTATTTTTATGCTCTATCTACTTGGTTATTAACTATGGCAATGTCTACTCTGATGGAGGGGTTTTATGGCCAACTTGTTGTCCCTTCTGCCTTGGATGTTGTTGTCTTGTGTTAAGTTATCTTTTTTTTGGTTATCTGCTATCTTACTTTTTTTGGATTCTAATGTTGATATTCATTTGAATCCATTTTTTGATTTTTCTTCTGTTGGGTTCCAATGTTGCATTAACTTCTTTACTATTGGGGTTGGCTTTCGGAATGCCTGTGTTGTTTACGTCTGGGCTGATGTTCATCTCCTGATTGTTGTGATCTACATTATCTGCTATTGTCTCTATTCCCATCTCGGTTCGGTTAGGTTAGTACAGTCGTATGCACCATCTATGCTGATTGGGTGGTACTATGGATTGCCTTTTCTTTTGTTGTTTTGTTCTCTTGGTTTGTTGATCGGATTATCCGATTTTTGGTTCCCAATGTCGCGAACTGAGTTGTAGTCTATATTTATTTGGTGTTGTTTTTGGGTAGTCGCAGTCTATTTCCTATGTTCGGCTATGCTGCCTTCCTTTACAATTGCTTTTACCCAATTACTGATATGGATATTATTAAGGGGACATCAGCAAGTTGCCTCCTCTGCTGCTTTCTTGTGGAGGGCCTATATGCTGGCTTTTTTCTCTTCTTGGATATGACTTTTCATGAGGTTATGGAAATGATGGCTCATGATAATATGTTTATGCATTCTCATGTCAGGGTGATTATATTGATGATACTTCTCTTGAATGGGACACCTTATCCTTCAGCTCTTTGTAATTTCCTCTCTATATTAGATATGGTTTTGTTTAGGTTAGCAGGTAATAAAGCTCACAAGATTTTCAACAACCTGTCATCTCTCACGTGTTTGTTGGCTATGATGGTCGTGATGATCTCACTCTTTGGTTTGGTAGTAGTTCTTGTGATGTAACCCTTCATAAAGTTTGATGCTCATATTTGCATCGCCAACAACGTTGACCTGAGCCTTCTCTTCTATCTCAATTCCTTGCTATCATTCTCGATTATGTTGTTTTCATTTATCCTTTATCATTGCCTTAACTGCTAATCTCTTTCTTATTACAATTTTGCGTGATTCTCTCTTATCCTCTTGCGTTTGCTCCATATTGTCATGCATTCTCACGCCCTCCTCCAAATCTTCTTTTTGGCTTATTATGTTAATCAACTTGTATCTTTTGATTCCTTTAATGTTTTCTTTTGCTTTTGGATGTACTTAAATAGGGATTCATTCTTTAGATTGTAGCTCTTTGAGTTTTGGAGTTTATCCCCTTTAAGGACCTTGTAACCCTTTTTTGTGGCAATAAAATACCCCTACATTAGGTTTCCCTAAAAAAAAAAACCCTAAATCCTGAACCCCAAACTCTAAACCCTAAACCAAAACCCTAACTCTAAAACATAATAACCTAAACCTAAAAATAAAATAAATAAAAAAACCTAAACTTAAATAAAATAAAATAAAATAAAAACCTAAACTAAAACCTAAACCTACTCCTAAACCTAAAAATAAAATAAAATAAAAAATAAAAACTAAACAAAACTAAAATAAATAAAACCCTAAACTAAACTAAAAAAATATAGCAAACCTAAATAAAATCCAACCTAAACATAAAAGAAAAATAAAATAAGCTTAAAATAAAATAAAGCAAAAACTTAATAAAAACCTAAACCTAAAAATTGACCTTAAAATAAAACCTAAAAATAAATAAATAAATAATAAAACTAAACCCTAAATTAAAAAAAAAACTAAGCCTAAAATAAATAAAATAAAACAAATCTAAACCTAAACTAAATTAAACTAAACTAAAATAAATAAAACATAAACCTAAACCTAAAATATACTAAGCCTAAACCCTAAACTAAATAAAATAAAATAAACTAAAAAAAACCTAAACATAAACTAAAAAATAAAACTAAAAAATAAACCTAAAATAAAAACATAAAACCAAAACCAAAAAAAATAAAATAAAAACCTAAACCATAAATCTAACAATAAAAAATAAATTCTAAACCAAAAAATATAATAAAAATAAAACTAAACTAAAAAGTAAACATAAACCTAAACCTAAACCTAAAAAATAATCTAAATTAAAATTAAAATTATACTTAAATAAAAATATAAAATAAACTAGATAAACCTAAACCTACGGGTTTACTTAATTTAAAAAAAAATCACTAAACTCTAAACCCTAAACACTAAACCCTAAACACTAAACAACAACAAACTAAAACTCTAAACCTAAACCTAAACTAACCTTTACTCAACTCTAAACCCTAAACTAAACTCTAAACTCCCTAAACCTACTCTAAAACTAAATGTTAAACCCTAAATTAATCTTAAACCCTAATCCCTAAAAACCCTAAACCCTAAACACTAAATCCTAATCTAAACATAAACCCTAAGATAACCCTAAACCATGAAACCTAAACCTTAAACCCTAAACCCTAAACTCGAAACCCTAAATACCCTAAACCCTAAAGCCAAAACACTAAACCCAAAACCCAAAACCCAAAACCCTACACCCTAAACGCTAAAACCCTAAACCCTAAAACCCTAAACCTTAAACCCTAAACCCTAAACCTTAAACCCTAAACCCTAAAAATCTAAAACCTAAAACAAAACTAAATAAACCCTAAAAATAAAATAAATAAAAAAACCTAAACCTAAATAAAATAAAATAATAAAATAAAATAAAAACCTAAACTAAAACCTAAGCTTAACATAAAAAAATAAAATAAAAATAAAATAAAATAAACCTAAACCTAAATTAAAATAAATTAAATTAAGATAAATAAAACCTAAACCTAACCTAAAATAAACTAAACCAAAATTCTAAACTAAATAAAATAAAATAAACTAAAACTATACCTAACCCTAAACTAAAAAAATAAAACCTAAAAATAAAACTAAAATAAAAACCTAAAACCTAAACTTAAAATAAAAAATAAAAATATAAACCTAAACCTAAAAATAAAAAATAAAACCTAAACCTAAAAAATAAAAAAATAAAACAAAACTAAAAAATAAAAATAAGCTTAAACCTAAACCTAAAAAATAAACTAAAATAAAAAACCTAAACTAAAATAAATAAACTAAATTAACCATAAATAAAAATAAAATAAACTAAAATAAATAAGAAATAAAGTAAATAAACCTAAACATAATGGTTTACTTAATTTTAAAAAAAAAAACCCTAAACCCTAACCCTACACCCTAAATCATTAACCTTAAACCCTAAAATTAACCCAAAACACCAAACATAAAACCCAAAACCCAAAACCCTAAAATTGTAAACCGTAAAACCCTAAACCCTAAACCCTAAACCCTAAACCCAAAAACCCTAACCCTAAACCCTAAAACCTAAACCCTAAACCAAAACCTAAACCCTAAACCCAAAACCCTAATCCCTAAACATAAACCTAAACCTAAACCAAAAAATAAACTAAAATGTAAAACCTAAACTAAAATAAATAAACCTAAAATATATAAACTAAATTAAATAAAATAAAAAATTCACTTAAATAAAAATAAATAATTAAATAAACTTAAACTACCTGCTTACTTAATATTTTAAAAAACAAACCCCTAAACCCTAAACCCTAAATCCTAAACCCTAAACCTTAAACCCTAAAACAAACCGTAATACCTAAAATTATAACCCTAAACCCTAAACCCTAAATAAAAATAATTAAATAAATAAAACCATAACCCTAAACCCAAAACCCTAAATCCTAAACCTACAACCCTAAACTCTAAACATAAAACCCTTAATCCTAAAACCTTAAACCTTAAACCCTAAGCCCTAAACCCAAAAACCTTAAACCCTAAACCCTAAAGCCCAAACCCTAAATCCTAAACACTAAAACCTAAATTATAAACCCTAAACCCTAAAGGCTAAATAGTAAACCTTAAACCCTAAACCTATAACCCTAAACCTTAAAACCCTAAACCCTAAAACTCTAAACCCTAAACCATAAACCATAAACCCTAAAAACCTAAAATCCTAAACCTAAACTAAATAAAACCTAAAAATAAAATAATTAAAAAACCTTAAACATAAATAAAATAATAAAATAAAATAAAATAAAAACATAAACTTAAACCAAAACCTAAACCTAAAAGTAAATTAAAATAAAAAATTAAAAAAAACTAAAATAAAATAAATAATAACCTAAACTAAACTGAAAATTAAAATAAACCTAAGAATAAAATATAATAAAATAAACCTAAATTAAAATTAAATAAAAACTAAATAAAAACCTATGCCAAAAAAAAGTAAAAATAAAAGCTAGAAATAAAGAAAAAAAACCCAAACCCTAAACTAAAAATAAAAACTAAACCTAAAATAAAATTAAAATAAATAAAATAAAATAAACCTAAACCTAAACTAAAATAAACTAAACTAAGGCAAACAAAACCTAAATGTAAACCTAAAATAAATTAAACCTAAATCCTAAACTAAATAAAATAAAATAAACTAAAAGTAAACCTAAACCTAAACTAAAAAATAAAACCTAAAAATAAAACTAAAATAAAATCCTAAAACCTAAACCTAAAAAAATAAAATAAAAACCAAAACCTAAACCTAATAATAAAAAATAAAACCTAAACTCAAAAAATAAAAGAAAAATAAAACTAAACTAAAAATAAACCTAAAACTAAACGTAAACCTAAAAAATAAACTAAAATAAGAAACACAAACTAAAATAATAAAACTAAAATAAATAAACTAAATTAAATAGAATAAAAAATAAACCTAAATAAAAATTAAAAAATAAAATACAATAAAATAAAATAAAATAAAATAAATAAAAATTTTAATAAACTAAATAAACCTAAATCTAATGGTTTATTTTATTTTTTTTAAAAACCCCTAAACTCTAAACCCTAAACTTTAAATCCTTAACCCTAATCTTTAAACTAACCCTAAACCCTAACCTTAAACCTTAAAACCCTAAATCCTAAACCCTAATTTAACCTTAAACCATTTAGGGTTTTTAAGGTTTAGAGTTTTTTTCCCCTAAAAAAACCCTAAACCTTAAAAACCCTAAACAAACCCTAAACCTAAACCCTAAAAACCCTAAACCCTAAAGCCCAAACACTACACCCTAAACCCTAACCCTAAACTCTAATCCGAAACCCTAAACCCTAAAACCCTAAATCCTAAAACCTTAAACCCTAAACCCTAAGCCCTAAACCTTAAACCCTAACAACTTAAAAACCTAAACCTAAAGTAAATGAAACCTAAAAAAAAAACTAAACCTAGATAAAATAAAAAATAAATTAAATTAAAAACCTAAACATAAAAATATAATAAAATAAAAAAATAAAAATAAACTAAAATAAAATAAATAAAAAACTAAACTAAACTAAAAAATAAAATAAACCATGAAATAAAAAATCTAAAATAAAATTAAAATTAAATGAAAAATAAAAATAGAATAAACCTAAAATAAGATAAAATAAAAAATTAATAAAAACCTAAACCTAAAAAATAAATAATAAATAAAACCCAAATCCTAAACTAAAAATAAAACTAAACATAAAATAAATATAAAATAAACAAAATAAGTTAAACCTAAACCTAAACAAAAATAAACCAACCTAAAATAATTAAAACCAAAACCTAAAATAAACTAAATCTAAATCCTAAACTAAATAAAATAAAATAAACTAAAAGTAAACCTAAACTTAAACTAAAAAATAAAACCTAAAAAATAAACCTAAAATTAAAATCTAAAACTTAAACCCTAAACCCTAAACCCTTAAAAGCTAAAAACATAAAACTAAACTAAATAAAACTTAAAAATAAATAAACAAAAAAACCCAAAGCAAAATAAAATTAAAAAAATTAAAAATAAAATAAAAACATAAACTAAGACCTAAAAATAAAGTAAAATAAAAAATAAAAACTAAACTAAAATAATATAAATAAAAACATAAATTAAACAAAAAAAATAAAAAACCTAAATAAAATAAAATTAAGCATTAACTAAAAATAAAATAAACCTAAAATAACAATAATATAAACCTAAACCTAAACTAAGATAAACTAAACTAAAATAAATAAAACCTAAACCTAAACCTAAAATAAACTAAACCTAAACCTAAACCGAAACTAAATAAAATAAAATAAATTTAAAATAAACCTAATCCTAAACTAAAAAAAAAATACTTAAAAATATACCTAAAATAAAAACCTAAAACATAAACCTAAAAAATTAAAATAAAAACCTAAGCATACACCTAAAAATAAAACCAAAACCTAAAAAATAAATTAAGAATAAAACTAAACTAAAAAAATAAACCTGAACAAAAAATCTAAAATAAATGTACATAAAATAAATAAACTAAACTAAATAAAAAAATTAACCTAAATAAAAATAAAAAATAAAATAAACTAAAATAAATAAAAAATGAATAAATAAACTAAATAAACCTAAAGATATAGGTTAACTTAATTTAAAAAATAGTAAAAAATAAAAAAAATAAAACCAAATAAAAAGCCCTAAACCCTAAATCTTAAATCCTAAACCCTAAAACCCTAAACCCAAAACCTAAAACCCTAAACACTAAACCCTAAAACCTACAACCCTAAACCCTAAAACCTAAACCCCAAATCCTAAACCCTAAATCCTAAATACTAAACCCTAAACCCTAAAATCTACAACCCTAAACCCTAAAACCTAATTCCCAAACCCTAAACCCTAAACCCTAATTCCTAAATGCTTAAACTTAAAAACTTGAACTTAACTTGAACCAAAATAAAAAAAATTAAAAATAAAAAAAGAAAAAATAATAATAAAAAAATAAAAAATAAAAAAACAAAAAAATAAAAAAAGATAAATAAAAAAGCCTAAAAACTTGAAACTAAACTAAATAAAACCTAAAAATAAAATAAATAAAAGAACATAAACCTAAATAAAAAAATAAAATAAAATAAAATAAGAACCTAAACTAAAACCTAAACCTAAACTTGAACCCAAACATTAAAATAAAATAAAAACAAAAACTAAAATAAAATAATAGAAACAAAAACCTAAGCTAAACTATAAAATAAAATAAACCTAAAAATAAAAATCCTAAATAAAATAAAAATAAAGGTAAAATAAAAAACCTAAAATAAAATAAAATAAAAATTAAATAATAACCTAAACCTAAAAATAAATAAAAAATAAAACCCAAATCCTAAATTAAAAATAAAAACTAAACCTAAAATAAAAATAAAATAAACAAAATAAACCTAAACATAATCTAAAATAAACTAAAATTAAATATATGAAACCTAAACCTAAACTTTAAATAAAATAAACCTAAACCCTAAACTAAATAAAATAAAATAAAATAAAAAATAAACCTAAACCTAAACTAAAAAATAAAACCTTAAAATAAACCTAAAATAAAAACCTAAAACCTAAACCTAATAAAATAAAATAAAAACCTAAACCTAAACCTAAAAATAAAAAAGAAAACCTAAATCAAAAATTTAAAATAAAAATAAAGCTAAACTAAAAAATAAACATAAACCTAAGCCTAAACTCAAATAATAAAATAATATAAAAAACCAAAACTAAAATAAATAAACTTAAAATAAATAAACCAAACTAAAAAAAATAAAAATAAAAAATAAATTAAACTAAAACAAATAAATGAATAATAAATAAACTCAATCAACCCTAAATTAGGGTTTGGGGTTTACTTATTTAAAAAAAAACCCTAAGCCCTAAGCCCTAAACTGTAAACCCTAAACCCTAAAACTAACCCCAAACCCTAAATCCTAAACCTACAATTCTAAACCATAAACCCTAAACTAATCATAAACAGTAAACCCTAAACCCAAAAGCCTAACCCTAACCCTAAACCCAAAACTTTAAACCTAAACCCTAAAGTGTAAACCCTAAACCCTAAACTAACCCTAAACCCTAAGCTAACCATAAACCCTAAATCTTATAAACCCTAAACCCTAAAGCCTAAACACTACACCCTAAACCCTGAACCCTAAAATCCTAAACCCTAAACCCTAAACCCTCAAAACCTAAAAGCATAAACCTAAACTAAATAAAACCTAAAAATAAAATAAATAAATAAACCTAAGCCTAAATTAAATTAAAACATAAAAAAATAAAAACCTAAACCTAAAATGAAAATAAAGTCAAAAATAAAAATAAACTAAAATAAAGTAAAGAAAAACATAAACAAAACTTAAAAAAACAATAAACCTAAGAATAAAAAAAACTAAATAAAATAAAAAAACTAAACGTAAATGAAAATTAAAATAAACCTAAAATAAAATTAAATAAAAAAAATAAAAACCTAAACCAAAATATATACCTAAAATTAAATAAAAAATAAAACCTAAATCCTAAACTTAAAAAAATAAACTAAACATAAAAAATAAACCTAAACCTAAAGCTAAACTAAAACAAACTAAACTACAATAAATAAAAACTAAACTTAAACCTAAAATAAACTAAACCTAAACCTAAACCTAAACCAAATAAAATAAATAAAACTAAAAATAAACCTAAACTTAAACTAAAAAATAAAACCTAAAATAAACCTAAAATAAAAACCTAAAACATAAACTTAAAAAAATAAAATATAAACCTAAACCTAAACCAAAAAATTAAAACTAAAACCTAAACCTAACAAATAAAATAAAAATAAAGCTCAATTAAAAAAAAACTTGTACTTAAAAAATAAACTAAAATAAAAAACCTAAACTAATATAAATAAACTAAACTAAATAAAAATAAAAAGTAAACCTAAATATAAATAAAAAATTAAATAAATTCAAATAAATAAAAAATAAACTAAATAGACCTAAACCTATTGGTTTATTAAATTTATAAAAAAAACCTAAACCCTAAATCCTAAACCCTAAACCCTAAACTTACTACCCTAAACCTATAACCCTAAACTGTAAACCCTAAACCCTAAAACCCTAAACCCTAACCCCTAAACCCTAAACCAAAACCCTAAACCTGATAAAGTACAACCCTAAAATCTAAACACTAAACTAACCTTAAACCCTGAACCCTAAATCTTAAACTAACCCTATACCCTAAGAATGGCTAGAACCTTAACGCTAGGAACATCACCCTCAACTAGCCTCAGTCTAGATTTGGCAGTGGAGTCAAAGGTGGAGGCGGCGGTTATCACAGTGGTGGTGGATCTGGTAGTGCTTGTGGATATGGAGGTGATGGTTGGAGCAGTGGTGGTTATGGAGGTGGGAGGAGCGACGGAGGTTACAACCATGGTGGTGGTAGAGGGAGAGATTCAGAATATGATGGTGGATCTCGGTACTCGAGAGGCGGGGGTGGTTCCGATGGGAACTGGACAAACTGAAGAATGACTGATTCGATCTGCTGCTTATGGAACTATGTCTTCAGAATAGAGATGGTTCTACTTATCTAGGGTTTTTGATTTGCTCTATGGGTGCTCATTTTTTATTTATGTTGTCGCTTGTGCCTTAGAAAACTTAGGGTGCTACTTGGTTCATGAAATCAAAAATAAGAAATGTTGAATATGAATTTATTCTTTGTTAAAAAAGACCTTAAACCCTAAACCCTAAACTAAAACTTAAACCCTAAACCTAAAACCTAAACCCTAAACCCTAAAAAGCTAAAAACCTAAACCTAAACTAAATAAAACCTAAAAATAAAATAAATAAAAAAACTAAACCAAAATAAAATAAAATAAAAACATAAACTAAAACCTAAACCTAAACCAAAAAAAATAAAATAAATAAAAACTAAACTAAAATAAAATAAATAAAACCCTAAACTAAACTAAAAATTAAAAAACCTAAATAAAATAAAAACTAAACATAAAATAAAAAATAAAATAAACCTTAACTAAAATAAAATAAAAACTAAATAAAAACCTAAACCTAAAAATAAAACTAACAAATAAATAAAAAATAAAACCTAATTCCTAAACTAAAAAAAACCCAAACCTATAATGAAAAAATAAACCTAAACCTAAACTAAATAAAACAAAATTAAAATAAATAAATCCTAAACCTAAACTTAAAAAAAAACTAAACCTATACCTAAATGTAAACTAAATAAAATAAAATAAACTAAAAATAAACCTAAACCTAAACTAAAAAATAAATCCTAAAAATAAACCTAAATTAAAAACCTAAAACCTAATCCTAAAAAACTAAAAACTAAAAACCTAAACCAAAACATAAAAATAAAAAATAAAATAGAAACTTAAAAAATAAAATATATATATAACTAAAATAAAAAACCTAAACTAAAATATATAAATTTAAAATAAATAAACTAAACTAAATAAAGATTAAAAAATAAAATAAACTCAAATAAATAAAAAATAAACTAAATAAACCTACACTTTCCAGTTTACTTAATTTAAATAAATAACCCTAAACCCTAAATCCTAAACCCTAATCCCTAAACCCTAAAGCTAACCCTAAAACCTAAACTCAACACCTACAACACTAATCCCTAAACCCTAAACCCTAAAACCCTAAACCCTAAAACCTTAAACCCTAAACCCTATCTCTAAAACCTTAAAACCCTAAACCCTAAACCCTAAAACCTGCAACCCTAAACCCTAAAACCTGCAACCCTAAATCCTAAACCCCAAACCCTAAACTAACCCTAAACCCTAAACCCTAAACTGACCCTAAACTCTAAGAATGGGCTAAACCTTGATGGTAGGAACATCACCGTCAACTAGCCTCAGTGTAGATCTAACGGTGGAGGCGAAGGTGGAGGTGTCGATTATCACAGTGGTTATTGGGGATCTAGAGGTGCTAGGGGATATGGAGGTGGTGGTGGTCAGAGCAGTGGTGGTTATGGAGATGGGAGGGGTGACAAAAGTTACTGGCGAATCTCGCTACTAAAGTAAAACCTAAACCCTAAACGTAAAAATAAAACCTACACTTAAAATAAAAATAAAATAAATAAAATAAAATAAACCTAAACCTAAACTAAAATAAACTAAACTAAAATAATAAAAACCTAAAATAAACTAAACCTAAACCCAAACCTATAAATAAAATAAAATAAACTTAAAATAAAACTAAACATAAACTAAAAAATAAAACCTAAAAATAAACCAAAAATAAAATCCTAAAACCTAAACCCGAAAAATAAAATAAAAACCTAAACTTAAACCTAAAAATAAAACATAAAACCAATAAATAAAAAATAAAATAAAAGTAAAACTCAACTAAAAGATAAACCAAAACCTAAAAAATCAACTAAAATAAAAAACCTAAACTATAATAAATAAACCTAAAATAAATAAACTAAACTAAATTAAAATAAAAAATAAACCTAAATAAAAATAAAAAATAAAATAGACTCAATAAAACTAAACCTATCGGTTTATTTAATTTAAAAAAAAACCCTAAACCCTAAAACCCTAAACCCTAAACCCAAAACCCTATACCCTAAGCCCTAAACTTAAACCTACCGATTTACTTTATTTTTTATGTATAATTATATTTATCTAATAATTTATAAACTATAATATCAATTATATTTTATAAATATTTAATTAAATGTATCATTTATTTTTGTAAATTACTTATTAAATATATAATTAAAAAATTATAAGTTATATTTACTCATATTTTGAAGATAATATATGAATTATTACCAAACTTAATATTAATTATTTAACAAATTACTTATCGAACAATAGGCGAGTATGTTCATGAACATAAACAAGCGAGTAAGACCATGTTCATGTTCAATTCGTTTAACATCTGAGTTTTCAAAAACTGTTCAAGCTTGATTGTTTATTAATTTGAACAAACATGTACAAGCATTAATCGAGCTGAGTTTGAGTAGTTCAATGAGTGCATTATTCATTTATAGCCCTATGCCCTAAAACCATAAACCATCTACCATAAACCCTAAGCCCTAAAACCTACAACCCTAAACCCTAAATCCTAAGCTAGCCTTAAACCATAAACCCTAAACTAACCCTAAACCCTAAGAATGGGCAGAACCTTGACGGTAGGAACATCATGGTCAACTAGTCTTAGTCTAAATCTGGTAGTGAAGGCAAAGGCGGAGATGACGATTATCGCAATGGGGGAGGGTGATCTAGAGGTGTTGTTGAATATGGAGGTGGTGGTTGGAGCACTGGTGGTTATGGTGGTGGGAAGAGCGACGGAGGTTACAGCATGGTGGTGGTGGAGGGAGAGATCGGGGATATGATGGTAGATCTCGCTACTCAAGAGGCGAGGATGGTTTTGATGGGAGCTAGAGAAACTGAAGAACAGTTGATCCAATCTACTGCTTATGGAACTATGTCTTTACAGTAGAGATGGTTCTACTTATCTGGGGTTTTTGAATTGCTCTATGGATGCTTATTTTTTATTTATGCCATCACTTGTGTCTTAAGAAACTTGGGGAGCTTCTTGGTTAATAAAATAGAAAAGAAAAATTGTTGAATCTAGATTTGTTCTCTTTTAAAAAAATCTTTAAATCTTAAACTAAAACTTAAACCCCAAACCTAAAACCTTAACCCTAAACCCTAAACCCTAAATCCTAAACCCTAAACCCTAATCCCTAAACCCTAAACTTTAAACCATAAACACTAAACCCTAAACCCTAAACCCTAAACCATAAACACTAAACCCTAAACCCTAAACCCTAAACCTCATGGGCACTTTTTCCTTCAATAATGGCTTGCTTGTAAAATCAAAAAAAAAATGTGGAGTTTTCTTTTAGAATTTTTTTTTTGCTTCTTCGATAATGCAATTTCTACAATATGGCAAGAGCTACCACCCAAACATTATGGTGTGACATTTATAGCGAATTTTCCCATGTTTATGTGCTTTGATAAAAATAAAAAAAAATAAACCCTAAACCTTAAAACCCTAAACCCTAAACCCTAAACCCTAAACCCTAAACCCTAAAACCATAAACCCTAAAATCTGCAACCCTAAGCCCTATACCTTAAACCCATAACCCTAAACCCTAAACCCTAATCCCTAAACCTTGAATAAAGATGTCATTAGGAGTAGATCTAAAGAATGGCCTAATCATAACATAGTTATGGTAGCTAAAGAAAATGTCTTCAAGAGACTTTCCCTTGACTATTAGAGATTTGAATACCCTAAATCATATTATAATACCATATATTATAGTATAATGTAGCATCATATATTTAACCATGTAGTGATATGTTATTGGATGTTATAAGATGTTTTGAAATGATTTAGTATATTATGGTATTGTGCCCTATAATCTTTATTAATATAAATTATAAAAATATTGATTTAATAAATCAGATGATGAAATTTGTTAAATTTGAAGTGGGAATTAGGTTGTAGTACCAAAGGTGTGATACGCCACTTGTAGCCTAAAAAGTGAGATTTTATGTTCAAAATAAATATTATATGTTGAAGCATAGTATAACATCATATATCATAATATATTGTTCTACACATTTTAAATTCTTTTAGAATTTTACAATCATGCAGTCGATCCTGCATTAGCATTATTTAAAAAAATGTTTATTTAGACTTTAAAATGGTGGAATTTAGCCAAATTCATGTAAGGTAGAGCATGTCATCATAATATTTTATTCAAATTTAAAATATGAAAGTGATACGACTAAAATATATAGTTTTTTATTGTTTAGACTAATTTTATGATTTTTTATCTTAAGCAATCTTACAGCATAATGCATTATAGCATACTATTGTGTATTACTACTTATCGTTTAGCATATGTTAGTTTGTAATAGAATGACGTAGTAGAGTTTATTTTGGTATAATTCATAAAAATACTGATTTATACGCTGAGATGAATGGATTTGGCCAAATTTAAGGTAAGCTTTAGGGAACATCATTAGGGGTGTGCTATGGTGTGTCATTTAACCAAAAGAATGGAATTTTGCATCCAAAATAAATGTTTATTTTTCAACCAAATTTTATAAATTATTTGCTTAAAGTGATTCATTTTAAGGTGTAAAGTAAGATAATATATTACATGAAAGCATATTAAAATATAATGTACATAACAATATAACTTCAGGTATATATGAATGTGGTGGTGTGTTACAAAATGTTATTATACATTTTAGTATGTTTTACTTTTGTTATAATACATTGAGTCAAAACTCACAAAAATGTTAATTTGAAGGTTGAGATGGAAGAATTTGGCCAAATTCACAGCACACACCAAGAAGCAACACCAAAATTATATTATTTTGTACCATTTCTAATAGAGAAATAACAATTTTCCATCCAAAATGAACATTATTCATATGTTGAGAAAATTTTGTTATTTGTTCTTTTTAAGTGATTCTAATGAGGTGTAATGTTAAACAATATATTATATTATAGAAAATTATAATATAACATCATATATTATAATATAATATAGTGTGTTAATTCACACTATAATATGTTTAGCATGATATTGTATACTTAGTTTGAGCTTGCACCATAACAAATCCTAAAATGATGAATATAATGTTAATGTGATGTAATTTGAACGAATACATTGTTAGGCTTTTGGTTGAGGTATTAAAGGTGTGAATAAGAGAAGAAATAAGATTTGATGAGAATTCCATGTTAAGGACATGGGGGGAGATCCGCTAGGGGATCACAAATGCATTGGACTATGCTAGGATGAAGGCATCACAGACTTAAATTTTCTATAGCAGGGAAAAATAGTTGGGGTGACCTGTTGGTAGCATAATAAATCAAACTCAACTTAGGGGCGACTACTGAGTGAATGCTGCTGGGGACTTATATCAACTCAAGAGTAGTAAGGTGATTATTATAGGGAGTTTTGCTGAGACTGCCCTAAAGATAAGATACATGCTTAAGAAAAGGTACTGCTAGGGGTGTCCTCTTAATCTACAAGTGAATATATATTTTTTTATATGTTTGCGTGGACCTTGTTGGTGTCTGTCGGACCACTCTAAGAAGGGGCTATGTCGACCTTGACCTATCTCAGATTTACTGGACCAAGGGAGAATATGCACATTCATAGGATGGATTCTCTAACCATAGGAATGGTTACTAGGAAAGGGGAACTGCCTAATCTGATAGAAACCCTGGTAGTGTCTAAATGTGGTCGCAAAGGATGTGATTCAAATATAGTGTCCACAAGGAAGGTCATGTTAGGTGCGTTATCTTGAGCCCTGGAAAAGAAAACTTATAGGTGTATAGTGGACAACTCAAGGAGAAAGTGAAGCAGACTTACATATGTCATGAGTGGTGTATCCTAAGTTGCAAGAACCAACCAACCTAAGATGTATCCTTCAGCATGAGTGGTGTATCCATTAGCATAGCGAGAACGATGATGAAATATTTCTGCCTTCATCTATCCTTTTGAAGAGGATAAATGAAAATAGAAATATACACCTTTTGTCAGGACACCACGTAGATCAACAAATGTTCTTATTAGGGTGATCAGGTACGACATTGAGGGGAGGTGTACTATCTCGAAAAATAGAAGTCACCACCCTACAATGGATCTAATCACCTGAATAAGGACTCTTAAGGATAATGGGTGTGCATATATACCAGAGATTCTTCCCCTACTTCACATGGAAAAGTAAAGTAGGGTTTATTTTAAATTGGGTTCATTATGTTCCTTACAGGGGCAAGCCCCCATAGTTAATTACATCCTAAGAATGGGGATTCCTTAGGAATACTCTCGATTAAGTTCAATGATCGTTATCTCTAAAGACTTCCAAAGGGTTGGACTATCAATTGATTGATTTATTTTTAGAAAGTCAAGTGGGATCGATCAAGAGAAGGGAGTTCTTATCAAAGTCAAATGAAAATATGTAGGGGATGCTTAAGATACTAGGAAGCATAGTAAGCATCCCAAACTACCCTATGGTTGGGCTTTACATTTTTGAAATTGAATTAGTTTGTTTGAGTTGAATTTTTATTAGAAGTTTAAGGCTTATAATTCCATAATACAAGGTTATGGAAATGCCTAAGAGGTGAGGATTTATGCTCACGACCTCGAAGGGAGATAGCAACCTCAGAACAAAAATCTAGATCATGTAGGGCATTATTAATGACTTAAATCTAATGCAAATTTTTCATATGTTTATTTTCATTTTTGGACAATTCATTTGACTCAGGCTTATAGGATTCATATGCCTAATGTATGAGAAATTAGATTGTAGGTCAAAATTAATAAGATAGGAGGTGTGTTTCCACCACGGCTCTCAATGGTCAAGCCAAGTTCTTTGGCATGAGTGGAAGCACTCCAAATCAAGAATGAATCAATATGCTTTTTATGCATGATGTGAGAAAAAAAAGGCAACATTCAGCTAAGGGGTTGCTAATTCTTTTATCTTGATTTATAGCCTAAGTTTTAGGTGAGGTTATGAGTTATTTATTTTAAATTTTGAGTTGTTTAATTTGGTAGAAGATTTATTTTTCCCTAAGAGCCTAATCATCATCTAGGTCATACATCAAAGTAAGTAAGAAACTAAGAAAATATGCCATTCCTAATGCACAAGATAAAAAAATATCAAACATTTTATAAAGCTAGCGCAAAAGAATAAGAGGCCAAGTGTGGTCAGGCACCACCGCGTAAACCTGAAAGCAAATTGGGTAGCTGAGCTCTACCCTTATACAACCTGGATTACAAATGAATTAATTATAATTAAGTGAGGAATTTATGTTATAAGGGTCTTCATTCTTCATTCCTTCATTCTTCTTTTCTTCTTTTGGTTCCTTCTTTTGGATGGTTGGAATGTGGATACTCCAAAGGCTCCATATGATACATAAGATGTGATCATATAACCAATGCTCATCCTAATCCCCTAGAATAATCATTCCAAAATCCTGATTGCAAAATTACATGAAAAGGAAAAAGTAAATCTAATTAAAACCTGCAAAATAGAGATTAACTAAATAAACCACACATTTCCAAGCATGTATATAAACAAATTGGACTTAGCACCCTACACATGGGTAACCAAGTCCACCTGGCCTATTTTAGATTATGCTTAAGGGTATAAGCAACCTGTATGGAAAAAGCAATTACATTTTTATTAAAGTGCCCCTTAAGCAAAATCCCCTATAGAAGACAATGATTAGACTAAATTGTCCTACCATTTATTTTATGCACAAACACCCTAACATCCAAATTAAAACATCACATCACAAAACAAAAGCAAACATCAAACCATGCACTTCCTTAACATAAGACTAGAAGTAGTGACTTAGGCTAATGTGTGTGTTTTAAAAGGTTTGTGTGGTGTGCTTAGATAGGCTTTAAGGTTTAGATTTTCTAAGTGTGAAAAGGCTCAACTTCGAAGGGTGGTCTCATTTAAGTTGTTTAGTTGATATGGATTAATTTTATTTGATGATTTGATTTGGTTTGAATGAACCTACTTAATTATTAAAGGTTGTAAAGAGAGGAAAATATAAGAGAAATTCTCTTTCTTCCCTAACTTAAGTGGTTTCTAAGGTAGATTCATTAATGATTTTTGTTTAGTTCATGTTTTATTATGTATTTTAATTAATCTCAGGTTTAGATTTTTATCTAAACAAACCTATTCAAAAAGAAAGGTATTTGAAGATTAAGTAATGTGAATTACTATCACAAAACACATAATAATTTTTTTCTTTCCCACATGTGTATCATGCACATGAAAGAATCCTAAGCATATCTATACATGCAATGCAAGTATTTAGCACACCGTAATAATGAAAGCTAAGAGGGGTTGCTTAAGGAAATTTGGAATGTTTCATTTATACATGATTTTGTTAAGTAGAAGAGAGTGATTCTTTTATCTAGTCTTCATATGCACATTTACAAGTATAAAAGACATAAGTGAGTATGGTGCCATTGTTAGCACTAGGGGTGTAAGGTACAAGACCAACTTAGGGCTACTTAAATCCTCACAATCCTGAGGTTGTCCAGATTAATATACCACTTTTCTTAAATACATGTGCATGTATAAAAAGAAATGCATGGAAAGAGAATGCTAAGATAGGTTACTTAAGGAAATTTGGAATGTTTCATGTATGCATGATTTTGTTAAGTATAAGAGGGTGATTCTATTATCCATTTTTATAAGCACATTTACAAGTATAAAAAACATAAGTGAGTACAGTGCCATTGTTAGCACCAGGGGTATAAGGTACAAGACCTACTTAGGGCTACTTAAAGCTTCGCAACACTGGGGTTGTCCAGACTAACATATCACTTTTTTTAAGTACATGTGCATGTACAAAAAAATGCATGGAAAGAGAATCATGCAAAAAGTTTATGTTTGTTTGTTTGATTTTGGTTGTTTAATTTATATGTGTGATGTGGAATTCCTTCTTGTGTCATGACATAGGAGTGTATAGGAATAGATTTCAAACAAGTGCCATGTCCATTTCAAATGGACTATTCACTTTGCAAATCCTACACAAACCTATGTTAAGAAAGAGAAGAAAAAGTCACATAACAAATTTTATACTATTCACATGCAAGCTCATAAGTACTTATAGATAGCATACTTTCATTTATAATGTTTGGTTTACAAGGTTTGAAAATAGTTTTGGATTTAGTAGTGATAATAGCCATTCATATCTTACTTTAGCAAAAACATGCAATTTGACATAAGGGAAACTTTTAATTTGAATTTTATTTTTAAAAGACATGAATGGATGATTTTCATATGACATACACATTTAGCATGCTAGGAAAGAAATAAAGTGATTTAAGCATGTAACTTCACTCACCCTAATTAATTCCTAAAGACAATCTTATGAAGTAAGAACATTTAAAGAGAAATCAGAAGTTGTTTAAAGA